>JANBPO010001007.1:0-367318 GCA_024336825.1 Amorphophallus titanum
TGGCCTCATATAGTAGATATGGTTCCTCCCTTGGGAAAAGTGGAATGAAATCAGGCTCGACCGACATAGGGAGGAATAAAAGAACCTTCGTGGTGACATGACCCACGGTGCACACAGAGGTAATGGACCCCACTGCTGGATGCACGAAGCTACGACTATTGGGTTGGTCGAAGCCTAGGGCCAACATATACGTCCACGTCAACTGCCGGTTTAGCCTCTTAATAAGGCCTTCCAATGTATTAACAAAGTCAAAAGACCAGAAGGTTGTGTGGAACGAGTGGGCGAGCACTACTTGTAGTGCGGGGTCCATGGATGGATAACAAGGTGCATTAGGGACCAAGCCCTTCTTAAGCCAGCTAAATAGTGGCTCATCGATGATTAGCTCACCCTTTAGAAGTAGGTATGGCTCGAGATGTTCGAAGGGTGGAGGTTGAGGTAAAACATCTCCCTCGGGTGGGGAGAGGACATCCTCCATAATGGGGAGAGGACCTGGGGACTCCGTAGGTGGCGCTGGGTTAAGACTACTGGCTACGACCTCCTTAGGCTCGGGCAGGAGTTGCGCCCACATCCTATCCCTCCTATCCAACCAATCCGAAAATATTTGCAACAGTTTAGAAAAAGTGGGCTTTGGAGTAGGGACATCGTGATGAACTTGCTCATACTCAACCAGCCAAGGCTTGGGTCGAGGCTCATCTAAGGGCGGGGCTCTTTGCCTCTGACTATGACCCACTTGGTTGGAGGTGATTGAGTGGGGTCGGTTGGAGGCAGTCGGGTGGGGCAGGTAGACCTTTCTAAGCTCGCCCTTCATCTCACGCCATGACTCAACAGGCCATTGCCTCCTAATTTCCCTCATGCATTCAATGCTCTCCCATTTCCAGGCGGCTTCGTGAACAAGCCACTTTTGGGCAAAAATGACTTGCATGGCCTCAGACATAGTGTAACACTCAAAGTATTTGTCCATAGCGGCTTCCCATTGGAGGTAGTCACTCGAGACTTTAGAGCCATCAAAGGTCGTTGCTTCGGGCCTATGGAAGTGGAGAGGATGGTTGCCAAGCCCATGGGTGTCATGCAACCGGTGATATCGCTTGGGCGATTGGGAATCCATGGGACTTGGTGAGCTATAGGATGGCCATGCAGACACTTGGTGACGAACCAACTGACTCTCTAATGGACTAGACAATGGACTAAACACAACCCTATACAACCTAGACTTATCCAATATCTGGTACGTGGCGGAGGTAGAAACCTCACGCAAGGGGCTACCTTCCCAATAGGTGTAACCTATCTTTCCGGTAACGTCTTTTGATATACCGAATAGAGGAGTGCAAATGCAAATCAAGACACTTTTTTTTAAAATAATGACTACCCTAGACTCAACCTTGGCTCTGATACCAATTTGATGTGGGATGATGATGCGAACCTGGGACTCTAGCTCGCGGACGTCCCTAGCGAGGGAAACGCGGATCTGCGCGGTTGAGAAATCGACAATGAGTAGAGGGTGTCAGCTCTCTCACGTGCTCGGATCGAGACACGGGACGGTCACACTCTCACTCTCACAGCGGTGATAAAAATATATCGAGCTAATTAACCTATCACTCTAGCAGTGGCATATAAAATATATACAAGTAAAGTAAAATACTGAGTGTGGGGAAATGGACACGATACCTCCACGCTACCAGGCGTGGGGAAGACGTTCTCGGCCAAGACTCGAACTCCCGGTACAGTAATTAGCCAAATATTACAGAAGTGAAATTTATTGCCCACTCCACGTAGGGAGGTAAAGGGCTACACGTGGGACTTGGGAGTATCATCCTTGGGTTGACGGGTGGCTTCTTGGGCAGCTCCGACGATTCCGGCGCGCTGCTACTCGGGCGGTAGCTTGCTGTCCCGAAGTGGTTCTTCTGTTTCAGTAGTGTGCGACTCAGTGAGAAATGTTACTGCGATCAGTACAGACGTCAGATCGTCGCGAAACCAGTGTCGTTGCAAAGCTAGCTTGGAGATCTACGACCACGTAGTGTTACAGGAATTTTCCTGCCTCTGTATCCTCCTTGGTGGAATTTAGAACAGATAGACTGACAGACTTAGGACTGACTAGGCAGATTGAGATCTACCTGAGAACTGACTTTGACCGAAGATCACACGGTGGAATTTGGATCTGAAATTTTAATGGATGATAGATGGGGATTTGTGCGTAACGCATAATTTTTTTGGGATTTTTATGAGGAGGTTTTTATGGTGGAAGTGGCTGGTCAAAACTCGTCACTACAGCTACTCCTACTGTGCTAGAAAACACGACTGGTCTCCCGTCGGGAGACAACAAAGTCACGCACCCGACACATGACCCAGTCTCCCATCGGGGGACAACCAAGCCACGCACCAGACACACGACTCCATGATCGAGAGACTACCAGACACGAACCGTCCTAGCCACGCTACCAGAAAAATGACACGACGCCTTAGTCGTAGAAACCTACCCTCACAGTAGAGCCTGAGCAGAAATAACATGGTCCGAAAACACAGTCACGACCTCGCTGTCGTGAACTCTACGCCGTCTAGGAAAAGCTCTCAGTGACGCTCACCGGAAACTCCAGATCTCGGCTACGGGAACGCTCCTAAAAATGACACCCAAAATCCCATCTTGCAGACGAGAATGAAAACTTGGGATACAACAACTCATGTCACGTAATGGGAGTACCACCCACTAGAAGAACGACCAGATACATCCTCTAACGTCTTACATCGCGTCACAAGTGTCCAGCTACCACGCCCCAGGCGGAGACAAGGACACGCACAGTAACCAGGAATAGAAAATAAGGACTAGCTGAGCTCGCGCTCGTCAACGTGGGTCTGACACCCTCAGCCTCATGTGCACACTCAGACCATACGCCCTAGGCCTGTCCTCTAGCTGGTAATTCCCCTTAAACCCGGCCTTGGCTATACGTGGGGGCCCTACGGTAACCAGCCTACTCACCGTCTGTCTCGGGTACACCGCTCCACCACTCCCGGGTGAGTCAGCACGCGCGTGCCGTAAGAAGGCTGCGTCTAGTGGAGGGTCACTGACGTGAACACAGAAAACCACGCGCGCACCCATCTCGAGTAACACGAAGTAACAGGTGACCCGAGGCCACCAGACTCTGGACAGCTCACTAGACCTATTAAACTCAACGGTCCTTGAGTCACGAGAGTCGAGGTCAAGACCATTACACCGGACAGTATTAAGCCGTCAATCTGACCTAATCCCTAGGTCCAAAACCATGATGACACGTTAAATGAGGTAGTACGGTCCTCCGTCACCCCCAAAATATGGACACCAAAACCCTCAGGGTGTCTGGGACACTCACGAGACCGCAAGTCAACCACTGGGTCCTAACCGGGTCGACCAGGGATCCACACAACCTGAAACGAACGTGGTAAGCATGAAGACCCACTTCAGTGTAACACAACGCCTGATGGTCTATCTTTGGGCCATCACAGATTGTAACGGTCCAAAGCTAGGCTGCCACAACAACTCTGACGGTCCCACACATGGCCGTTAGAAGAACAGGGCACCCTGGCTCTGACGCACCCAGATTGGGCCATCACAGCCCTAACGCACCTGCCAAGGGCGTTAGAGAAACGAGCCACGCCAATTGTGACGCACCTACAAAGGAGCATCACACAGCTCTAACGTGCTTTCCTCAGGGCGTTAGATGATGGGTAGCGTCAACCCTGACGCTCACAGCGAGGGGCATCATAGTGCTGTAACGTGCCTACCCTGGTGCGTTACAATGCACAAGTCACCAACGGTCAAAAACACGAGAACGGATGCAACGGTCAAACCCTAGGCCGCCACAGCACGTGACAATTTATCGAGAGGCCATCACATGACTGGGGAACCTGCCGACACTATAGGGACCTGTAACGCACCCTTCCAGGGGTGTTACAGAATGTGGCGGTCAGTGGAACGACCGCCACAGCATCCCGGGCACAAAAATGGCGAATCAACCCAAAAATTTCATTCCATGCCGCGATCATCCATGGATGATGGGGAAAACAACAAAGAAGCTCCCCTGTGGCCCCTAGCATGCATCTAGACCCTCGAATCGGTCCGAAACGCAATAGAACGGTAGATCGGGCACACACCGCAAAAATATAGATTTTTCTCAAATCGCTCAAATAAACCCCCTCGGCTCACCACGGCCTACGAAACTCGCGGGAAATGAAGTACGCGGGTTAAGGATCCGTCCCCCTACCTCCATCGAAAAAATGACGCACCGTGGACGTTGATCCACGAAGAAAACGTCGTAAAACCCTTGCCGGCTCGCAATCCCACGAATCGCCTCCACCATAGCGATCCTCGCTCCATCCTCGCCGCTCCACACCCCTCGATCCTCGCCGCCTCGCCCCTGTCCACCTCCGTCGGCCACCAGAGAAGAGAGGGAGAGAGGAGAGAGCGTGAGAAGAGAGAGGGAGGGAAGAGAGAAATGAGAGATGGGGAGAGAGCCAGTTTGTAATTTGAATATTTGAAATATCAATAAAGGTTGTGTTTGCCATGATAATGGGCCCTAAAGTCCGATGTCCTATGTTTGCTCTGATTGTTCACGACTGTTACACTGCCGCGTTCCGAACTACAAGTTCCGCTGCTATCGGTTCGGGGCGTGACATAAGGCCTTGGAAGTCCCAGCTTCTTCTTCAACAATTTCTCCCGCTTCTATTTCGGGAGGACTCCTCTTCTCCAGAAGTAGCTCTTTATCAGCAATGGGTGGCTGAGATTCTGCAACTTCAACCGATTCGACAGCCCCCATTATTGCCCCAAGTGCCTCCATGCCTGCTGTCGTAGTATAATCCTTGGGATATCGTAGAGCGATAGGTTGCAAGATTAGAGGGAATGTCGATTGACCCACACCTAAAGTCGGGAGAGGTATCTGCACAGTTATAGTTGGCAGTACCTCCTCAGTCTGCACCATGAACACAATCTGCGTCAGGCAGCTGATATGAAAATAATGAGAAGAATTGTGAAGGGAAGACGACAGAGGATCCCCTACCTCAGTCGGCACTAAGCTCAAGCTTCCAATGGCGGCCTCCGCAGATCCGGCCCCTCGCCTGCGAGTGGACCAGATGGCCCAAAGCCGCTCCATGCCAGCCGGGGCGGACTAAAGGTCATATAATCACTTTAGTAAGCTGAAGATGTCCTGGCATCTTCAGCCACCGTCTCAGCAGGCGGGAACCCCTCATCACTGGAATCACTGCCGTAGTCAACCTGCTCCGAGGAAGAAGCACTCTATATCAGCTCCTGACGCTCCACTATCGGACTAGATGCCTCTACGGCAAGGACATCTCCCTCGACAAGGACTTCCCCAGTCGATCCTACAGTAGGAGCATCGGCCGAATAGATCTCGGGAGTAGGCTCACCTCCTGAAGTGTTCCTCTCCCCAATGGAGGCTTCCTCAGTGGCCCCGGCCACAGGAAGTGAGGGCAACTGCATCTCAACTAAAATTCGAGCAAGGAACAGTCAAGCCAACTGAAGACATAATGGGTCACGAGAGCCCTATAAATAAATTACAAATTACCTTCCATCTCATGGCTGGGCGACGGAGAAGGCAATTCTCCCTCCACATGGGCTATGGGTGCTACCCCCTCTCTCTCTCCAGTCGTGGCGCCAGCTACTGCCTCTAGTCCAACTACTATAGCAACAGTGCCGGCAACTGCAAAGAAAAATTAGCCAAGGTGGCTAGAACAAGCAATGAATTACAGAAGAATGAAGAGTATACCTTTAGCTTCAGGCCCCTGCACATAAGAAGCCTCGAATTTTTCAAAACATACTATTGGAGGAGGAACAATCGCTGGTTCTTGCTCTGCAGCCTTCTTCCAGTGTGCCCGTGTCACCCAGGTCATGGCCTTTTTAGCTATGCCGATAGCCTCTCTCACATGAGACTTGGTCTGCTTCTGCGAATCACCAGGAGGTAATGGCGTTGTAGTCGGGGCTAGCTTGGGGATCTCGAAGTATGCTGGCTTTTGAGCCTTAATTATCAGCTCCCTGAAGTGCCGAGTCTCCTCTGAAGAGAGTCAGACTGCACAAGCTCAAAGGCGAGGGTGACACATGTAGAAATGAAAAGGAAACAGCTCAAAGCTGAAATGAAGAAATGAAAGGTACCTGTCGGCCCAGTGTATAAGGGAGAAAGAGGCCAGTAGAATAGCGAAGGCACTTTGTCTCTTAAGGCCGCCTCGCGAACAAGCCAACATACATCTCCTACCTTCTCACTTTGTTCAACCAGCGATGCTAAGTCTGCATGGTCATGAGAAGATAGATAATAATACAAGCTCAAGTGGTCCAGCCCCCATCTATCAGCATATTTGAAGGAGATCAGAAGGGGCCAATCCAGAATAGCTTCACTTGGGCCACCAACTGAGAGCCCGTAAGATCAAAGCAATGCAAATAACCAAGGGGTGTTACTATACAGTGCATCCCACCTATCCTCCCCTCTGATAAAAGTACGATAAGGATGCAAGCTGTCAGTCTCTGGATGTCAGTCGGCCATGGATGGGATGGGCTCCTCCACCGGCAGAGGGATTTGCTGAAGGGCCACCCGTTCACCGCTCAGGTGGGACAACCTCTGAAGTGTCTTCACATAGTCATCTTTGCTGATCTCGGGTAACTTCAGATCGTAAGAAGACGGCGCGCCCGGAGGCTCGCCACCCCCGAGGCACACCTAGGGAGCCGGCACTGGTCGCCAGCTGCCTGGTATCTGATTAACCAACTCTAATTGAATAGATTTGTTTCTAATATCAACATCTTATCACATATTTTATGAAAAGCCCAAAAGTTTTATTAAAACCTCAAAACACCCAATTCACCCCCCTCTTGGGTGCCATTGACCCGGGACTTCATGCATTGGATTTCAGGTCTGTTTGCCCTAGCGCCCCTTTGTTGGTGCGTTATAGTAGGTGCAACCCCTATGCTGGTGCGTTACGGTCCTGTTGTTGGCCGTGATGACCGTCGTTCTGTCCTGTGTGTTGGTCTGTCTTAGGTCGTGTTCTAGGGCGATGTCTGTGTGTCGGTGGTTTCTGGATCGATCGGTTTAGGCGACTGGGTGTAGTCTTTTCTTTGACTACGACAGTACCCTAACGACTCAATCTAGAACTGCCAGCGTCATTGTCTCTAGTTGTGTAGCGACTGCCTCTTGATTGTTGGGTTCGCCTAGCGATTGAGGGATGGTTCGCTTTGCCCAGAGTGTTGTTGTTGTCCACCGCTCCTGTTTCTGCTTGTCTTGGCTCGATCTCTTGGTTTGCCCATGACCCGTGGGTGTCTGTTGACATCCTATGAGGGCAGTGACCATGATGGGACGGCTAGGAGTGCTTGTGCATGTAGTGTGTGTGTCTATGTGTGTGTGCGTCATGTCTAGTTTCGGTCAACCTAGTGAGACCAGGGGTTCACATGTGACCTTGTGTGTGTCTTGGCGGCTTTGTCCAATTCGAGACTGTGTTCTGGATGCCTTGAGGTATCGTCTTATCTCGATTTATATGTCTAGATGTGTTGAGGGTTCTTGGTGTTCCCTCGGGTCTCCGTGAGTCATTTCCTGCGGAGCATTGTTTCCTCTGGCTTAGGTTTAGACCGATTGGCAGCTTCTTCCGCTATCTGTGATGATCTTGCCTCTGAGTCGTCTGACTCAAAGGATCGTTATCTGAGTAGGTCTAGCTGCCTTGTCCTGAGTGGTCGGTAGTTTCTTGTGCTATCAATGGTACTTCGAAGTACATGCGACAGTGCTTTCTTGCATGTCTGTACTTCTGCACTCGTGTTTTGAGTCTCTGTGTCTTGTGAGCCTCCACTAGTCGTAGCCTTACGGCACGCTTTGGCGTGACGGCTCTTGTAGCAGGGCACTTTCCCGGTTTACGGTTCTTATGCTAGTTCTGTGGGCCCCTCATCAATCGTAGCATCCTTCGGAGAGGGAATACTAGCTCAAGGCCTGGCTTAGACGATAGCCAGTGTGTGCACACGTGGTTAGGGGCTTTGGACTTGCGTCGTCAGACGTGACCCTGACTAGTCGCTCGCGTTATGGTACTATTCTGATTCTAGCAATGTCTTTGTCTCGACCTAGTCCTTGCGGTAGGTGACGTGGACAAGACGCTGGTAGGCGCAGCATAAGACGTCAGTGGACGCAGCTGGCTATTCTTCTGGTGGTGAGGCACTCTAGTCGCGTGGCACGTGACTCTTCGCAGTTCTCTTCGAGTTCCTCGCACATCGTGACCTTTCCGGGCTAGCCTTCTCTTGGCTTTTCCCGAGGTCGATGTCCTATCGCATGCACGACGTTCTACTCATGTGTGGGACAGTGTGCACGACGTTCTAGTCATGTTGCCTCAATCTGTCTAGGTTTTCCTAGGCTTTGTCAGTTGTTCTTGCAGGTCTTCGTTTGGAGCCTGGCGTCGTGTCGACAGATCGATAAGCTTCTGACTATTCCTAGTTCAGAGTTCACCACTCTGTCTTTGTTTGGTATAGTGTCTGCTTGGAGTAGTTTCGGGGGCCGAGGTTAGTTTGGTAGTCGTGCTCATCTGGTACGGCTTCTTCCCTTTCCTTGTAGCTCCCCTGTACTTAGTAGCTCCCTACTCCTACTACCCTTTCTTTACAGCTTTGCAGTTTAGTTTTCCTGCTTTACTACACCTATTGCTTACCTATTGTTTACCTACTGTTTTAGCGTGTTACTGCGTGTTTTCTAGTGGGGATCTGCGTGACCCCTACTGAGCCAGTGACACGAGGCTCACCCCTGCTCTACAGGTGGTGGTTGTTCGTTCGACTTCTGCGTGTACCTGGGGCATGTGCTCGTAGCGTCTAGTTGTGGCCAGCTGGTACCTTCGTCGGGCTTCCCCTGACTCTCTGGTACATCCTTTTCTTTTCTATCGACTGTACTTGGCACTTGTTGTCTTTGGACTTGACTCTGGGCTATAATCAGTAAATTTAAACTGTTAATTAAAAAATAATTTTATTTCTGCTTAAGTTCTCATCAAAATCATAGCTCAACAATCTGATTGGCTGGAATAAAAAAAGATTCTTTGAATTGAACCTCTTATCTAATTGGTTCAATGTAGATAGACTAGCTTTTTCTAGATCTGAACTTCTTGCCAAGTTTTTGCACAGATAGCAATATGATTGGCTGTGGTCAAAAAGTAGTGTAACATGGAAGGCTGACTTTTCCCACAAAAGATACCTGAAGGATCTGGCTTCTCAAAAGATGTTCTACAGCCTCATGATGGATAAGGACAGAGGTCAGTCCTATAAATCTCCTCCAGATAGGAACGATACAGTGAATGACAGGACAGGTGTCAATGGGGTGAAAGAACCAAGGCTGGCTGTGCTGGCTGCGCATAAAACAACATCCGTCTTCAAGGACCATCTATCTTTGGCATCCTCTGATTGGCCAATGAAATAGCAGAGAGATCTTCTTTTGAGATAGTGTGAGAGGAGCCTCCTAGGAAGGATATGTACAATCTTCTTCTTCTGTAGGTAGGACAGTCAAGGACGTCCTCTTGTCCTGTGCAAGCTCAGAGACAGAGCAGCTGATTGGGTGGGGGCAAAAAGTTACGTACCGGGAAAGGTGACTTTTCCAGAAATGATAGCTTACTTTTCCACTGACCAAAAGGACTGATATAGCAACCCATGATTACCACAGAGGTTGACTACCTAAGGAGACCCCTCCAGCCCTCAAAAGACGTGATTTTAGGGACTTGTGGTTCCTATTTTTACTCTCTGGATTGTTTCCTGAAAATAGTATAGCCTTGCTAAAAATACCCTTGGTAACTACTGAGTGAGGCATTTCATCGAACAGTTGCTGGTCTTCATGAAGTTAGTGCAGATTACTGTTCCACCAGATATAGGTCAGTGCAGATAAGAAGCTTGGTCCTTGGCAGGGTCAGTGCACATTTGATAAGGTCGGTGCAAGCTTTAAGGTCAGTGCAGCCTTCATAAGGTCCGTGCAAGCATCAAGGTCAGTGCATCCTTCATAAGGTCCGTGCAGGCTTCAAGGTCAGTGCACATTTGATAAGGTCGATGAAGATCTCACATTTCAAGCATATAACTCGGTGCACATCTTATACTTTGATCGTTCAAGGTCTATGCACATCTTAAACTTCCTCAGTAAGGTCTGTGCACATTGAGGAGCAAGGTTCGTGCACACTTGGAACTTCAACATAGAGGTCGGTGCATGTTCCATGCTTTGAGCTTTCAAGGTCGGTGCACAAGTAGACTGAAGGCTTGACATGATCGGTGCAAGTTTGAAGCTCCTTCAGTTGAAGTCAGTGCATATCATGCTCCAAGTCTAGACAATGTCGGTGCAACTTTCATTCCTGGAGCGTTCAGGGTCAGTGCAAGTTCCTGTAGCAAACAGATGAAGGTCGGTGCAGCTTTCATTCTAGAGTGTTCAGGGTCAGTGCAAGTTCCATATAAGGTCGATGCACATTGCTGTTTGGAGCATGACGGTCTGTGCACATTTTAGATCTCTGCCTAGCCAAGGTTGGTGCATATTACTATTGCTGCTCAGTGAGGGTCAGTGCACATCTTACTAGCTTACAGCTATGGTCGGTGCATTCTTCATATTTCTTCGCATGCAGGTCGGTGCAATGCACATGAAGGTAGGTGCAGGTTACATACTTCTGCCCAGCCAAGGTCGGTGTAGATTACTGTTGCTACCTAGTGAGGGTCGGTGCACATCTTACTAGCTTGCAGCTAAGGTCAGTGCATTCTTCATATTTCCTCACATGTAGGTCGATGCAATGCACTTGAAGGTCAGTGCAGGTTACTGTTTGAAGTAAAGGGTCGGTGCATGTTTTGAAACTTCTTCAGTTTCTTCAGTTCCTTGGAGCAATGACCCTTAGTGAGATCTGCCTTGACTTTTGTGCATTCTCTTGCCTTGATTTTTGTGTAATCTCTTACCTTGATTTTTGTGCAATTGCACCTTTGCCTAAAACTTATGCATGGTGGCATCATCAAAAGCAATTAAGACTCACAAATGAGTCATGGTTAGACATCATCAAAAATAACATATATCCAACATTCTCCCCCTTTTCGATGATGGCAACTATGCGACGTTGTGAGTCATAATAAAGAGAGTCATATAACAGACGATGACCCATCAAGACATCTCTCTGCCTTTGGCACTATAGAAATCACTCCTGAAATAATGACCAGCATGATATCTCTCCCCCTTTGACATCATCAAAAGGAGGTAAAATAAATAACGGGAAGAGGAGGGTACACATCTCGCTGCTCACTTGAGAGCTCTTTGTGCTCCGGCGCACTGCTCCATTCGTGCTACATACCACCACCACCACCAACAGCAACAACATCGATGGTAGCCGTCACCTACGGCCCCCAGGTCATTGCCAACCATGCTAGGTTCGGATACCTGGCGACCCCACTTATCTTCGGTGGCTTCCCAGCGGTCGTCGGCTCGCCCTTCTTCTTGGGCGTGGTACCCGTGGTTGAGGCCAGCTCAGTCATGTCTGCAGCAACAACCACTGAGGGTGTCAGGCCCTCCGCTCCAGCAATTGGCCGTGTCCGCTCGGCCAACAAGCCAACTGTGGGGGGTGTCAGGCCCTCGGCTTCAGCGGCTGGTCGGGTTCGCCCGGTCAGGAAGACAACTGTCGGGGGTGTCAGGCCCTCGGCTTCAACAATTGGCCGAGTTCGCTCGGCCGACAAGTTAGCCGTTGGGGGTGTCAGGCCCTCTACTACAGCAGCCGGCCAGGTCCGTCCAGTTAGTTCTCCACAGACCAGGGGTGTTAGGCCTTTCGTCTCAACAAATGGCCGAGTTTTCTCGGTCAACCGGATTATTGTTGGCGCCGCTCCTGCACAACGGGGGCAGTGCCGTCGCCGCAACGGCACTAGTTCTACGGCGGCCACCCTTAGAGGTGCTGCCCCTACTCAACGGGGGCAGCGTCGCCGCCACAATGACGCCAAGCCTGCGGCAGGCGTCGCTAGCGCCGCTCCTGCTCAACGGGGGCAGCGCCGTAGCCGCAAGGGTACAAAGCCTGCAGCGGTGGCATCTCGCTTCGGCAAAACTGTGATTGTCGGAGACATCCGCATCCGGCTTGATGGAGGCGAGCCGATCTTACCACGGGACCGTCACGTCCCGACCATTCCCACCTCCAATCGCTTCGAACTCCTCCGACAAGTTCGTGAGAACGGAACGAAGAAGAAGAAGCCTGCCGTACCGGCGGTAACCCAGGGCCCCATGCAGCGGCCCAAGCCACGAGCTCTCCGATCAAGGACAGGGGGCAACCAAGTGGAGCGCTAGCTCCACTTGAAGAAGATATGGGTCATCAAAGAGGAGGCCCGAATTATAAGGCGCGCAAGGGCGGAGGAGCCCTTCCGTATGTCGGATCTTCAACAAATGCGGAGCCCGACAAGCACTGAGGCCTCGACATCCCTGAGGTCTACAACTCAGTCCCTACGGGGACAAAAGCGCCGAGGAACCGACCGACCTCCCCGTGGGCCAGTTCCACGCACACGAAAGAGGATCGCTCCTCTCGAGCTTCCACATCCTGAGTCTCTGTCTTTGACAGACTAGGGATGCCGCCCAAGCCGGATCGACAATCACCCAGGAAGAAGCGGGTGGTCCAGGTGACAAATGATTCTGTCAAGGTGTTCACCTGTTACGCCGCCTCCGGCGACAAACAGCCGGAGGACACCTCGGGCGAGCTCAACCAGCTTCTTCAATATTCAAGGAGGCCAAAGCCCATGTCCCGGATCTTGGTGCAAACACAGCAGGCGCCAAGCGCTGGGACGTCTCAGCCCGAACCGGCACGACATGAAGAGCGCCAAGAGGACGTTCACAGTGTCGACGGGGATAGCCATCCCCAGCACGAGGAATAGTTGGGGGAAGAAGCACAGACTTCCGCGTTGGAGGAGCTCCGACGGGAGAACCAAGAGCTCAAGAACCTCCTGCAATCGCTCTTACGCGAAAAAGAGGCCCATGTTCAACCTCAAGTTGCGCCTGCTGGAGTGGAACAACAGCCTTCCCCCATTCCAGCCGCGGCTAACGCCTCCGTCACCGCCGCAAAATTGCCGCTGTTGGTAGACTTTGAAGTCCTGCAGCATGAAGCCAACGTGCGGTCATCTGCTACTCCTGCTGCAGAAAGCCTCATGGCGTAGAAGCAGATGATCGAACGCATCGTGGAGGCGAAGTTTGCCCAACATGGTGAGGGTGTGGCCACTGTTGATTTATACAGTGTGTCTTATCCCCTCCACCATCAATTCAAGAAGCTTCTGCCGGATTGCCCGAAGGCTCCGAAACTACAGAAGTTCAACGGGCAGGGCTCCCCACATGAGCACCTGACCTACTATGTGACGGCAATGGGTGAATTGGCACTGGAAGAGACATATTTGCTGCGATACTTCACCACCTCATTGACTGGCACCGCCTTCCAGTGGTACTCCAGGCTGAAGCCCAACTCAGTATCTGATTGGGCCGATATGCAAAACGCTCCCCTCCGCTTTTCACAAACCCCACACAACCCTCAAATCCCCACTCCGCAGAATACTCAACCCATTTTTCCCACTCTGCTAAATGCTCAGTCTACCTTCCCTACTGCACAGACCGCCTTTCCTACTCCCCAGCAACCGCTACAACCTTTGTAATACCACAACGTCCCTCCACCCAATGGCTCTGCAAACAAATGCCCGGCTCCAAAAATAGCGCAATATCCTCCTCTGCCTGAGTCTCTCCAAGACATCTTCTCAGCCCTTATGTCCATTGGTGTAATTCAACTTCCTCTGGAACGGCCTAACTGGAACCTGACCATTGATCAGTCTAAGTATTACATGTTCCATAGGCAGCTTGGGCACAATAGTGAAGGTTGTTTTCAGTTCAGAGACCTTGTATATGATCTACATGAAGGGGAGTGTATCGACTGGGCCGAGATGCATAAGGCCATTATTGAAATTAAAGAAAAGAGAAGGCAAACACCGAGGCAACAAGTGCAGCAGTAAGCACCACAGTCGCAGCCATAGCCACAACAATAGCACCCTGTCTAGGACTTGGGGATTCACCAAAATCCCATGCCAAATCATCCACCCGCTCTGCAGCCTCAGCCACCGGCACTAGCTCAGGTTAACTGTGTCCAACGCCCGGCTCCTGACGCCGTGTGGTCTTATGATGATGAAGCCTCATTCTAGCGGCTCATGGCCCTCCACCATACCTACCGCAATCCTTCTCCACCTTACCCACCCATTATCCTCTCACCAAACTATCAAACCCCTACGCCCTCCGTATCTGCTAGACCCCACATCCTACCGTCAGCTTCTCCCGTTGTTACGCCTACCTTTATTCCCCCGTAAATACCCGCATCACCTATCATCGCCACGGCGTTAGCTAACCCTTCGCCAGTCATCCTCCCTCCACAGCCCACCATTACCCCCATTACCCCCATTGTCTCCACCACGCCTACCCCCACACCACTTATCCACCCCATTGGGCCCATTAAGCCGCCTACTGTGAGCCCATATGATGTCATGCCGGCCCAGAACCTTGCCCTACGGAGTGGGAGTTTGTTTCACTGAAACTTTACCACCACTAGTGCACCCGCACCTAATCCGCAGTCCTCACAACAGGTCGCTGAGTAGGAGGAGGCCGAATCGTTGTCGGGTACACGGTATGATTTATTACACCATCTAGACTGGGTGCCCGCCAAGATTTAAGTGCTACAATTAATCGAAAGGTCCACGCTCCATCAAGATGAACTCTGAAATTTTCTACAGAAAGTTATAGTCAATGAAGACATGGTAGTGGATAGTTTACCAACCACCCTGGCTATAGTCTCCAAGGGGTCGGCCATCACTTTTTCAGAAGTCGAGCTTGCACCTCTTGAGGCACGTCAGATGTCGCTATGCATTTCTATCACTCTCAATAAAGTAAGCATAAATGTGACACTAGTAGACACCGGGGCTTCCATTAATGTCTATCCCCTCAACACTTTGAGGGCCTGCAATATTTTAGAAGATTCACTGAGGCCAACCCCAACCACTATTGTAGCATATGATAACTCAAGGAGGGCGTGTCACGGGGTAGTCACCATACAAGCTGAACTTGGGCCGCTTATAATGCCCATTGAATTTTATGTGCTCGACATCGACCCCATGTTCAAGGTCATTTTGGGTCGATCGTGGATCGATAATCTCAGCGCCGTACCATCCACTGCTCACCAATGCCTTAAATTTTCGTTCCAAGGAAGGGTGGTCAAGGTTAAGAGTATTTCCACGGTCCAATCTGTCAAAGCTATTTCAAAGAAGATTTTGCCAACACTATGGCCCAGTAATCGGCCCATGATCTCGGTACTAGATCTGGATTTCCCATGGGCCTATACGCAACGCAAACCTACCACTGCACCAGTAAATATTAAAGAGAAGCTGAAGATCAGAGATTCAAAGAGGTGGAACATGATATTGAAATTAGGCTATCAGCCGGGGAGAGGTCTCGGTGCACAGCTACGGGGGCGGACTAAGCCGGTCCCCAAAGGATGAAAAATGAACAAGAGGGTCTTCACTTACCGAGAGACCTCATTATCAATTCTGAGCGACTCAAGGCCATTGACCTGGGACTACCGTCAGCACTTTGTAAGGGGCCCTCTCCAGCTAGGTACTTTAAAAGCATCTCCAAGTCAGCTCAAGAGAGAGGATATAGCTTATACAGTCTATGGCCCGCCATTGCTGCCAAAGGGGCCTATTGGTGATATGATTTATTTTAGTCAGACTTTTACAAGATTGTTTTATGAAGATGGCTACCAGAGAAACCTAGAGGTGTAGCTTGCACAGAATATGCCGAAAAAGTCAGCTTACTATCTACGGGAAAGGCGCTCACCCGTCATTTTCACTTGGTCTCTATCCCGTTTGTTTTCCTTCTTCCAAAAGTTGGATTTCGTACCCCGTTCACCTCCGTTTATGATCAACCCTCTGATGTTTCAGATCCCAACTGATTTCCTCATCATTAAAGTTTGTGACTATGGGCACTACCCGCCCATTGATCTTTCCACCCCATTCTTCTTGTCTTCCAATCCACTCCTTGATCTCTTCTGCCCGTCCATCTATCCTCTTGCGCTTCCTCCACCTCCCTCTTCCTCTCGCTGCATGATTTCCACTGATCTAAAAAAAATACCAAATTTTAAACGGAGATTTCAGTGGAAGATTATGCTCCCTTCTGTCCGTCCTTCTACTAGGGACACGGGGCCCCTGATGCTTCCATTCCATTAGATTTCCTTTCTCCTAGGTTAGATGTAGGTTTCGTCGAGTCTAGGGAAGTAGGGTCTGTTAGATTTAGAGAAGTAGGGTCTTGTTCTAGTTCATCCAACCCATCCTTGCCTGAGCCGCGCTCGCCGGTGCACCATTCTAAATCCATTCCTGATAGGTTCTTGCAGGATCTAGCTCAGCGATGTTATGCTCTTCTCAAGTGCCTGGAGTTCATAGCTACGGTGATTGTGCTAGAAGAAGATGAGGAGCAAGACGGGGTGTGGAGCAACGATGGGTTAGGTGTCTATGAAGTCGTGGATGAGAAGGACCCGGCCAATTTTGAGGACAACGATGTAGATGGCACTGCCGACTTATATGCGTAGGGCCTAAAGAGATTTGATGAGCCATCATCGGTGGTGGATGAACCTACCTAGGAAATTAATCTGGGAACTAATGAGGAGCCCAGGCCCATCATTATTGCTGCTAATCTCCCTCTAGAAGTTGAAGAAGAGTTAATTAAGGTCCTAAGGGAGTATAGTGATTCTTTCACCTGGTCTTACGAGGACATGCTGGGTCTTGACCCCTCCTTGGTGGAACACCGACTAGTGCTTAAACCAGGGGCAACACCCGTTAAACAAAAACTAAGAAGATTTCACCCCCACATGGCCTTAAGAATGAAGGAATAAGCGAAAAAATTGCATAAGGCCAGGTTCATTAGAGTTGTCTTATATCCCCAGTGGGTGGCAAATATCGTCCCTATCATCAAGAAGGATGGGAAGATACACATTTGTATCAATTTCAAGGATCTAAACAAAGCATGTCCCAAGGATGACTTCTCACTGCCTCACATAGATATTTTGGTGGATAATACTGCTGGGTATGAAGCCTTATCATTTATGGACGGTTACTCAGGATACAACCAAATCTGTCTCGCTCCCGAAGATCAAGAGAAAATATCCTTCACTACGCCCTGGGGCACGTATTGTTATGTGGTGATGTCATTCGGTCTGAAGAATGCAGGTGCCACCTATCAAAGGGTGATGATGGCCATATTCCACGATATGATGCATGTCTACATGAAAATTTACGTGGATGACATCCTGGTGAAGTCCAGAACTAAGGAGGAACACCCCGCTATTCTAGCTAAGGTACTACAGAGAGCTAGAAAATACAAGCTGAAAATGAATCCAAAGAAGTGTGTTTTCAGAGTCTCTTTAGGGAAATTGCTAGATTTTATAGTTAGCAAATGGGAGATTCAGATTGATCCTAACAAAACAAAGGCCGTTATAGACATGCATCCACCTAAGAACCTCAAGGAGCTTCGAGGGTTGATCAGGCGTATGCAATTCATTAGAAGATTTATATCGCAACATTCTTAAAGGTGCCGCCCGTTTTATGAACTGTTAAAGGTGGGGGTCAAATTTGAATGGAACGAAGATTGTCAAAAGGCCTATGAAGACTTGAAAGTCTATTTGTCTAATCTCCCGATTTTACAACCTCATGTCCCTAGGAAACCCCTTATCCTATACATTTCGGTCTTTGAGGACTCCCTAGGAGCGGTCTTAGCACAAGTGGATGACGAAGGCAAAGAGCGGGCAGCTTATTACCTCTCCAGGTTGTTTAACCTGACAGAGGTCAAGTGCACTGCCATAGAGAAGACTCGTGTTGCCTTAGTGTGGGTAGCTCAGAAGCTGAAACACTATTTTCTAGCCCACCCAGTTAGGTTGATCTCTAGAATGGACCCGATTTATTATCTCTTAGAAAAATATGCCCTTTCTAGTAGCTTAGCTCGATGGTAGAGATTTCTCTCTCAGTTTGACATCACATTCATCATTCAGAAGGCAGTCAAAGGATATGCCATCGCTGAGCATCTCGCCCATCTTCCTATCCCCTGCACCGATTCTATTCAGGACGATTTCCCTGATGAGCATCTCTATGTTCTTACTCATCATCCCTTCTGGTCTCTGCACTTCGACGGTGTGCTAAATAATCAGGGCCGAGGGATAAGCGTTGTTCTTCTCACTCCAGAAGGAGTAACGATTCCTCTTGCTTATCAACTCCATTTTCCTGCTACCAACAATATTACCGAGTACGAGGCTCTCTTGGCCGGATTAAAACACGCCTACCTCCTAGGCGTGTGCTATTTGAACATTATAAGAGACTCTCAGCTCGTTCTGCGACAGGTTCTATCCACTTACCGCACTCGTGACCCGTCAGTCGACAGGAGTTGGAGTAGAGGAAGGTCAAGGCTGAGAAGTTCATGGCCGCGTTTGCGGTCGCTCAGGCCGAGCCAAGCCAGCCTACAGGTTAGACTCTATGGCCGGTGGTGCCGCTTAACACTTTTTCACCTTGTGCGATAAGGCCTTTATGCGGGTTTCTTCTTTCAGCCCCCGCGGAGGAGCCAGCACCTGCTCCTACTCTGGACATGGGCGAGGCTGCTACACCTGGGGTTGCACCTCCCGTCGAGGAGACAGTCCCCGGGCCGCCTCTGGCCGCGAGGACCAAACGGGTAATTATTTTCACTGGTGTGGCTAACATTTTCATTCGTTGGGAGCCCAAAGACCTTTATCTAATCCAAATACTCCTTCATTTGGCAGTTCCCGTCGCGCCCCTCCCCCAATGGGTGCGGGCCTGCAAGGTCCCCGAGTTGACGAAGGCGTACTCGAGGAAGAGGCTGAAATCTGGGAAGTCACCATCACCTAGTCCGCGCAGAGAGGAGGTTGTTGACTCCAAGACGAAAGCTCCCTCTCCGGCAAGGGAGGAGCCTACCCCGGCCAAGTCTTATTCAGGCGAGAAGGTAGACTATGACTACTCTTCCGATGAGGTGGCTTCGGGCGAGGATTTTGTAAGTGTGATCCTGTTCACATGGGGCCCCCTTTTCGGCCAGCCTCTGATCTTATCTTTTGTTATTCGGTTAACTTGCAGGAGCAAATGTAGTCGGAGGCCATGGAGGCGCCTGCCCCAGACATATCAGTAAAGCGACCCGGGGGAGGCGATGCTGGCTTGGAGAAGCTGGCGGCCTTGTTCGAGGTCCTGCGGCAGGAAGCAGCCATGGGGACCATAATACCAGTGGGTGAGGCTCTGGAAGAGGGGGAAATAGCACCGGAAAGTAGCATAGTTCCGATGACTGAGGTAAATATGGGACCCCCGGGACCTCTCTTGCATCTCTTCAAGATTTGGGTAGCTCATCTCGATCGGTGAAAGACTAACCGTATTTTCTGTGTTTTAGGAGGAGGCAAGGCTCCCCGAGGCGAGCACCGCTAGAGCTCTCAAGGATGTTGTGAAGCGGAGGGAACCAGTCACCCCCACGGGGGCAGGTGAACCGCAACTGCTCTCGGAATTAGTGGTGGAGCGCCTGGTGTCCTTCCTGCAATCGGGGGGCGGGCTGAAGCTCATGGTTCCTCTTTCGCCTCCCCGACCGCTCATGACGCCCAAGGAGGACCAGCTTCTGGGGAAGATGCTGGCAAGCATCACGGTTTCCCGGGAGGAGGGACCACAAGCGAAAAGGGCCGTAGGTCCATCAGTAATAAAATCTGATTTAGCTCTGCTCTACGCCCTTCCTCCAACCAAGAGAAAGGTGGAGCAGCCTTTTGTGACAATAGAGTCGGGTGGTTTGGTCACAACCCTGCCGGTTCCTCTGGTGATGGCCGGTCGGGAGTCGTTCGTCGAGGTCGGACACTCGAGTGACCTGGCCTCCACTCTTCCATCCTCCTCGGGGGTGGTGGACGCGGATTTGTGGCCGGCTGTGGATAGCTTGGTCAAGTTTGACCCTCCGACCATGCCCTCCATTGGCCACGCCACCTCGGACGCGTCGGTCCGACAGATGTTGCTGGCATTGCGGTCGATGATCTTCACCGACCCCTCCCTCACATATCGGGGGGGTACACACCGTGGTGGCACAGCTGACCAGGGCACTGCAGATGTTGGGCTGCCCTCTAGAAGAATGGTCATGGTGAGTCTTGATATTGCTAAAATACGTCAACCGCCGTGAGTTCCTTGAGGCCCGGGCTCCTAGCGAGTTTGCCGCCATCGGTGCTCAGGAAGATGAGTACTTGCAGGCGCTAGAGGTGCGGAAAGGCAACAAAGAGCAGCATGAAAAGGCCTTGGATGAAAGCCACTATCGTGTCAGCGCCCTCACAAGCAGAATAGAAAATCTGAGGGGCTATCTCGCTACAGCCGAGGCCGAGCTAGTTAAAGCTGAGGCGACTGTGGTCAGAGAGACCGAGGAGCTTTCCGTTGCCAAAGTTGAGATGGCGTCCGTGACATCTGAGCTAGCGCGCCTCAAAGAACAGAGGAACTGACTGCACGACATGGCAGAATTCTCTTGCGTCGGGATTCTTCCTCTTGAGGAAATCTTCTGGGGAATAGATTAAGCATCCTCCCCCTTTTTCATTGACATGTAAAGCAGGGGTATGCCCCAAAGCATATGTAGCCCTCCCTTTTTGCAATAGAATTTTCTTATGAATTCATGCATGCTCTTCTTGACTACCTTGAGGTTATCTTTTGATCTTTTAGCTTCCCATATGCATGCCATTTAATGTTTTATTTGATGTTTTTAAGACCCCTCATGCATGTCATTTTATTATTTTTGAATGGGGTTGAATGGTGCTTTTTTGGGGTTTCAATTGAGTTTTACAAAGTTTTTTGCTCTGTTAGTAAAAGTGTCGACTCACAGAGTCCACACTTATTTAGGGCTGTTTTGTCTGCTGCATTATTTTATAAGTCCAGATAGAAAGTGTCAACACTATGAGTCGACATTTTTTGCTTGGGTCTTTGTTTCGTTGAAAATAGAATAGGATGCAAAAAGTGTCTACCCTATGAGTCGACACTTTTGCCCTTTGTCATGTTTTCTTCAAATGGGATAGAACGGCTTGAGAAAAGTGTCGACCCTATGAGTCGACACTTTCTCTGCTACGTCTGGATCATGATTTTTGGATTGTTTGTGATTTCTCTATTTTGAGATCTGATTGCTTGGGGTTTTTACACCGATAGCCTTAGGGTTTCTCCTATTGATTGGGTGTGGTTTTGAGAGGTTTTAACATGGGATATTAGGTCTTTTACTGTTGGCATCTCTTGGGTATATGTAACTTGTGATCTCCATCGTATGAAGGAACCTTGAGCAAAATGTTTCCATTTGCTTGCAAGAAAGGAAGAAAAAGAAGCTGTGGACACCGCCCCACCTGGAGGAAGAAGAAGAAGAGGAAGATGTCGTCCACGAGCTATTCTCTCCCAATCTATCCTAGCTCTGATAGCGTACTAAAGATTTAACCCTTGACGTCTCCTACGGGATTGGTCGAGTTCCACTATGCAAAGAACACTCTCCGGCACACCCTACTTCTCTTTTGGATGGATTTCACTACAGATTAGAGGGGGATCTTTGTACTCTCATCTCCATTCTTCTATTTGAGCATAGATAGTCATTTGGGAAATTATTGTATATTCTTTATTTTGTTAAACTGAGAAAACATCATGTGTGGGCGGAGCTGCGTCTCCGCGTGTGTGGTGTTATTATCTGGAAAGGTTCCCTATGATTGGTAGTGTAAAGACGGAGATGCGACTCCGTGTGGTTGTCGAGTCCGGGGTATGTTCCCCGACTTTGTGTGTGTCTGTGCTGCAGTGGCAGCGTTTTGAGGCAAGGCATCATGCCATCGTACGTGTATTGCTGCAGAAGCAGCGTGTGGTGTTAGGGTTCATCCTTGTGTTACTATGTAAGTACCGTGTAGTGAAGCCTCACCGGGTTTCGGTGAGGGGTGGACGTAGGGAGCTAGTCGTGGTCCCGAACCACCTAAAAATCTTGTGTTCCGTGTGATTGCCCGTACGATTGACCATTTCTTCTATCTCCCTTCACAGGTTCATTACATAGATTTTTAATTCACTGCATCATCCCACCTTGCTTCATCTGCTATCTGTGTTGATGTTGATTTCATTAAATACTTGCATTATCTATCCGTGTGAGAGCGGAAAGATCGACAGAACATATTTAGTCTCACTTTAGTTTAAGCTAATTAACGTAGTTAATTGTTATGCCGCTGTGATTAGTTTGGAAAGTTAAGATTATTTTTAAAATCCCCCATCTCGACAAAGGGACAATTCAACCCCCCTTCTTGTCCGCTATCTCTCTGGGCCAACAATTGGTATCAGAGCAAGTCTCTGATTTTTTAGCGGACCTCACGATCTAGGAGAAAAGATCATTTCATGATGGCTAATGTGCATTTAGTTCCTGTCTTTGATGGTTTTAATTACACTTCATAGCTCGAAAAATTATGTGTTTGGATTTCTAATGTTGATCCAAAACTTATGAGACTAATCACTCATGGTCCACATGTTTTGCCCAAAAATGAGCTAAGATGGACTGATGAGCATAGAAAAATGAACTCTGACTTTATGTTTTGAATGCTCATAAAGCTGCAATATGCATTGACAAATTTTCATTTGTTTCTGATTGCAAATCTGTCAAAGAAATTTGGAATGGGCTAAGCGAAGCCCAAGAAGAAAACTGAAATAGTGAGCGCCTCGTGGCAAGCAACAGTGATAGGCAAAGCAACGAAATCTCTGAGGTAAATCCTAACTCTGATTTTATTGATGATGATGAATTGAGCTATAATGAATTGTTGAATGCCTATGATGAACTGTTTGTTAGATATAAGACAATAAAATCTGAAAATAGAAAATTAAAAAAAATATGACAATTCTTGCTCTTCTCTCGATAAACTCAGTTCTCTCTATTATGCCCTGCTACTCAGCTCTTCATCGCACCCTCTTTTTCTATTTTTCTCTTCTTCTGCTAGCTCTCTCTCTTTTTCACTCTCAAATTCTCTTGTTCTCTTCGCCTCTCTGCTGCTCTCTTCTTCTCTTCTCTCTCTGTCTGAAAATCCTTCTCCTCTCTTCTCTGTATATATATATCCAATATATAGAGGGCGTGTGTAAAAATACCTTTTCCTTTGAAGATTCTTTTGAGATTCTCTACTAGGTGGTAGCATCTGAGCTTCACTACTTTTCACGTGTTGCAATCAGGGTTTTTCTTTGTCCTTGGATCACGTGCCTTTCTCATTCTTGGAGAACAAGCGTCCTATCCAAAAGGAATAATCAGACAATGATAAAGAATTGTATGGACTCAATATATTGTCAGAACAAAAGCTGCACACACCCTGCACGGACTTGTCTTAGCACAAGGCAAATGGGCACTGTTCATGCATGGACTTGGAATGTGCAAAGTGCAAAGCAAAGAGATGCACAAACTTAAGATGTGCAGGCAAGCATGCATGGACTTAGTGACTAAGACAAAACTTGCACGGGGTTTGACATGCATAGACTTATGTTCTGCCAAAGGAAAAATATGCACGAGGTTTGACATGCACGGACTTTGTTAAACGAGCAAACAACCAAAAATGTGCATGGACTTTTACATGCTCGGACTTGAGATGCACGGGACTGTTCATGCTCGGACTTGGTGAAGACATGCAAGGACTTAATTTAAAACGTGCACAGACGTGGTTCAATAAGAAACATGTACGGACTTAATGCTGCTCGGACTTGATATGTATGGGATTGTTCATGCTCGAACTTGGTGAAGAAGTGCAAGGACTTAATTCAAAACGTACACAGACTTGGTTTCAATAAGAAACATGCGCAGACTTGATGCTGCTCGGACTTGATATGCACGGGACTGTACATGCTCGGACTCTGCTTTCCTTCTTAAGAGAATGTGCACAGACTTATGTTCTTGAACAAGGCCAGAACATGCATGGACTCATATGCACGGACTTGCTATGCAAGGACTATTCATCCACGAACTTCAACAAGATATGCACGGACTTGCTATGCAAGGATTATTCATCCACGGACTTCAAGAAGACATGCACGGACTTGCTATGCAAGGACTGTACATGCACGGACTTGTTTAGAGTGGATGCAATGTGCACGGACTTGCTATGCAAAAGACTGTACATGCACGGACTTGTTTTAAGACTTGGTAGGACTGAAGTGTGCACAATGTGCACGGACTTGGGTATTCAATCCAGAATGTGCATGGACTTCATTGTGCAATGGAGCCAATGTGCTCGGTCTATGCACGGACTTAGAATATACAAGTCGGTGGAATATGCACGGACTTAAAGTATGCAAGTCGGTGGAATGTGCACGGGCTTAGGTGAATAATGTGCACGGACTTAGAAAGAGTGTGCACGGACTTGTTCAAGACGTGCACGGACTTGGACAGGGTGTGCACAGACTTGTTGAATTGAGATGCAAGGACTTTGGCTTGAGGTGCTTGGACTTGCTAAACTGAGATGCAAGGACTTTGAGTGTATGCTATGAGTTTGTAAAGGAGTAAGCAACGTGTGCACAGACTATGCACGGACTTGGAAGATGAGACGTGCAACAACTGCACGGACTTGGAAGGACAATATGTATGGACTTTGAAACGATGAAACGTGCACGGACTTGGGAAGACAATGTGTATGGACTTCGACAACAAAATAAGAAGTATGCATGGACTTTTGTTTAGACAACCTGTATGGACTTGACAACAAAACAAGAAGTATGCATGGACTTTTGTTTAGACAACCTGTATGGACTTGAACAGTGCGTGCTCGGACTCGTTCTGAATATTGTGTATGGACTTTAACGAAACATGTTCGCACTTGAATATGCTCGGACTTGAAATGAAACATGCTCGGACTTATGAATATGGCATGAGATGAACAGGCACGGAGTTAACACTGCACGGAGCAAAGTGTCATCCCAATGGGTCGACCCTTTTCCTGCCCAAGCAAACACTAAACAAGCTATCTGCTGGATAGTCCATATGCACGAACACTTATGAAGGCAAGATAATATGCATCAACTATGAATGAACAAATGCCATTCATGCAACAATGCCATTCATCTCAAGCATATGCAGAACAACTATGAATGCACATGCAATCTTATGTGGAGTCTGGGCAAGGGTCTAAGCTAGTCTGAGCAAGGTCTGAGCTAGTCTGGGCAAGGGTCTAAGCTAGTCTGAGCAAGATTTGAGATAGTTTAGGGTAGGGTCTAAGCTAGTTGGACGAGGTCTGTACTAGTGTAGGGCCAAGGTCTGAGCTAGTGTGGGGTAGGATCTGTGTTAGTCGGGACTAGGGTCGGTGTTAGTTTGCCTGGGAAGGGCTGGGATGACTGGAGTTTGTATCGAGCGGAACTGACGAGGGTCCCACTCGTCTCCCATTCTCTTAAGGCCTTTCTTTTTTTCTCTTTCTTACTTTCATGAAGTGCCTTGGGGATCTTCTCTTCCTATCTCTTAACTGTTTCCTCTTCTCTCTTCTCTACAGGACGAGTGTTCAAGTTACTTAGTCATTGTTCGGCTCGGTTCTCTTCGTGTTGCACACAGTTCTCTTACCTCGATTGGAGCAGTTTGTCATTGTTCATTTCATTTGTTTGTTGCTCCCTTTGGTCTTTAACTTGTTATTATCTCATTTGTTTATTGCTCCATTTTGTCTTCGTCATATTATTATTTCTAACAAAAAATTCGACAGCATCTCCCCTTGACCCAGGTCGTAAGGGAGATACGGGGAACGCACCCACATGGAGTGGCAGAACCCGACAATCAGAGGTGGGTGCCCAAGAGTGGCAACACCTTTGATAAAACTTCAGAAAACCCAGAAGAAATGACGAGTGGGAGATGCCTCTAAGACTGGACAAGGTGCAGGGGTGAAGGACAGGGTCTGGTGTGCCATCCAAGGGGCTCAGGGGCGCACCGGGCTGGTTATTTGAGAGGGGACTGTGTCGGGGAAGGCTAAAGGGGTTGAAGACACTCCGGCCAAGGGACTGTTCCGGTGAAAGGGTGCACCAGGCAAGAACAAGGGCTGGGGAGGCTGGACAGGTGTGCCGGGTCAGGAGGACCAAGGGTGTGCTGGGCAAAGGAGGCACGGGTGTGCCGGGCATGGGTAGAAAGGGTGTACCGGCCAAGGGGCGTACTGGTGACGGGCTAGCCAAAGCATGCACCGTTGAAGGCGTATGGAGTATGTACCGGGCAAGAAGCTAAGGGGGGTTGTGCCGATGAATGAATGAGCCAAGGACTATGCCAGGGAAGACTCTGAGATGTTGAGGGTGCACCGGCCAGGGGCTGTACTAGCGAAGAGGGGCCAAGGTGTGCCGTTGAAGAAGAGAGCCAAGGGTGTGTCGCTGGGGGAGTGCATCGGTGAGATTAGCTCAGGGTCATGAAGGCCAGGGGTTGGCTAGGCGGGATGGGTTGAAACTAGTGAGGGGGAGAAGGCCATGGCGGCTTTGAGCTTGGCCAGGCTGGAGGGGAAGCCTCAATTAGGAAAAGGAGAGGTGGGGACTGGGTGTTCGAGGAGGTTGGAGAGGCACGGCCTGGGCCACAAAGAGGACGGAGGTAGAAAGGCCCCCACCCATGGTGAAGAGACAACTGACAGGGAAGAAGAAGACATTGCTAGGGGACGAGGAAGAAACCGTCAAACACACGCACAAATCCAAATGAACAGGGACAGCAGAGGAACCCAAAGAACCAGTGCTTTCATTCATGAAGAAAAGGGCCATGAGGGGCCATGTACAATCCAAAAGATCATGGAGTAGAAGTTACAAGGGGGAAGGAGGAAGAAAAGAAAGGGGGAGAAGGAAAGGGAGAAGCTGGGGTTGAGCAGGGGCGACGGCACCCTGCTCTTCCCTACTCTCCCTGCTACACCTCTCTCTCTCTGTCTCCCCCTTACTCTTTCTTCGGGTGGTTGTTGAAGGGGGATCCCACGGCGGAGCTCTCTCTCCTTCTTCTTCTTCTCTTCTGTGTGTCTATCTGTGTCTCCTCCTGTGTGTCTCTCTTCTTTGTTTGCCGGGGAAGAAGGGGCTTTTATACCCCAACGGCAGCAGTCGTCGAACGCAGGCCATGAAGGCGGGAAGCAACGTGCATTGATGGGGATTTGACTTCCCCATCTCTGATGGCATGGGGCTAGCTTGCAAACCCTTCTCTCCGGTTGACACGTCAGACAACCCATTATGCGCCAAGGATCTTTAGGGCATGGTGTCAGATCTTGCCTACCTGATGCATCGCAAGAGGGGTGGAGCGTTGTGCCATTGAGAAGGATTGTAGGCGTGCCGCTGAAGGAGAGTGATGGAGGCATCACCACTACCTCCCTTTGGCTCGGGTCGTCCACACACCCGAGATTGGATTGAGTTCGAGCATCATGCATAGATCAAAGAGCATTTTGGTGTGCTCTTTCCTGAAGGAGTAGGGCGTCTTCATGCGCTCTGCTAAGAGAGACGTATTTGCCTTGTCATCAGACTTCTTGCCTTTGCCTTTGGATTTTCCTTCTCCCTTATCTCCGTTCGTCGGGGGGAAGTCCACTGCATTCACCTCCTTGCCGCTAGCCAGATGGTCTTTGGAGGATTTGCCTTTGGCAGAAGCTTGTGCAGGGTGGTCGGCGAAGAACATTTCAATCTCCGCCACCACCGTGTTCAACTGATCAAAGCTCTTGATATTGGAGCCCAGAAGCTTTTCACTGACTTCCGCCGATAGGCCCCTGCAGCAGATGGTGATAGCGTCTTCGGGCGTCGGAGGATTATCGCAGCGCATGTTGACGTCCCTCCATCGCTTAATGAAATCCAACATTGTTTCACCTTTCTTCTGCCGAAGGGAACAGAGCTTCACCAGGGAAATTTTGCGTTCGGCCATTTGGAATCGGTCGACGAACTTCTTCTGCATGTCAGCCCAATCAGATGCTGAGTTGGGCTTTAGCCTAGAGTACCACTAGAAGGTGGTGCCAGTCAATGACGTAGCGAAGTACCGCAACAAATATGCCTCTTCCAGGGCCTGCTCACCCATGGCCGTCATATAGTAGGCCAGGTGTTCATGTGGAGAGCTCTGCCCGTTGAACTTCTGAAGTTTCTAGGCCTTCGGGCAATCCGGCGGAAGCTTTTTGAACTGATGGTGGAGGGGATAAGGCACACTGTACAAATCAACGGTGGCCACACCCTCACCATGTTGAGCGAACTTTGCCTCGACGATGCATTTAATCATCTGCTTCTGCGCTATGAGGGTCTCTACAGCAGGAGTGGCAGACGACTGTGCATTGACTTCATGCTGCGGGACTTCAAAGTCCACCACTAGCGGTAGTCTTGCATCAGTGACAGAGGCATTGACTGCTACTGGAATGGGAGAAGGCTGCTGGTCCGCTCCAGCAGGCGCCGCCTGAGGCGGGGCAAGAACCTCTTTTTCGCGCCAAAGCGATTGCAAGAGATTCTTGAGCTCTTGTTTCTCCCGTCAGAGTTCCTCCAGTACGGGAGTCCGTGTTTCCTCCCCCAGCTCTTCCTCGTGTTGGGAGTGACTATCCTCGTCAACACTGTGGACGTCCTAGTGGCGCTCTTCATGCCGCGCCGGCTCAGGTTGAGATGTGCCAGCGGCTGGCGGCTGTTGTGTTTGCGCCAGGATCCGAGACACTGGCCTTGACTTCCTCAAATATTGAAGAGGTTGGTTAAGCTCTCCCGAAGTGTCATCCTGTTGCTTGTCACCGGAGGTGGCATAACAAGTGAACACTTTGACAGTGTCATTGGTCACCTGGACCACCTGCTTCTTCCTAGGTGGTTGTCGATCCGGCTTAAGCGGCCTCCCTAGTCTGTCGAAGACAGACACTCGGGAAGTAGAAGCTTGCGGGGAGCGATCTTCCCCCGTGTGCGTAGAACTGGCCAACGGGGAGGTTGGTCGCACCTTTTTGCCGGCCCCTCGACGCTTTTGCCCCCGTAGGGGCTGAGTTGTAGACCCCGGAGAGACCTAGGCTTCAGTGCTTGTCGGACTCCGCATTTGCTGAAGATCTGACATGCGGAAGGGCTCCTCTGCCATTGTGCACCTTATAATTCGGGCCTCCTCTTTGGTGACCCAAATCTTCTTCAAGTGGAACTGGCGTTCCTCCAGTGGGTAGCCCCCCGTCCTTGACCGGGGAGCTCGTGGCTTAGGCCGCTGTAGGGGACCTTGAGTTGCCGCCGGTACGGCAAGCTTCTTCTTCTTCGCTCCGCCTTCCCGAACCTGCCGGAGGAGCTCGAAGCGATTGGAGGTGGGGATGGTTGGGACGTGACGGTCTTGTGGCAAGATCGGCTCGCCTCTATCGAGCCGCATGCGGATGTCTCCGACAATTACAGTTTTGCCGGAGCGGGATGCTACGGCTACAGGCTGTGCACCCTTGCGGCTACGGCGCTGCCCCCGTTGTGCAGGAGCGGCCCTGGCGACGCCTGCTGTAGGCTTGACGTCATTGTGGCGGTGACGTTGCCCCCGTTGTACAGGAGCAACACTTCTGAGGGTGGCCGCCGTAGAGTTCGCGCCGTTGCGGCGACGACGCTGCCCCGGTTGTGCAAGAGCAGCGCCGACAGTAATCTGATTGACCGAGAAGACTCGGCCATTTGATGGGACAAAGGGCCTGACACCCCTAGTCCGTGAGAGTGGGAAGGTTTTAGACGATCCTTATAGGCCTAAGGAAGTCGGCAGTAGTTCGGGCCAAGAAACCCGAGAGGAGTTGAAGTTAGTGCGGCCTAACATAGGCCGCATGTTCTTTGTGCGGCACCCTAGTGACTGCCTTACCTAGGTTGGTTTTGAGGTTGGTGCGGCCACTCCGGGGCCACAGGTCATTTGTGCGGCATTATGTAGGCCGCATGTTCTTTGTGCGGCAACCTATTGACCACCTTTCCTACGTCGGTTATTGAAGTTGGTGCGACCGCTTCTGGGTCACAGGTGATTTGTGTGGCCTTATGTAGGCTGCATGTTCTGTGTCATGTGGGCGATCGAGGACCGCACAACCATCATCTTCCCCGATAGTGACGGCCCTCCCACCAGTGGAAGCCCTCCGTAGGCCGCCAAACTGGTCCCTTAACAATCAAAAACCCCATCCCCCCTAAAAAACTAAGCATGCATGGATCGAGAATGGCAATGGGGGTGGTTTGAACACCTACCTCGGGGTCCGGTGCTACCCTCCCCATCACCGCCGACTGACCGGTGGGCTCCTCCAGTGCCATCTCTTCGGTCTCTTCCTCCGTGGCTTCCTCCTTCGCGATGGCCGATGGCACGGCGGCCACCTCCTCCTCCACGACGGCTGGCAATGTGGCCGGTGCTCCCTCCTCCATGGGCGACGGCGGCGGGTCATATTCCCCAGTCGACGGTGGTGGCCGGTGGGCTTGGGTCTTGGTTCTCATCGGGAAAGGGAAGAAGAGAGGGAGTGAGATTGAGGTAGAGTGGGAGAGAATGAAAGGGGGAAGAGAAGGGGCTCAGCTAAGGCTTGGGTGGCGCCCTTTGCTCTCCCTCCTCCTCTGTCGGTCACGGTGGGGAAGAGGGAGACGAAGGGTTGTTCTTCTTTAAACCCCACAGGGTTGTGCAGTCGCGCGATAGACTGCCCTTCGTGGGGCAGCCGTCCACGGACACACATCAGCTAATATCACCTTCGAAATGTTCTGCCATGATGCGGCTCATCTAAGACCACCCTTTGGGATGAGCGGCACATCATAGGCCGCCCTTCTGTTTAAATGCATATTTTGTGGTCTTTCTATGCACATCAGGCTTACTTGATGGATTTGGTCACTTTGATGATATTTCTACGAATTATGTTGACAATCTTCCTTGCAGCATCATTATCCACTCGCTTGGCAGCCCGCTATCAGGTAAGTCAGGTAATGTATCTTGGTCCCTGTGTCTCTTAATGCATTACTATATGGTATTAAGCTACGTTATCTCGAGAACCAGTTGGTTGCTCGCGTGTTCCAGGATCTGATGTTCCCCTTTAACAAAGATAGGTGATGATCTAGGTGCACGCGTTTAACCTCCGGATAGGCCGTTGGGTGGGGAAAGTCATAGGACGACGGTTCTATCTCACACTTCGTGGTTGAAGATAGTGTCCCGACCTTGATTACCCTAGTCTAGCATAACTATTCTCGAATAGTCTGTATTTTTCCTTTCTTCACATTCGATTTAAGGATTTCTTTTTATTTTAGCCCAACATGCATCATGCTCACCTTTTTGAGCATTCATGACCCATGGTTTGTCTGAAAATTTTTCATTAATGATGGATGGCTATGCGTTCAGTATCTGAGTAAGAGGAGCAATTCCATTCAGAATTGGAAGGTTCTCTCTGGTCTATTCACTTGGCTTGCTTGACTAAGGGTCGCCTGTCTGGAGTTTTAGTTTGTCTTTTTGATTTTTTACCTGATTTGATTCCCTCATTGGCTGTGGATTGAGTCCCCCAATGAGGTTGCCTCCTTTTTACCTTGCCTTTATTTAGCTAGTTCCTCCAGATTAGTGTCACCTTGTTGGTCTAGTTATTCCTTGTGATTAGTTTGGAGTCTTTCGGACAATTCCTGCCGCTTGTTGGCCAAGAAACGGGTGTCGTTTGGCCTTAACGCCCGCTTTTCAGTCCACTTAGCTTCATCTCCGCTTCATCTCCATGTCCCATGTCACTTTCGCTTCACCTCCACTCGCTCCCCTGTAAAGAGGACGTTAAGGAGGGGCATCTGTTGACACCTATTTTTATCTATAAGTCGGGTCATCCCTCTTACTCCCATTTGTCGATGCCTCGAGTTGTCTGTTTCTCGTTGGATTTTTTTCTAGCAATGTTTGGGCCTATTCTGTGAAGGGCCTCCCTCCCTGGCTGGGTCCATTTCAATTTAGGACTTAATGGGATATGGAATTGTATTTCCGCCTAAGCCGGTAAATATTCTGTCTTGGCGTCATGACCTTCCGCCTAAGCCAAGTTGTACGGCGTCATGACTTTACGTCTAAGCCATTAAATATTCTGCCTTGGCGTCATGGCCTTCCGCCTAAGTCAAGTTGTACGGCGTCATGACTTTATGTTTAAGCCGTTAAACATCCATGTCCGGCATCATGGCTTTCCGCCTAAGTCGGTAAATACCCTGCCTTGGCTTCATGGCCTTCCACCTAAACCAAGTTGTACGGCGTCATGACTTTATGTCTAAGCCGTTAAAAGTTATTATCTGGTGTCATTACTTCTGCCTAAGCTGGTAAATATTCTGCCTTGACGTCATGGCCTTCCGCCTAAGTCAAGTTGTACGACATCATGACTATATGTCTAAGCCATTAAATACTCTTATCCAGTGTCATGACTTTTAACCTAAGCCGGTAAATACCCTGTCTTGGCGTCATGACCTTCCGCCTAAGTCAAGTTGTACGGCGTCATGACTTTATGTCTAAGCCATTAAATATTTTTGTCTGACATCATGGCTTCCGCCTAGGCTGGTAAATATTCTATCTTGGCGTCATGGTCTTCCGCCTAAGCCAAGTTGTACGACGTCATGACTATATGTCTAAGCCGTTAAATACTCTTGTCCGGCGTCATGGCTTTTCGCCTAAGTCGATAAATACCCTGTCTTGGCGTCATGACCTTCTGCCTAATCCAAGTTGTACGGCGTCATGATTTTATGTCTAAGCCGTTAAAAAATTCATGTCTGATGTCATGGCTTCCGCCTAAGCCGGTAAATATTCTGCCTTGGCGTCATGGCCTTTAGCCTAAACCAAGTTGTACGGCGTCATGACTTCATGTCTAAGTCGTTAAAAAATTCTTGTACGGCGGCATGACTTCATGTCTAAGCCGTTAAAAAATTCTTGTCCAGCGTCATGGCTTCCACCTAAGCCGGTAAATATTCTGCCTTGGCGTCATGACCTTTCGCCTAAGCCAAGTTGTACGGCGTCATGAGTTCATGTCTAAGCCGTTAAAAAAAATTCTTGTCCGGCATCATGGCTTCCGTCTAAGCTGGTAAATATTCTTCCTTGGCGTCATGACCTTCAGCCTAAGCCAAGTTGTACGGTGTCATGACTTCATGTCTAAGCCGTTAAACATCCATGTACGACGTCATGACTCTATGTCTAAGCCGTTAAAAATCCATGTATGACGTCATGACTTTACGTCTAAGCCGTTAAATACTTTTGTCCGGCGTTATGGCTTCTGCCTAAGCCGATAAATATTTTGCATTGACGTCATGGCCTTCCGCCTAAGACAAGTTGTACGGCATCATGACTTTACGTCTAAGCTGTTAAATACTCTCGTCTGGCGTCATGACTTTTTGCCTAAGCTAGTAAATATTCTACCTTGGCATCATGACCTTCTGCCTAAGTCAAGTTGTACAGCATCATGACTTTACGTCTAAGCCGTTAAATACCATTATCCGACGCCATGGCTTTCTGCCTAAGCCGATAAATATTCTGCCTTGGCGTCATGGCCTTCCGCCTAAGCCAAGTTATACGACGTCATGACTTCATGTCTAAGCCGTTAAAAATTCTTGTCCGGTGTCATGGCTTCCGCCTAAGTCGGTAAATATTCTACCTTGGCGTCATAACCTTCAGCCTAAGCCAAGTTGTACGGCGTCATGACTTTACGTCTAAGCCGTTAAAAAAATCTTGTCCGGCATCATGGCTTCCGCCTAAGCTAATAAATATTCGGCCTTGGCATCATGGCCTTCCGCCTAAGCTAAGTTTTATGACGTTATGACTTTACGTCTAAGCTGTTAAATATCCTTCTCCGGTGTCATGGCCTTCCGCCTAAGCCGGTAAATATTCTGACTTGGCGTCATAGACTTCCGCCTAAACCAAGTTATGCGGCATTATGACTTTATGTCTAAACTATTAGATATGATCCCTTGACATCACAACCTTACGTTTAAGCCAAGTCATTCGGCGTCATGACCTTCGGTCTAAGCTGACAAACCTCTTATCATTGACCCGGGATTACTATCCGAACCAATGAATGAAAAGACCCCCTTTGGTTTCACACCAACCCTTGATCCCAGGGATTCACCACAACATATGACACCTTCTCTCCACTGCCATGGCATCGATCTCCCGACGCCAGAATCACCAACCTGCGGGCATGCCCATTAAGCCCTTCAAAAAAAAAGAAAAAAAAGAAAGAAAAAAAGAAGGAAAGACCGCATAACCCAAGTGCGGCCAAGGTCCAGCTGTCCACCCCCTCCGGTTTCGATCGGTTGCTCAGTGCACCGAGCTATGCGGCTAGGGGCTAGCCGCATGTTCCGTTGTGCGGCTAGGATTTTGCCGCACATCTCTTGGTGCCGTTGGAGGACGTGTGGCCCCGGCGGGTCCGCACATGCCTTGTGGGGCGAAGCTCTGACCACCCTTCCCAAGGTGCGGCCAGGGACCAGCTGTTCTCGTGTTTTACCGTTGGGGTGTTGAACAGCCGAGCTGGACCGTTCATCTCACCGTGCGGCTAAGTGTTAGACGTTCGACGTTTGTGCGGCCTGGTGATAGCCACATGTCTCTCCGTTTGATTCAGGGGTGGTGCGGTCCGTGCATGGCTGCCCATCTCTTGGTGTGGCCCCTGTCTAGCCGCACGTCCCTGAGCGACCCAGTGTGGACCGTTCAAGGGGCTGGTTGAGCCGGCATTTCCTTCTTGACTGATTCGAGTCCTAGGTGTTGGTGTTCTTGACTTGTGCCACTCTGTATTGGCGTGCGTGCAGTAAGGGTTCCCCGTGCATTATCAGTTTGCTTTAGTGGGTTGTTCCGTGACCGTTTGAGTGTCGTGTTGGACTCCGATCGACCCGGTTGTGACCCAGTGGTCAACTTTCAGTCCCGTGAGTGTCCCGGACACCCCAGAGGTTCCGTGTCCGTGTTTTGAGGTGTCCGTGGGTTCCGTGTTACCGTTGTTTCAGACCTAGGGACTAGACTAGATTGACGGTGTTGCGTCATCACGTTCAACGGTCTTGACCCCTAGTCGTATGACTCAAGGACCGTTGGGTTAATAGGTCTAGTGGGCTGTCCAGAGTTTGGTGGCCTCGAGCCACCGGTTACTTCGTGTCGCTCGCGATGGGTGCGTGTGTGACTTTCTGTGTTCACGTCTTGTGACCCGTCCACTAGTCGTAGCTTCCACGACACGCGTGTGTCGGCCCACTGGAGACACTGGTGTGGCGTACCCAAGTTAGACGGTGAGTAGGCTGGTTACCATAGGGCCCCCTCGTACCGCCGAGTCTGGACTGGTGGGGGAATTACTGGGTAGAGAACTGACCTAGGGCGTATGGTCTGAGTGTGCACACGATGCTGAGGATTCAGACCCGCACTGACGAGCGCGACCTCAGCTAGTCCTTATTTTGTGGTACTTCTGGTTACTTGGTGTGTCTTTGTCTCTGCCTGGAACGTGGTAGCTAAACACTTATGACGCGGTGTAAGACGTCAGGTGACGCATCCGGTCATTCTTCTAGTGGGTGGTGCTCCCGTCACGTGACATGAGTTGTCGTGTCCCGGGTTTCTATTTCTCATCTGCGAGGTGAGATTTTGGGTGTTATTTTAGAGAGCGTTTTCGTAGCCGAGGTCTAGAATTTTTGGTGAGCAGAAGCAACAGCAGCAGCATGCAGCTACGCAGTGGAATGCTAGGCTGCAGCCAATCCTTGGGGCTCCTTCGTCACCCTGATGTACTCGATTTCAAGCGGCTCACTATCGTTCACGGCCAGCAGCTTCTTGTCCCCGACCACTCCCAGTTTGTGCCACTGCGTACTCGGGGAAGGGGTGGACCAGAAGTTGTAGCGGTTTCTCGTGCCGAGGATATCGCTCTTGAACACTCGAAACCGATTGAAACTGACGAATGAGTTCGGTAGAGCCCCACCAGTTGTCACGAGCCGCATCTTCGGATTTAACGTCCACTGCGTGGATTATGGGCATGGGGACGGGTAGTTGGAGGCGAACATGACGCTCACGGATTCACCGACGTAGACGACCCAGCGGCCCACCTCGGTGTAATTTTCTGGGAAGACCTTGCGGCCCACCTCAGTTGCATTTTTCGGGAAGAGCATCACCGGCGGGCCGTACCACCACGTCATCTGGTACACGTTAAGAGGGCAATCGCCATTTGGGGAGGTTGTCCACAGGGAGTAGTTATTGGGTAGTGTGGTCACGTAGTATCGCTCCCCAATATTGATGGGCTTGCCGTCCGAGGCCAAGATTGCAGTCCGTTCCTAGCTGGCTGCAGGTGCAGGTGAGAAGAGAAGGCATGATGAGAGGAGGTGGAGGAGGAGAAGGAGAAGGTGGTGGCGAGCGAAGGACTTCATGCTGCCCACAGTGAGAGCTATGCAAGAGACTTTGCGCGTGCCCTCCCCAGCTTGCCATATGGAGGCTTTTATAGACGTTTCGGGGGGATACGATTCGGTGGGAAACCCTTCTAGGGGCTGGGCTCCAAGGGAGTGTACCGATGGAAGCCTGGGAGGTGCACCGGGCAAGGGTGCTGGCGTGTGCACCGGCGAAGAGGTTTGACGAGTGTGCTGGCGAGGGAATTAACAAGGTGTGCTGGCGAAGGAGGAGATTGATTGAGCCAACGAAGGAATGAACAAGGTGCACCGGCGAAGGAGGAGATTGAGTGTGCCGGCGAAGGATATACAGAGCCCACTTCTCCCGATGGTTTTAAGGCCTTTCTTTTCTTCATTTTTTTTCTATTTTCTATTTTAACTATTTGATCTACATGACTAATCAATGAACTCTCTCTCTTCCTGTCTTTAATCATTTTTTTGTTGTCTTTCTTTCCACGTTGTTCTCAGTCCCTTAAACTCGGTTAGAACGTTCCTTAGTCGATTACTTAGTCTGTTTGTTGTTCTCCCCGGCTCTTTGACACATTACAATCCCTGTCAAAATTTTGACAGCACCTCCTCTTGTCCCGGGACGTAAGGGAGGCACAGGGAACACACCCACAGGGAGTGGCGGAATCCGACTATTAGAGGTGGGCGTCCGGAGACGGCAGCACCTTTAGTAAACCATCGGAACACCCGACTGAAAACAACGGAGGGGAAGACTTCTTGAAGCTGGCTAGGCGGTGCACTGAGGGAGGAGAGAGCCGGTAGGGGGGGTACGCGGAGAAACCCAAGCTAACGAAGAGTGACGCAAAAGAGAGTAGGCAGAAGGGAGAGCAAGAACGGAGGATTTTCCCTCATTCATGATGAACAGGGGCCAAATGCATCAGATGTCAAAAATATTAACACGAAGAGAGGGGAAGGGAAAGAAGACAAAGAATGGGGGGGGCAGAGGTTGAGCAAGGGCGCTGGCTCCCTGCTCTTCCTCTCTCCCTATTACATTCCTCTCCATCTCTCTCTCTTACTCTCTTCTTGTGAGGACTGCCAGAGGAAGCACCTCTCCCTCTTCTTCTTCTCATTCTTCTCTTCTCTGGGTGTCTCTTCTGTGCTAATGGATGTGTATTTCCTTCTATCTCTGTGTGTGTCTCTCTGTGTTTGCCAGTGGAGAGCTCCTCTTATACTCCCAGCGCTTGGGGTCTTCGAACGCCGACGGGAGACGCGGGAACGTGGGTTATTAATGAGGATTTGACTTTGGTCGTCCTTGATGATAGGGGAGTAGGCAGCGTGCCATGCTCTCCGCTTGACACCTCGGACGGGCCATGTGGACGTGGAAAATCGCACGCCCCTACGTCCCTACCAGTCCGACAGCAACAGACCCTAGAGGATACGTCCCGTCCGGACCCTCTGAATAGACGACATGCTACCGTGGAGCCGTCTCCGAAATCACGACAGCGAAGAGAAGCCAACCTCTGGGGAAGCTCACTGCTCGTGGGCCCCCGAAGAGGATCAAACAGATCATCAATCGGGTCCAGAACAAGCCATGAAATCTACTTTAAAGATGCCCAAGTGCCCTTCAACAGCACGCCTACTAATAGCCTTCAACGGCACGCTCCCATGCCCTTCAGCGGCACACCCACGAGCCTCTTCAAAATGCCTGGCGTAGCCTTCAACGGCACGCCCCAACGTGCCCTCCAGCGGCACACTTCAAGTGCCTTCAGCGGCACGCTTCAAGTGCCTTCAGCGGTACACTTTAAGTGGTCTTCAACGGCATACCCTCACAAGTGCCTTCAACGGCACACACCATCAAGCCCCTTCAACGGCGCACATCAACTGCCCTGCAACGGCATCTTCAACGACACACTGTGAAGGCTCCTTCAACGGCACGATTCTAATGACGTTCAACGGCACGGCTGCCTGTGCCTCTTCAGCGGCACAGCCCCATCCTTCAGCGGCACGGCCACCCCACGACCCGTCCGGCACGAGAGATCTCACGCCGCCCTACAGGGATCCTCGGCGTGTAGCGGGTACAATTGAGGTGTCACCCCAAGAAGAAGCCACGCTGCCTATCACCCTACCACTGAGGACGGGAGGTCAAATCCCATTTAATGGGGCATTTCCCGCCACTCGATCACCCCAGCTACAGGTGAAGGGGGGTATAAAAAGCCCTTCTTCTCCATGCGAACACACCAGTGACCAACGGAGAGAAGAAGACCCCACAGAGACAACACAGAAAGAGGGACGCTGGCAGGCACGCCAGGAAGAGAAGAGAAGAAGGAGAAGGAAGGAGAGCTCCCAGCTTCCCCCTTCCATGACCACCCCCAAAGAAAGAGTAAGAGAGAGAAGGAGTGGGAGAACCAATGTCCAGAATCAACAAAAAATATGCAAGCCAGAGAATTTCAATAGAAGTATCAGCTATAGATGGTGTCTAGTGTTGGTACTAGATCAAGAAACAATGACCTGCTTCTTCCTATGTCAATATAGAAAAGTGCCCAAGAATATGCAAAAGCTCATAGAATGGTAGTAGGATCTCCAGTCCATTCAGCATATGTCGAGGCATATAGCTCCAATCAGGACATAGCGGACATAAGCAAAGTAACGAAGGTCATTGGATTGTGTCATGAAGATAGCTAACAGTATGAAGAAAAGATGCATAATGAACCAGAGTGGGGAACATTACAAACAAGCTTCACAGCATGTACTGGATGAGCAATGATAGAGAGAGTCAAGTATATTGGAGCCCCTACTGGCCATCGATTAGCCAAAAAGATCTATGAGAGGCTCAGAAGCTCCAGATGAAGCTTTACAGGTGGCTCGATCACCTAAAATCAGAGAGTGCAGCATGCTAGAATGTCATTGAGGTACCTTTGCAGAGAAAGAAGATAACGATTGGAAGAGAAGGCAACTTTGATGGCTGAAGAAGTGATGAAGAGGTCTAAGGTCCTTTATCTCAAACTAGTGATGAAGATGCTATTTCAGAGAGGCAACAACAGTGGCATCATTTCTAGCAACGATCTTGTCATCCACATATTGTAGGAGAATAAGACAACCATGCAAGGAGACAAACAAGAGAGCATAATCGTCTGTACTCTTGTCAAAGCCAGCACTAAGGACGGCATGACCAAGTCACTCAAACCATGCATTTAGCACTTGCATGAGCCCATAGATGGCAATAAACACAATTGTGGGAAAATGAGGAAGAGAGGGAGGAAGGAGGTGACCGCAAGCAAGAAACCCCAAAATAGGGGATCTGTCTGATCACTCTGGCCGATCCCTCTCAAATTGTAATTATACTCAACCAGGGTTGCAAGAATGACCAAAATACCCTGCAGTGAAGGCATTTGTGTCTGGGACACATCACAATCACAAAATAAACCTAAACCCTGAAGAAAAACATAAAATCAGATAAATACACTTATTGGTTCTGTTTGCCTTCTCCCTCAAGCTAAGCATAGATGTCAATCATGAACAACTTGGAGAGGACAGAAGTGAAACAAATCTCGTGTCAACGGAAAGTTGGTCCGCAGACCGAATGTACGGCAAGCAAAGCTCCCTATAATCAAGCTTCTCTTGAATGAAATGACTATCAATTGCAATGTGCTTCATCTGATCATGCTGGATTGGATTATTGGCAATGTTGATAGCGGCTTTCTTGTCACAATGGAGCCTCATCAGCAGATGAACTTGAACCGCAAGGTCTTGTAGAAAGACTCTAAACCACAACATCTTAGTAAGGCCATGTGCCATGGCCTGGTACTCTTCTTCAGCACTAGATCAAGCACAAACAGTTTGCTTCTTGTGTCACTAGGCCACTAAATTATCACCATGAAAAGTGCAATAGCCAGTAGTTGGCCACCGGTTGTCACCAGAGCATGTGCAATCAGCATCAGAAAAACCTTCAACATTCAAATGAGAGGACTTAGTATAGAGCAAGCCTTTCCCTGTACAGGACTTAATATAGCACAGAATGTTCTCCACAGCCTTCATATGAAGCTTCTGAGGAGCATGCATAAACTGACTCACAATACTCGTAGCATAATCAATATTAGGCCACATGAGAGAAGAATAAAGCAATCTCCCTAGAAGGCGCTGATACATTCCTTTGTCAATTTCTGTTAGGAAGTCCCCAACTGAGTTAGATAAGTCATGGCTTCAATGGGAGAGTATGAACAGGTTTGCAGAACAATTTGCCAGTTTCCTTGAGCAAATCCAAGGCATACTTCCTCTAGCAGATGAAGAGACCCTGTTGAAAGTTGGCCACCTCGATACCAAAGATGTACCTCAACTCACCAAGATTTTTTGATCTCAAAATATCTGGCAAGGTCAGCTTTCACCTTGTTGATCATAGTAATGATCATGTCATCAACGTAAACAAAAGCATAACAATCTGCCCATCCACCTATTTAGTAACAGAGTGTGATCAAAATTGCCTTGGACATAGCCAAAGTGCACCATAGTAGCTCGAAATCAGTCAAACCAAGTGCGTGGAGATTGTTTGAGGTAATATAATGCCTTCTTTAGGTGGCACACTTTCCCCTTGGCTGCTACCTAGGAGGTGGCTGCATATAAACTTTCTCTTGCAAATCACCATTGAGGAAGGCGTTTTTGACATCAAGCTAATGAAGATGCCAGTCAAACTACACAGCCAGGGAAACCACAACATGCACAAACTTGAGCTTAGTCACTGGAGCACATCTCAGAGTAGTCAACACCATAGGTTTGAGTAAACCCCTTAGCCACCAATTTTGCCTTGTAGCGTTGCACAGTACCATCGGGATTAAACTTGATGGTATACACCCAGCAAGAGCCAGCCAGACTCTTCCCTTTAGGAAGGCCAACCATCTCCCAAGTGTCATTCTTATGTAGAGCAAGCATTTCTTCATCCATAGCAGGAACCCAACTGGGATCTTTCACAACCTCAGAAAATGAGTTAGGAACATGATAGGAAAAATAGTAGATAAAAAAGAAGAATAGGAGGGTGAGAGATGAGAATAAGAAATAAAATAAAAAATAGGATGATGAGTATGTGCTCTTGACTCTTTCTGAACAACAATAGGAAGGCTCATATCATGATGAGAAACCAAGTTAGAGGCCGAAGAGCCTAGAGTTGAAGCATCTTCTTGGGGTGACGGATCCACGGGATCACGCTCCGAACCGATAGCAGCGGAAACTACTCGGAACGTGGCAACGAACAGCCATGAACAATCAGAGCAAACCACATGAGACATAACAAGGTCAGAAAATGACAAAAACTATAATTTTATTAATATGAAAATGCCATTATTACACTTTATGGACTCAACTTACATTAACATAAAAAGAAAGAAAAGACTCAAAATTACATGACTAGACTCAAGAAAATGTAAAGAACACAAACACCAATCTTCTAGAGCACCCATCACTCTTGCCCTTCCCCGTCTGTTTGAACCTGGCATGCTTCGTCCCACATTTCATTCTTGCACTTGTGGGCAGCCTACAGAGAGCCGCACAACTGTTAGGCGGTTTGTCATCGGCTACTCATCCTTTCAGCGCTAAGCAAAGGCGAGTGTCTCTCCCCCTTTCTCAAGACATGATGTGTCCATCACGTCCAGGGTCTTGGATGGCGATTACACAGGTTCTGTCTTCACCTTACCCTTTTGGTTTCATCGATTCTTTCGTGCTTCCCTAGTCGGGAGGAGTAAAAAGGTGATCTCATTCTATTACTGGCTCTTAAAAGGAAAAGCCATTTTTTCGATCAACAGGCGTCGGAGAGTTTCGGTTCCCCAGGAAGCGAGTAGTGTCCCTCAAGATGTTCCTACTCCGGCTCCTATTATTCCGGCTCAAGAGGATGCGCCTGGCAGTCGCAGACGTGCTTTGAAGGAATTTTTGTTGTTTCATCAGCTGACTTTTGAAGGCTAGACTGACCCTGATGCTGCCAGGATTTGACTGGATCCGACCGAGCACGTGTTTCACTCTATGGAATGCACGGAAGATGAGAAAGTGATGCTCGACACTTTTCAGCTCCACGGCGTGGTGCTGACATGGTGGAATACGGAATGGGAGATTTCTTTCCAGTCTCGTCCACTCCGACAGATTTCATGGGCTGAGTTCATCGCCACTTTTGAACTTACTTTCAGTCTGGCTTACCTCAGGATGGATAAAATGCACCAATTTTTGTAGCTCGTCCAGGGAGGAATGTCGGTGCTCGCATATCGGATCAGGTTCATGGAATTGGGCCGTTATGCGCCCCATGCGTTAGCAAATGAAGCTTTAAAGATGGAGTAGTTTCTTCATGGTCTCCGTGCTGAATTAAGGCAGCCATTGATCGTTGCTCGAGTGACTAATATGAATGAGGTGTATCAGGCTACGGCAGCGTTGGAGTTGGACTTGGCGAGATCCCAGACTCCTTCTCAAGCAGTGTCGGTTTAGCCGACGGTTCAGCTTTCATCTGGTTATCCGCCTCCTATTCCAGGTTTTTCTTCAGCCACTCTAACTGCTAGTGGTGTTGCTTCTTCGGGCAAGTCCCAGTTCAGGAAATTCAAGAATAAGAAAAGGTTCAAGAAGCGATTTGACCAGCAGGCATCGTCTGGTGCAGTGCAGCAGTCAGCTCCTTCTTTCTAGCAACGCCAGGGTTCTGCTAAAAGCTAATTTAAGAGTTGTGCGCGGTGTGGTGGCAGCCACCTAGGCAAACCGTGTTCTTTGTCGGTGGTATGTTTTCGATGTGACCAGTCGGGTCACATGGTGAGAGACTGTCCTTTGCGAGCGATCCTAGTCTAATTTGCTCTGATGGCTCAATCTCAGTCGTCTCAATCGCAGTTCAGCCCTCCACTTCCACCACCGCCTCCATCTGAGTAGTTCCAGTAGATCCACCCTCAAGCTTCAGCAGCATCCTCCTTCCAGTCCTCTGTAGCTGCCCGTAGAAAGCTAAAGGGCAAGGTGACTCATATCTCGCGAGCTGAGGCTGTGGCTTCAAATCTTGTCGAAGGTACTATTACTATTTTTGGTTGTGCGGCCCGTGTTTTATTTGACTCAGGTGCTTCTCACTCCTTCATTTCTGAGGATTTCATTGCATGTATCGAGGAGCTCATGATCGAGATGGCATGTGATTTTATTGTTGAATTACCATCTGGGGATTTTATGGTTATCCCGTTATGTCTTGAAGACTCACCTGTTGTGGTCACCGATCAGTAATTACCGGTGAGACTTTATGCCCTATAGTTGGCCAATTATGACATCATTCTGGGTATGGATTGGCTAGAGCAGTACGAGACTATGGTTGACTACAGATCTAACAAGGTCTATTTTCAGCCACCTGGGGCCTCTCTTGATCAGTTTTGGCAGAAGCTTCGCTGATCGATACGAGGGGCGCTGACATCCTTATTAGAGAAGGGCCATTGGAGGGAGACAGCCCTACTTCTTCAGCATCTTTGGCTTCGCTACTGCTGGCCATGTCGAATTTAGCTTGAAGAGCCGCTTCTTCAAGGTAGACATGCTCTCAGCACCGGCAGGGAGTTATGGCTTCTGATTCCAAGTCCCTTGGTTGAGCTAGTTCAGCATGCTCAGACTCTGCTGGGTACTCGTCGAAAGTTGCCCCCTGTGGGTTGTCTTCAGTCAGGTAGAAAGCGGAGATGGTGTCCACTTCATAGCTCCCGCTATAATAGTATTCTTCTAGGGTGAAGCCCAACCCTGTGTGTTGAGAGACACGTCTCAGTTCTTTGTCCAGGCTTGCGGGATACCACAGCTTCTGAAACGCTTCCTTCTTCTTGCGAGGCTAGCTAGAGGGGATGTGCTGCTTCTGAAACATCCTGGCCATCCGACTTGTTGTGAATGCCAACCCCTGAATGGGGACTGACGGATTCTCTATATCTTTGGACAAATGATAATCAGTGTCTTCCCGTGTAGGATGTTCCTCAGCCCTGTAAAACAAGCTGCTGGGGCCATCAGACTGCGCCACCTCCCAAGCTTTGAAAGTCTCAACAGTGATATTATCGAGGTTGAGAATTGGCTTGGTAAGGCCTTCTGGGACCCCGATATGGTCGTGCTGCTGATTGACCATGGCTTCATTGGCTTTAGGGTAGGTGGCGGGAGGTGCTGCTCTGCCCACGTCCCCGGTGACGGTGATATGCGAGACCGTCTTGGGTTCGACATATCTGGGCAGCGGCGGTGCGAACCAATCATCGCCAGAGGTTCTTTTTGATGCCCTGGCAGGGGTCTTGGTTTCGAAGGTCTTCTGCGATCGCTCTGCATATAGAGGAGCGTCCATCAGGTGGCACTGAAACACTTCGAACGGGTGGAGGTCAGCATCCTCCTTCCCTTCCAGGTTGTACTTGATGCATTGGTGGAGCGTGGAGGGCACCACCATATTCTCATGCAGCCAGGGATGGCCAAGTAATGCTTTATACGAGGTGCGGGAGTCAATGACATGAAATCGCACTCTTGTAGTGAAATCTGCTAGAGTGAGTGTGAATTCTGCTACTCCCAGCAGCACTTCACACTTTTGGTTGAAACCGGCAATACGCATATCTCCGACTTTGTCGAGGCACACGTTAAGTAGGATCTCTGATATGTCCTATATGGCAGGATGTTGACAGTCACCCCGGGGTCTACTAGGATTTCGTTCAGCTCCTGACCATTCAGATGTCCTTTCATATATAGCGACCGGTTGTGGCTGATAGTAGGGAGCAACATGTCCTTCTGTGTAAAGGTCACATTGGCCTCCGATAGTGTTTCAGCCAAGCATGTTTCATATTGAGCAAGCATCTGCAAAGTAGTGATGATCGCCTGTCGGGTCTCTTCACTCAAAGAAAGGATTTCCCAGATGGTGAACCTTATCGGGAATTTCTTGAGTAACTTCATTATTCTACTTCCAGCTCAGACATTAGACAGCTTCATTTCCTCTGCCCATTTAGGCCTGGAGGAGCTTTGAACTGCGGCCTCTGATGGACCTGCCTCATTGGGCTCTGATTCTGCACCCTTTTGCTTGGTTTCATGCTCCTGCTACCCTTCATTAGCTGCCATCAAGCGAGTTTCATCTTCATCCGGGACCCCAGAAGGTTAGTGGAGCTGCGGGTGGATATCGCCGATTGCAGGGTCGGCGTCCTGACACGGCTGCTTCCCATTTAACATTTTCAGGAATTCCAGGAAGGAAGGAGCAGTAGTGCTGCCCCCACTCTGACTGTACAAACCCGACGGAGGAGGGATCTGGACTCCCCTAACTTCCAGAGGAGGTATCTTGTAGGCCTGCTCTCCCCTGAAGATAATATTGTGGTTGGCGGGCGACTGTCGCCCCCATTTTCGGCCTGATCGGGTTGCATGTGTAGTGATTGCGGCTTCGGCCTGCCCTCCCCCAGTAGTGGGTGTAAAGCATATTTCCTCTCCATCTTCCTCACCGGGCAGAGTGAAGAGAGCAGAAAGGGTGCTGCAGGAGAGAACGAGCTCCTTCCTGGCCTTGTCTGATTCGGGCATCTCTCGCCCTTCACATTTTTTCAAGACCCCGGTTGCTTGCCAGCATGGCTCCATTGTGTCCGTCATATTTTTCTGAGTCGAGTCGTATAATTTAGCTGGTACTGTCGAAGCCTTTCGAAGACTTGACGCAGATCAACCAGGTGATCCTTCTGCCTTTTTGTCTTGATGAAAAAGTCATCGACGTAGCATTCGATGAGGTTATGAAGCATTTCGTTGAGGATCTTGGTCATTACCCTTTGGTAGGTTGCGCCGGCATTCTTCAGACCAAATGGCCTCCTTTTATAGTTGAAGATCCCCTTAAGAGATCAAAAAGTCATGTGGTCTTTGTCTTTGATGGTCATGTGGATTTGATTGTAACCCGACGACCCATCCATAAAGGATAAGATTTCGTGATCGGTGGTCATATCAACCATTGTCTCGATGATTGGGACGAGGAAGTCATCCTTTGAGTATGCCTTGTTCAAATCTCTGAAGTCGATGCAGACCCGAACTTGGTCGTTCTTCTTCTTCACTAGGACTATATTGGCAAGCCACACAGGGTACATGCACGGTTCTATGAAGTCCACGTCGAGCATCTTATCAACCTCAACATTGACCTTTAACTCCAGCTCATGGCGCATACGGCTTTGAGCTTGCTTGACTGGCTTGACTATTGGAAGTATTGCTAGCTCGTGTTCAGCCACAAAAGGGTCAAGCCCGGGCATTTCTTTATAAGTCCAGGCAAAACAATCCCTAAACTCCTCTAGGAGCTGTCGGTACAACTACCTTTCTTTCTCGATAAGGAGAGCACTTACGAAGGTTGGCCGATAGTCTTCTTTGCTTCCAAGGTTGATCTCAATCAACTTGTCCATAGTTGCTTGGCCACCATCTTCGAGCTCTAGTGGAGCTGGTTGGAGGTCAACAAAGTCTCCCTCGTCATCAGTGTTTGCTTCATAGACTTTGAACCATTCGGAGCTATCTTACTCGCAGCTTGAAGTTGAGGAGCTTGCTTTGTATTGTTGCTGGTTAGCAGACTGGACTGCTCCTCCCTTAGAGAGATAGTCATTGTTGATTTTCAATGAGGGTGATATAGGTATTTCGTCGGTCTCCCTTACAGGGTCATCACTCTTGGGCTCAAGTTCAACTTGTCCATGCAGAGGAGGTAGCAGTCCTATGGTATTGACTGCATAGTGAACCTCAAAGTCCCTCTCCTGATCATAGCCGAGTCCCCGAGTATCTTTACGGGAGAAGGGAGGTTGTCCACGGACCTGTGGAGGGTTCCACAACTGATGGAAATATGCCGCTCGTGCGGGGTCCCGAGCTTGTTGGATGTGTTGCTTTATGCACATTTCCTTGATGTGCTTCGACATATCGTCCATCTCCTGGACTGACTCTGGCACCACATTGGTGGGAGTATCCCAACCAAAATCATCTTCAGGAGGGCACAGTGGGACTAGATCACCTTTCTAAAAGACGATCGACTTGTCTCCCTTGCCCTTGTTGCTTCTTCTTCTCCGTTGATAGGAGACTGTGAAGGTCTTCAACTGCTCCATCTCATATTCTTCCCGTTGGGATGAGAGTTGAAGGCACTTGGGCGGTAAGGAGATGCTTTGATCAATAACTTGGCTGATGAGGTTGGCTTCAAAGACAACACTTCGCCTTTCCAGCTGAGTCAGCTTAGAGGCGGCCTGGAGGCTCAGCCTGTGCAGCTTCACCATGTCTTGATTAACAATGAATAGCTGCCCTTCCTTAGCTTCATAGTTCACCTTTTGCTTCCCTTTGTCCTTTAAAGGCTCGGGGATTGCTAGAGTAGGCTCCCCAAAATATAGGGAAGCATTGGCCTAGTGGCACTCATTTGGGTGGAAAGGAACCTAATCTATGAAGATCGTATGTTGCTCACCTCCTTTGGCATATTTACTGCACTAGTGTAGAGTTGATGGGACGACCCAATTTTCATGGAGCCAGGGCCTCCCGAACAGCACCTTATAAGATGTGTCGGCATTGATGATATAAAGCGTCACTTGGGTGATGAAATCGCCTAAAGCTAGCTTGACTTCAACCCGACCTAGCGTCTCTTCGAAATCCTGATTGAACCCCGAAATCTTAACTATGCTCACCTTTTGTAAATAAGGTGCCAGATATAAAAACTTAAAAGTCTTCAGAGACATGATGTTTATGGCTGCTCCAACGTCAACTAAAATTTGATTCACATCGTGCCCATTAATCATTCCCCACATATATAAGGGGCGATTGTGACACGGAGAGGACATCAACATGTCTTTGTCTGTGAAAGAGATGTTGGCTATAAATGCCTCATATGTCTGTGCCTGCAGCTTTGCCATGGGCTTCATAGACTTGTTTGCTTAAGTCCAAGGTCGTGTCACATCATTACTACTATATCTGTCAGTTCAATGTACTACACGATAGTCCTTTTATCTCTTTAGGTGTTTTACCACTCTTTGGACGCCTCGCGAGTTCTAAGTGGTATCAGGTGTATTCGATAGTCCTATCGGGTATATCTGGTATCCGGGATTCGGGTCGTCACAGGTGGTATCGGAGCTGTTGTTGTGTGAAGTACATGGAAATCTCAGATATACAGTTACCAGAGTCGTAAAAGTCCTGTGCAATCACCTAGCTAATGGCTGGTGGAATTTGCTGGCATTAGATTTTGTGATTCAGTATTGCTTGGTTTCTCTGCGATGTCTGTCTCGACCATGTTGTACTTGGCAGTGTTCGCCGAAAGGCTCGAATCTGTGGTACTTTGTTTGAGGTCTTCGTGCAAGTTGCTCAGGTTACTATTGACTTTTAGCGTTGGGGTGATGACCGTACACATTTTTATGTTGTTTTGGTCACTCCAGCTTAAGTCTGTTTCAGCTCCTGATGTGTCCCGCTTTTGTTGAAGTGCTCGATTAGATTCTGTAATTGAGAAGGTGCTCGAGTGAGCTAGGATTTTTCCTTCCTGATAAGCTTTTGTTAGTGAGCTTATTATTTCTCGTCCCTTCTGGTGGAGTCTTTTCAAGGTTAGCCTTGGAATTGGTGTCTTAGTGATGCTTCTGTCCTGTGTCTACTTAAGTGTGGATAGCTTTATTTTGAGCCTGATCTGCTTCTTTCTCCATGGTTGCTTCACTTTGGACTCCGTTATGATGTTAAGAACCATAGTGTACCTTGTTCATCGTGTCGTGTCTAGCGGCCGATGCATTGAGAAGGCTCATTCATTATTTTCAGGACGTGAAGGTAAGCTAAGATTAGCATTTTTCCTTGTGCTTTGTGCGGAAGCTGGTACTCTCCTTCGTTGCACTTAGGCTCTTTGTGATCGGTTGTTCGATGGATCAGTACTCGTGGCGTGTTAATTGCGATTCTGATGAGTTGTGATGGTGCCGAACGTGTACGGAGATGTGATTACCGAGGTCTTTTATGATGCCTGTGTACATGCTAGAGTGCGCAGCGAAAGTGTGTGGGCTAGTTACCCATTGGCTGAGGATCATTGTAATGAGATTCTCGCTGATCAAGGGAATTACTTCTTCTCAATGTGACTTCATCTTAGCTTCCTGTGCCTTGATGTCGTCTGTTGCCATGCTATTGCTGGCAACTTTTCTGGTGTTGGCATTGGCATTTGCGAGTGTTGGGGAATTTGTCGGTTTGCCTACTGATTGAGTACCCTTTACTCTGCATTTCCTTTCTCTTGGGTGTTGTGCTCTCAAGACATTATCTTGGTCCTTGAGATGCATCCCTTGAGATTATCATTTTGTGTCATTTCCCGTGGTCGTGGGTCTTTCTTGGTGAGCTGTCTGAAGCATGACTCGTTTCCTGTAGTCGTATGTTCAGTTACTCTCGTGCCTTGATGTGACCCTACTTGCAGTTGTGTTCTGTTGTTCTGTGTACTGTACGGAGCCGGAATCCTACAGGTGTTGTCGTGTTGCTGCTGTTGTTTTTGTAAGTGCTGCTGTCTCCGTGAATTTGTCGTTGGTGTCCTGTGTGCCAGGTGTTCCATGTCCCCTTTGGCACTGGAGCCGATGATGTGGTCAGACGGTGAGCTATGAGGATTGTGTTCCCTTGTGTAAGCTAATGCTTGTCGTGTCTGTCATTTCGTTATTCGTGATTTGTTATCGTGGCAGTCGTGTCTCTTGTCCTGAGACGTAAGCGACGTTGCCCTATTTCAGAGGTGTCGGACTTGTGTTCACTTGCATCGTGCTCTGTCCTGAGCATGTGCTGGTGATTGTGGTCTGACTGTGTTCCTCTAAACTGTGTTTCTAGAGATTAGTGTTGTTTCGTAGTTGTGCTGTTGGGTTGTTCTTCTCCGCTTCTTCCTTCTTGTTAGTCCTTAAATTTCGAGGATGAAATTTCATGAAGGAGGGGTGGATGTAATACCCTGGATCTTTGACGGATCTTTATTGGGTCTTGTCGGATCTTTATTAGGTCTTTCGGGTCCTTTTTGGAGAGGTTCGGATGCTTTTGTAGCTCCCGAGTTGATGATGTGACACCACTATGGAATATGCAACAACTAGAGCGAGGATCCTTAGACCTACTTCGCAAGCATACGCACAAGTGCAAGGGAACCACGCGAATTGCCGAACCACCGTTGCACACACGATCTCGCTCAGATCCAACCAATGTCGTCGGAGTCAAAAAGGTCTGCATAGAAGAATTGGGCTGGAAAGATCTGACGGCCGGGGGCAGTCGGAAGAACAAATACAAACAGCCGGCAGGCCCGCGTGTTGGCGCCCTCGGGGTTTACCGAGGTCTAGCGCGTTTCGGGGTTCTCCGGCATGTACGTTCGCTCTAGTTAGCCCATCCCTCACGGCTCCAAATTTCATAAGCATGAGCGCGATCTGCCAATGTGGTCCAGTTAGGCGTTCTCTCGATCCATCAGTTCCGGCTATAGACGGAGGCGACCGTGGGTGAGTTAGCGACGCCAGGAGGCTACTGAGACGCGTGGTGGAGCGAGGAACGACGTGGATTTAGCGCGATCCCAAACGGTGGATTCAAAGCCGACGGTTCGATTCGTGTGGTGGTTTTCGGCGCTGTTTAGTAGCCTCGGTGGTCAGTTTCATCGATGGAGGTAGGGAGATGGAATGCCACTTCATCCTCTATGTTCTCCCTGTAATTTTGCATAGATTGGTGCTCGATCGGGGGAGATCAGGCCAATTTAGTGCAAATCATGATTTTTGGGGTTTGTAGGGTTCGCCAAAAAATGGCAACCATTCTCGTTGTAATTAGTGTCAAACTGACCATTGAGATGTCAGGATCCCAGCCCCACTAGTTTCGTGTCGATCGGTTGTCATTTGAGGCTGGCAGGAGTTCGGGAACCCTGGTGACTCGATTTGCGTTGATTCGTCAGAATCGCCCCGATCTCGCGTTTTAATGTGTTTCGTTTGATACATGTGCCATTTTTGACCCTCTGAGGTCATTTTCCATCGTTTGGCATTGTTTCCCCTACGCTACGGTGTGCATGGGGGTGTGGAACGGGCCGATTTGACCGTTCTACCATTTTAATCGTTGGATTGACTTAGCGGTCTTACCAGAGACCGTTATATGCTATAACGGTCCCACAACAGACTGTTATGGTTCATTCGTTTTCATCTTTCGAGGTCATGGAGCATAACGGATCAGACCTGGTCTGTTATTTGAGTATGACGCCCCTGTCTAGGCGCGTTATATTTGGGTTATTTTCGAGGCCGTCTGCTGTTGTCAGCCCCTCGACGATCTTGCTTTCTCGAAGACCATATCAGTTAGTTAGGTATAATGGACGCCTCCTTGTGCGTTAGGATCATATGACTCCCCGATGTAGGTCTGTTATGGTGTGTTTGACCGATGTTCGACCGGGTATGGCAGTTGATATAACGCTCCTAACCCTATGCGTCATGTAGCTATGGTGGACTCCTTGTGGTTCGTTATATGCTTCTTGTCCGTGTTAGTGTTTTGGGTCTGTTGGATATAACGCCCCTATCCTAGTGCATTAAGATTGTATAACACGCCTATGGAGGTCCGTTATATTCCCCTTGGTTTGAGTTTTGGTCCGTTGGCCATAACGCACCCGTCCTGGTGCGTTATGCTGATATAGCGCCCCTGTCTTGGTGCATTATATTGTCTATTTTAGTGTTTTGAGTCTATCTACCATAACGCCCCTTCTGTGGTCCGTTATAGCAGGTAACGCCCCTATGCTGGTGCGTTATTGTTCGCCGTGATGGCCCTTGTTCTGTTCTGTGCGTTGGTCAGTCTTAGGTCGTGTTCTAGGGCGGTGTCTGTCTATTGGTGGTTGCCTGGATTTGTCGGTTTAGGTGACTGGGTGTGGTCTTTTCCCTGACTACGATAGTACCCTGACGACTCAATCTAGAACTGCCAGTATTCTTGTCTCTGGTTACGTAGCGGTTGTGCATTGACTGTCGGGTTCGTCTAGCGATTGAGTGATGGTTCACTTTGCCCAGAGTGTTGTTGTCATCTACCACTTTGGTTTCTGCTTGTCTTGGCTTGATCTCGTGGTTTGCCCATGATCGTGGGTGTCTATTGACATCCTATGAGGGCAGTGACCATGATGGGACAGCTAGGAGTGCTTGTGCATGCTGTGTGTGTCTGTATGTGTCGTCATTATCGGGTTCCAGTCAACTCGGGGTCACCCAGTAGTTGATAGGTAGCCTTGTTGTGTCTTAACAGCTTTTTCCAATTTGAGACCATGTTTTTGGATGCCTCGAGGTATCATCCTACCTCAATTTATGTGTCCAAGTGTGCTGAGGGTTCTTGATGTGCCCTCAGGTCTCCGTGTGTCTTTTTCTCAGAGCGTCGTTTTTCTTGGCTTAGGATTAGACCAATTGGCGGCTTGTACCGCTATGTGCGACGATCAATAATAACAAATGAATAACCAATGCAATTATCCTAAAATATATGTAGGGAAAGCGTAGGACCCAGATCTCTTGGCTGCAGGTCCAGGCAGTGTACCTTGCACCGCCTGACTTCCAGTGAGAGAGGCTGGCGGCGATGGGATTCACCGAGTTCCTGAGCATTGAGGTCAGCTGGTTTGACACACCACTCTTTCTATGCCCTACACGACCGCTGGGACCCAGTGAGTTGCACGTTCCTCTTCCCATGGGACCACATGGTCCCCACGTTAGAGGACGTGGCGCGCATCACTGGCCTACGCGTGCATGGGTCCCCGCTTAGCGGGAGGACTTACCTCGACTACCGGGGGATGGCCCAAAAGCTAATGGAGTTGGACCGACTGCACCCGGAGTGACAGTCCACGACGCTGACCAGAGCGGCACTCCAGGACAGCCTCGGGCTAAGGTGAGTAGGGATCGCGACAGGTGAGCTGCCCGAGTAGCATCTATAGAGGCTCGCAGACCGAGCCCGACCGAGGGTGGCAGCAGAGCTGGGGCCGGAGGTAGATCGAGTACTGAGGCGGTTCCTGACACTATTCTTCAAATGACTGCTATTCACGACGAGGGCGGACGTCATCAGCTGTCACTTCCTGCCGTTACTCGAGGACCTGGACCACGTCAACGACTATGCGCGGGGAGCAACGGATCTCTCATTCCTATTCGACAAGTTGAGCTCCACCAACTGACGCACGAAGCTCGACGGCTTCTCCCCTCTACTCCAGGTATGACCCTACCTCTAAACTAGTTATGCAGTTCCTATATACTTCCTATATGTGGTATATGCTGATGTTTGGTAAAATGTAATGCGGGTGTGGGCCTACGTGAGACTACGTGGGCTAGGGAGAGGCGAGGAGACCCACCCCGAGCTGCTACCCATCGCCAAGAGGTGGATAGCCCTGCGAGATACTGGAGGCCGTCAGAGACAGGTCCGAGGGATTCAGGACGACCTGGACGCCCTACCCTATACCTCGGTACGACTCTAAACTTAGACTCTTTCATTAAATGCAATCTATATGCTTATGATGCTAATGTGACTTTTCTATTCTGACAAGTTCGGTGGACACCCTACGAGGGTGAGGGTCACGAGGGCCATTCTTGGGTAGTGGGGGCCCTCGCCTTCTCGGGGCGCGACGTGTGGCTTCACTGCATGAATGTAGTGGAGCCACTCCACTTCAAGCTGGTGATGCGGATGATCGGCGTCCTCCAGCCAGCGGTTGAGTTCCCGGCACCCGAGAAGCCGGGGGAGCGCGTCGGGCGACACCCTCGAGGCCTAGCGACGGTTTTTGATGCGGGACGCTATGCCAACTCAGAGGCTACGTGAAGATGCAACTAAAGGGGCAACTAAACCAACAACAACACAATATATAAAGTAGCATGACTCAAACACCTATGACTCCCAAGAGAGGGATCACGCCTAAACAAGTAACTCAAGCTCGCACTCATCCCCAAAAGAGGGAGGCGTGTCGGATCCACACGGTTGAGAAATCGGCAAGTCTAGGGTGGGCAACTCCACACTCGTGACTCGGATGAGTCACGGGATGGTCACACTCGCTCACCGCAGCAGTGAAGTAAGTGTATATGAGCTAGAATCCTAATAATCACATAAGCAGTGGCGCTAAAGAATATACTAAACAAGCAAGAAAGAGACCAAACAAGGACGTGCATGCGTACCTCCACGCTCGGGGCATAGGGAAGATGCCCGGCCAAATCACACAACCACCCGGTACAAGAGCTAAACAAGTACAACCCAAAGCCCACTCCTCGCAGGGAGGTAAATGGCTACATAGCGATCCGGGGGTCGTGTGAAGTGGGGTGACAGGCCATGGGTCGGTGTAGCTTGTCATCCACGACACAATGTAAACCGGTACGAGAAGGGACCAGCGGTAAGGATGACACGACACGGAGGCCGAGGAAGGCACCAACATCCCTGGACGTATGTTTTCATGGATGGCGAGCCTCCTGGATGAAGAGGGAAGTCGACGGCACCGGCTGGAACCTCCGGAGTGGCCTCGAGCGGCGGGCAGATTGCTTGTCGGTCTGCACGCATGCTAGGAGGCAGCAAGAAGATGAGCCCGGCACGCCACTTTCTTCACATCCTCTGGTCACGGAACTTGGCGTGGGCATTTCTAGGGATGTCCCAGGGATGCCGATGGAGTGGCAACTGCAACTGGGTACCGTGGAAGGCGAAGCGTATTTTGAAGCCAACTACGACTTCTTAACCCTAGACTCTTTATGCTTATGATTATGATTTCAACTTAATGACATGCTAACACTTGGACTTCTAAATGCAGACTGACCTTGAGGGACGCCTTGTAGAGCTTACAGGGCTCCTGACAGCGACAATCTGGGACCGGGACGAGGCCCGACAGGCCTTAGCCCTTTTGGTGAGTTTTTTCTCTTTTCCTAAATTGATGCATTACTATTAAATTGAGACGCGACTGACCTAGAGTTTTGATTTCAGCGGGGGGAGGAGGCCCAGAGACAGGGGGCCGACACTCCATCTTCTTCCACAGCGCAGACTCCAGCCGACCGAGTGGAGTGGGAGGTGGAGTTTCGACGGATGATCGATCGGGCCATGGTGGCCGAGGCAGCACTCGTCGAGCAGGTACATCCTACACTTCCCTTCTGTGAATTATGTTCTTATATGAAAAATGCAGTTGACTAATGGTGAAATGCATGTGTGCAGGTGACAGAGCTGACTGCCGCCATCAGGGAGGGCGACCACTTATGAGAGGAGCTCGTCCTAGCGCAGGACGAGGCCGCCCGCTTGCGCGAGGAGCTGGTGCAGGGCTTTGGCCTGAGGGAGGAGGTGACCCGCCTGCGGAGAGAGATGGAGCAGAGCGTCCACTCGCGGGAGTCGGCGGAGCGTGAGCATGTTGCGGCGTAGGAGGAGGCAGCCCGCCTATGGGAGCAGTTGGCACAAGCCCGACCATCAGACTCAGTGGAGATGGCGGTTCTCCGGGCAGAGGTGGAGCGACTCTGGACCATGACCTCGGAGTTGGAGCGTTTCTGCTAGGAGGCGTTCGAGCTCCGTGGTGAGGTACGGGCCTACCGAGAGATGAGCCACTCTCGCAGCTTGATGAGTGGTAGCCGTGTGGCTCCTAGCGGGAGTCAGGCCACTCACGGCTCTATCGGGCGCTTTCTTGTGACTTCCTCTCAGTCGCAGAGGAACAAGGAGGAGGACCGACGTCGACGACAGGAGAGAGAGGAGGGAGCGACCTCTACGATGGGCCCGCCATCGAAGAGGCAGGAGGGAGGTGGTGACAGCGATAGGCCAGAGGGAGCAGCCTGATTTTTATTTTGTACTCCTACACTTGTATATGGTATGATGTGATAGTGACCTAGCTTGCCTTTTCTTCTTTTTCGTGGATTTTCTTATGTGATGCATGTATGTATGAAAATATGTAAATTCAGACTGTGGATGACTTACGGGTGAGACACACGGGAGGGGCGAGGCACGCCGACTCTGAGAGAGACGACGCGAGAGGAGAGAGGCACGCCGACCCTACGAGAGACGACGCGAGAGGAGGGAGGTACATCGACTCTACGAGAGACGACGTGAGGGGAGAGAGGCACGCTGACCCTACGAGAGACGACACGAGAGGATAGAGGCACGCTGACCCCACGAGAGAGACGACGCGAGTGGAGAGAGGCACGCCGACCCCTCGTGAGAGATGACGCGAGTGGAGAGAGGCACACCGACCCCAGGAGAGAGACAATGTGAGAGGAGAGAGGCACGCCGACCCTACGTGAGAGACGATGCGAGAGGAGAGAGGCACGTCGACCCTACGTGAGAGACGACGCGAGTGGAGAGAGGCACGCCGACCCCACGAGAGAGATGACACGAGTGGAGGGGTACCCCGACTCTACGAGAGAGACGACGTGAGTGGAGGGGTACTCCGACTCTACGAGAGAGACAATGCGAGTGGAGAGGTACGCCGACTCTACGAGAGAGACGACGCGAGAGGGGAGAGGTACGTCGACTCTACGGGAGAGACGACGCGAGAGGGGAGAGGTATGCCAACTCTACGGGAGAGACGACGTGAGAGGAGAGAGGTACGCTGACTCTACGGGGGAGACGACGTGAGAGTGGAGAGGACGAGCTTCAAACAACATAGCAAAGGATGGGCGGCTGATATTGGGCCGCACAAGGTTTATGCGGTTAAATAGGGGCCGTTTATAGCAGTTGTGCGGCCGGTAACCAGCCGCATCACCCCGAAATGAATTAACACTTATGCGGCCCACATTGAGCCGCTCAACTGGAAGTGCAGTCTATCGCTAGACCGCACAACTCAATTCGCAGCAGGCCCGATCGGGACTCTCTTGGAGAGTCCCAATCCGAGGTGTTCTCCCTCATCTTGATCCAAAATCTATCCAAACCTATCCTAAGACTATCTCAACTCAATCCTAGTGTGTTTAGACCTCTAGACAAGGCTCTATATAAGGATTCCCCCATTCGATCGTTTCCCAGTTTGATATCCTATTTCTGTTTCCTGGTTCGAAAAGAACACGACAGCTGGTTTCTATCTTTCGATTCTTGGTGAAATGACGCCTTGTCGTGGGGCGTCTTTTAATTGGCGACTTAGGCAAGGGCGTCCGTGACTAAATTGGCGCTTGTGTACAAGTCTTCATTTCATTAATTAGCGCCTTATCAAGGGGCGTTAATTACTTCTTTTATTCCAAATAGAATTCTTGCCGTTTGATCTAAAGGAATGGATGCCTTATTAAGGGTCGTTAGTTGGAAAAGGGACGCCTGTTGAAAGTGGCGTTATTTAATAAAATGGTGACTTTAGTGAAGTCGCTATTTATAATTTTATTTTAAACTTTATTTCTTTCAAAAATTCAGGGTTGCTACACGATACAACGAGAGCGTCGTCGTGTGGGGTAGTTAACCCCTCCAGGTATTGGTCGGAAAACACCAGGGCCTGTTGTTCGCCCCCCTATGGGGTTTTGGGGGGATAAGAGACCCGACTCACCCACTCAACGTGACGCTTCCTCCCTTGGCTGCTGTCTCTGCTAGATGTCGCGTCGCCAGCAATGACGTTAATGTGGACTCCGTGGGGGAGATTGTCAATTTCCTCGGGAGCAGTCATGTCCTTCTTTTGCTCGAACAAGTACCGAGATAAGTGCCCCTAGCGGATGAGATGCTCGATCCCGTCCTGGAGCTGATGAGAATCGCTGGTGTGGTGCCTGTGGTCACTGTGAAACAGGCAATGCTTGTGGCGGTTGCGACGCTTTGCCTTCATAGGCATGGGTTGGCAGAGAAGGCCCGAGCCCTTGATGTCTTCATAAATCTCGTATACGGGGGCGGTCAGAGGAGTGTACCGCTCGTATTTCTGAGAGGGCTCCTTCTGGTCTCCGTCCTGGGTCTGCCTCTTTCCTTGGCCAGAGCCTTGCTTGGACAGTCGCTTCTTATCCCCTCCCGACCCAAGTCCGTCGTGCCGTGGCAAGTGTTGAGGACTTCCTAGCACTCTGCGTGACGCAGGGCCAGGGTCACTAGTCGGCGAGGGAGGTAGGGGGATGAAGGACCAGCTCGCGCCGGAGGTTCTCATCGTGGGTGCCTCGGTCAGCGCGATGATGGCCTAGGTAATGTCTAGGCGGGGGATATGCAGGGCTTCCAATTTAAATCGGTTAATGTAGGCCCAGAGTTTCTCCCGCTGTTCCTATTTAAGGCCCAATAGTCCCACTACTGATCGGGAAGGATCGTTTCCGGCAAAGCTTTCCTTGAACACTCGCCCAAACTATCGGAAGTCGTGGATGTTGTCGGGGGTGAGGGCTCAGAACCAAGCCTGAGCGCCTTGGCCTAGGGTGGTCGCGACCGCTCGGCTCTTGATGGTGTCTGATACCCCATTCAGGGTCATTAGGGCATCGAAGCTATCGTAGTGGTCGGCTGGGTCTCCCTGGCCGCCATATGACTTGAAGGTTGGAAGCGAGATCCTGAGGGAGATCTCGGCCTTCAAGACATGGTCGGAGAACGGGGATTGCTCCTCATCCTCCACAGCAGAGGTCATTTGTAGAGCATGCAGGGGGCACTCTTGTTCTGTGAAACGCCTATCGAAGTCTCACAGCCAGAGAGACAACTCCAGTTGCCGTTGGGCCGAGGGGCTGTAGGGGCGCTCCTACAGGCTGCCCCGGTGCCCCTCGGGGGCATCGGTCTCCGAGAATGGCCTATGCGCTCTGGACTTCTCCCTCCTCGGGATGGAGGCGGCTTCTTGCTCCGGGGGAGGGACGTGCGATGGCCCTCCTGATCGGTTGCGGACGAGCCGCCGCCCCCGATGGGTGAAACGGCCCCCAGTGGTTTGCAGGGAGGCATCGGCATGGGGGGAGGGCTATCCTGGGGGAGTCACGACTTCTCTTCCTTGGCCGCCTGGGTCATCATTAGCTCTACGAGGACGTCCAGTTTGGGGTTGAGGGTTTGGAGAGCATCTGCACTCCCGTTGGGAGGTTGCTCCCCTGCTGCTAGTGGGGGCAGCTCACCGGCTGGGTCATTGGCATTAGAGGGGGTGCTTCCCACCATGTTCGCTCTTTGTTCGTTTCCCATAGACGGCGCCAGATGAAGAGGGGCGATCTTGCACGATTCTTGAGCTGAGGATGTCACGCCCCGAGCGCGAAAGATTACTCGGAAGTGACGTGACGATGTCTATAACGATCATGTCAATCAGAGCGTAGTGCATTCAACACATACAGAATTTCCATCTAATCTGATTCCATTCCGCTGCATAGGTTTTCCAGATTCGAAAATGTGTTCTCAGATTTCAGTATAGATGTAATTTTTAACTGGGTGATTCATTCACCCCCCTCTGAATCCGTAGCACCTAACCCAACATTCCATGAGGCACAAGAGCTACCTTTGGAAGCGTCTTCGAGTCATCTTCACAACGGCGGTTGTCTTGTCCCGTTCTGAGTTCGTGGCTATCCAGGGCAGGCAATCTACTCCAACTGCGCAGAAGGGTCCTGATCAGTTTCTAGATACGGCTTGAAGTAGCTGCCACGCCTGCTCATCTAAATATCTGGAGGCGGGGTTCAACCGAGACCTTCTTCTGTGAGTCTCCCTCCTCCTCCATGAAGCGGAGCTCCATTCGGCAACCTGAGCGATTTCTTCTCCCTTTTCTCCCCAGAGTGTGCAGTTCTGTCCTCCCTAACACTGAACTGACACCATGTCTGTGTTCGGGCTGCTACGATCGACTCCGACATCAGCTAGCACTCCCGTGGGTCTCATTTTGAAGGAAACTCGTCAACAGTTCTAACGCCACTGACGATGCTCAATTTGGAGTTTGGGACGGCTCGTGGCGGCTTCATCTTCCAGATGCTGCAGTGCTTAGACAGTCCAAACTAGGGAACAAAGCCTCTGCTTCCAGCTCCACCACGACCAACGCTGGCTTCCAAAGCTCCTACCAAAATTCCAGCACCTTCTTGGGCCAACCTAAAAAATTTTGGCTCTGGTCCCGCTGACAAAGGAGTTCGGGAGCAACCACAATAATTCCTGCATCCACTGTCTGTCCTCTATTCCTGAGAGCGGACAGAATCGACTCCGACATCGTGTGAAGCTCTTTTTCTTCCTCTTCCCCCTCCCAGCTTGGCCAGCTGAAGGCCCCTCCCTGTGTGGAGGTAGTTTTGGTTGTATGAGCTTAAGCCCCACCCCAAAATTCCCCTCCTGTGAGAGGTGTAGTGTTGTAAGGTCTTGAGCAGGTTCAAGCGACACCGGTGGCATGTGCGGAACCCACGCTTCCCCGCTCGCCCTTGTCTCCGAGCGGGATCGGTTTCTTCAAACCGGTCGAGTAAGTGCTCCCACCTTGCTCTTTCCTTGGTGCTTTTCATTCAATATTAGCTCTAGTCTCTGCTGGCCGGTGAGAGAGTGCCCGATCTCGCGCATCCCAGACTTCCGAGTGACCGCCATGGGAGTGAGTGATTACCCGTGCCCTCGGCATCGGGTTGGCCTCTAGGATTGAACTGGTCATACCCCTTTGGGAGACCCTCTGGCCTTGCTGGCCCTCTACCAGTAAGGGACAAGCCACCACATCCTCCCCTCGGCATCACCGAGTTACCCACGGGTTTGGGGTGAGTGCCGGGTGAGTTGGCCGTCGATATCACCCCATTCGACGTGCGATTGTGCTTGCGTACTTAGGTCCGAGGTCGTGTCATATCACAGAGGTATTGCTTTAATGTACGCCTCGACAAAGTCAGAGATCTGTGTATTGTCGGCTTCAATCAAAAATTTGAAGTGCCATTGGGAGTGCCAGAATTCACCCTCACCATGGCAGATTTCACCACGAGAGTGCAGTTCCATGTTGTCAACTCCAGCACCTCGTACAAAGCATTACTCGACTGCCCCTGGCTACCTGAGAATTTGGTGGTGCCGTCTACGTTGCACCAATGCCTCAAATATAATCAAGATGGAAAGGAGGATAGGATATTTGCCAACCTCCATCCATTCGAGGTGTTTGAATGTCATCTACTTGATGCCTCTCTATATGTGGAGCAGTCATGCAAGACCTCCAAAGCAAAGGCCCCAGACAAGGAAGCAAAGAACACCTCTGGTGATGACTGCTTTCCACCACCACCACCGGGATATGTGAGTCCCAAGACGGTGTCACACATTGCCAACACAGGGGACGTGGGTAGAGCTACACCTCCTGCCACTTACCCTGAAGTAAATGAAGCCGAGGTTGACAAGCATCACGGCCATATCGAGGTCTCGGAGGGTCTCACCAAGCCAATAGCCAACCTCGATCATCCTACTGCCCTCCCTCTCAAGACATTGGAGGTTGATGGGGGCATCTCTCGCCCTTCACATTTTTTCCACAGCTCTGATTGCGCATCGTCATGGTTCCATTGTGTCTGTCACATTTTTTTGAGTCGAGTCATGTAATTTTCATATTTTATTTGAGTCATAAACTATGTAATTTTCCTTTTATTTGAGTCCAGTACCCACCAATCCTTGCTCCACCCTCCAACCACCAACCACCCACTCCTCTTCCCCAAGCACCCTTCCACCTCCCCAAGGCTAAAGGAGATTAACCCTAGGCCAAATTTGAATTTCCCTCCCCTTGGAGTCCTCTCCCACCCTCTGCCATCCCTCTGCCACCACCCTTAGACGTCCTCCCCACCTCCCCTTCCAAGGCGGGTCGACCAGCCCTTTCCCCCCTACACACACACCCCCCCTTGCCCGCCTGACCCACCCTGTTCACAACTGCTGAGTGCCCAAGGGATACAGAGATTGTCACACCATTATCTCGCAACTTCTGGTGGCATATCTTATATCATTGGAAAGCTATTCGAAGTAGCTTCTCAGGCGAGGTGGTCTCGCATCCATCCGAGCTCTGAGCTGCCCGGGAGTGCCATTCTCCCTCGACTATGCAAAACTGCTCTAGCAGGGATCTTGAGCCCAAGAGAAGAAGTGACCAAGGCTGCACCTGTGAACATCTAGATGTGATTTTTAGCTGAGGTGTCCTTCCCCAAGTCCTCTGACAGCACCCACAAGAAGGGTGCCATTTAGACTCTGGAGCACTGAGTTCCAGCAATTCTCCCCAGAGTGCACAGGTCAGTACAACAGAGAAAGCTTCAGACCACCCTCCACCTCTCTCTACCTCATCTCCAGCTCCAACCTCCTCTGGTGGCCTCGTTGGTCTCAGATCGAAGAGGATTCTCCTACTGTCGTAACATCGCTAATATTGCCTTCATCGGATCTCCGGAGAGTTCATGGCAGCCATTTTCTCAGACACCTATGGTTCTGAGTACTGTGTACCCAGTCTCCAGCTACAGACCAGAGCCAGAGTGTAGGAGCTTCCACGTCCAGTCCCCAGTGATTCCTGGAGCGGCGTTTGGCCGAGACCTTCTCCTCCACATCCTCTGGCAGCTCCCAGAAGAAGGGCATTGTTTGGACCTCGGAGGACGGAGTTCCAATTTTTTCCCCCAGAGTGCACAGGTCAGTTTCCCTTGAGTCAGATCCGACCCCTCCCACCACTCTGGTTCTCGCGGTCTGCTCTGACCTCCTCCGGCACCCTCGTTGGTCTCTGATCGAAGAAGACTAGTCCACGATCGCCACGGTTCTGGTCACGCCCACATCGGACCCCTGGAGTGGTCGCGATGACCACGTCTTCCGGAAGCAGCAGTTCTAGGACAGTCAGAGCCTGGTCCGACCAGCCCTGGTCACGACCCCGCTTCGGCCACCGTCGGCATCAGAATAATCTCTGAAAATCTGGACGTCTCCCTAGGCCAACCCAGGGCGTTTTGGCACTCGTCCTATCATCAACAGAAGTCGGTGGATCCTGTGGCGGCACCATCAGTGACTTCCAGTCTTGCTGTTCTAGGAGCAGGTAGAACCAGCATAGTTCACCAATTCGGCTTAGCTTTGAATTCCCCCACCCCTGCCTGCCTGGCTTACAGCCCCTCCCTACATGGAGGTAGTATTTTGGTGTAATTTGAACGTCCCCTCCCCTTGTCCAACCCCCCTGTGTGGGGCGTGGTGATTGTAAGCCCTTAAATTTCAGGTTAAAGCTTCCTCGATACGGCGTGCGGGTAAGCCTACCCTTCCTCGCTCGCCCTCGTATCCCGCCGGGATCGGTGTCTTCACGCTGATCAGGTGAGCTTCTGGTCACTTCTCTTTGTTGGAACTCCCTGCTTAATTAGTATTGCTTCTTAGCTCTGTCGGTGGTGAGGGAGTGCCCAGTCCAAAGGGCCAATCGATCGAGTGACCACCGCGGGGTGAATTGTGAGAGAAACCCTACATTCCACACCCTCGGCGTACAGGCCACCCACTAAATTGGGCATCCCAGGCCCTTAGGGGTCCATCCCTAGCTATCCATACACCCGAAATGTCAAGGTCCCACCTTGGACCCTTCCCACCATTGCTGGTTTGCCTACGAGCAACCATGAGCGCTACGCAAGTCAGTCCGCTAGAGTGAGTCCGCCGCCACGTTGCTTTCTTGTGGGTCTAGGTCCAAGGTGTGTCGGTCTAGTGGCTATCACCCCCAAGGTCATATCACATCAAGTGGTATCAGAGTAAGTTCTCCACTTGTCTCTACAAGTTGGCCCTAGGGCGTGTACATGCATTTAGAATCTCTCGGTACTTCGCTCTTGTCCACTGGCATGGCCGCCTCATACCGACCTTACCCATCGGCCCCCTCCATGAGTCCAAACCCCCAAGGGAAACCCACCACCAACACACATGCCCCCAAACCACCCTGCGCCCCTCCCTCTCTCCCACCCATCCTTGGTCGCTACCCACTCTCTCCCCCACCCTAGCTGTGACCCTAGCATCCCCCCAACATCTCCCAACACCTCCCATAGACATTAGACCTCACTCCTTTGCACCCCTTCACCTCTTGCCACCATTAGCATTCACCCTCTCCAATCAGTTCTGCCCAGTTTGCAGGCAGTAGCAGAAGCACGAGTTGCAGGCCCGACCCCGAAATCAACTCAAGGATTCAAGTGGCATATCTTATATTGGTGGAAAGCCCTTCCATCCAGCGTCGCAGGAGAGGTGGTCTCGCGTCCATCTGAGTTCCGAGCTGTCTGGGAGAGCCATTCTCCCACGACTGCACAAAATCACTCTACCTAGGAACCAGAAGTCGAGAAAAGAAGTAACCACGGCTGCTCCAGGATGAATTTGGATATGATTCTTTCGCAGAAGTCTTCTTCTACAAGCCTCCTAACATCACAAAGAAGCAGAGCATCGATTGAAGCCCGAAGCATAAAGTTACAAATTTTCTACCCCTAGTGTGCAGGTCAGGATAGTCAGGATTCGATTAGACCCCCTCCCACTCTTCTAGCCGTTTCTCTTGACCCCGACCTCTCCTGGCACCATTCTTCCTGATGGATGAAGAAGACTGGGCGATGCTTGCGACCGTTTTGGTCCCGCCTCGATCGGATCACAGGATCAATCGTGGTGAGGTCGCCAACCTGCTGCTATGATCTGGCCTCTGCCTGAACCAGAACTGAGTAGCACCGGTCCAGCCTCCACCTCTACTGACAGTGACACCCCAACATTCTGAGAAAATTCAGGAGTCAACCTCGAATAGTCAGCGACATTTTGGCCCTGGTCTCATCAGATTCCGAGTTTGGGAGCATCCGTGGCAGTGCCATCATCGGCCCCCTATCAGGCTGTCCCAAAAGCGGGCAGAACCAACAATGATCGCCGATCTTGCTTCCCCACCCCCGCCTGGCCGGCTTACAGCCCCTCCCTATGCAGAGGTAGTATCTTTATGTATCCCACAGTCCCCCTCCCCTATGCCAACCCCTCTGTGAGGGTGTAGTGATTGTATTAATGGGTCGTCACTAGAAGCCTCATCGACACAGTGTGTGGGGAACCCACACTTCCCCACTCGCCCTCGTCCCCGACTGGGATCAGTGTCTTCACACCGATAAGGTAAGCTTCGGGCCACTCTCCTCTGCTATTTTTTCTTGCCTTTGCTCATCTTAGTATTATCTCTAGTTACGCCATCGGCGGTGGGAGAGTGCTCGTTCCAACTTTTCATCTAATCGAGTGCCACCACGAGTGAGTTGTGAGGAAGACATTACATCCCATGCCCTCGGCGTGCTGGCCACCCTTGAAATTGGGCATCGTTGGCCCATCGGGGGTTCATCCCTAGCTGGCCATACCCTTGGAACTCCAAGGCCCAATCTCGGACCCTCACCCCCATCGCCGGTCCGCCTACAGACCCGGGTGCCCGTGACGCAGGTGAACCCGCTTGTGAGAAATCACCGTTCAGACTGGTTGCTTGCAAAAAAATTCAGGTCCAAGGGATTATGTCACATCAACATTTCTTTCCCCTGTTCTGTAAGATTTTTCCCACGACTTGTAACTCCCAACCCAGGGAACAAAACGGTGGCTCTCTCCAGCGCGAAGGGCGGGGGATCTTTCATTTTTGATTTTTGGGTACAGGAGGCGATCGGAGGGGAATATCGGAGCGGAGGGAGTTCCTCCCGGAGAGTGAGAGGAGTCGTCATCTTCCTCTTTCCTCCCTACGCTGGTTTGAACCCCTAGCTTCATTTCCTACTTGCATCACGGCTTCCAGGTAAGTACGTAGCATTGCATGTAGTGATCCCTTAGCCCCTAATCTAAGGCGTTTCTTCCTAAAACAAAGGGAAGGCGGGTGGTCAAAAGTCTCGGCCACCCCTCCTTCCCACCAGCCCCAAGTAATCTTGCCACCATCGTTACCGCCTTGGTCTATTCACTAGAGTAGATACTACATCATAAGCTTGACTAATGGCCTTCTTTCCTTCTTTCTTTTGGGCTACGTTGCAGGACTTCAGCATAAGGGATGTAGCAGGGCTCCTTGCCCTTGGCTGGCCGAGGACGAGGAAGAGGGAACCTATCATCTCCCCATTTGGATCATCTCCCCGTGATCATCACCCCTGTGAGGTTCAGGTAAACACCTCTGGTGATCATGTTCTAACATCTATTTTGTTCCTCTATAGGTACTTAGGAGATGCTCTCATCGGCACTACGTCCATACATACCCCCAACCCCCTGCCAGATCCGGGCGCCTACAGACAATAGATGGCAGATGGGCACCAGTTTTCCTTCAGAAACCTATAGTCATTGTCCAGCCGTTGTAGGTAATGCATGGTGTCTCAATGATAACTATGCGAGTGGAGGTAGAGGGCCATCATCTAGGCTATTCAGGTGGTGGAAGCTCTAGCGAGTGTGAGCTGAGAACTACCCCGGGGTACATTTGGAACCTCTCCAATGACTAGAGGTTCTATGCTAGCAGTGGCATGGGGGTCGATGACATAAGAGCTTTTGACTAGGGTTCTGAGAGAGCCTCGTCTTGTGTCATGTCCTGAATGCGGAATATGGAAGGTACTGGTTGTAACAAGTCAATCAAAGCAAGAACTCAATAATCCACAACAAACCATAAGAGAGATAGCTCCAAATATGACAAAATGGACTAAACCATAATTTATTAACAATTCACTTCCAAAAGGAGTTAATTACAATGACTCTTCGAGAACTCAATCACTAATCTAACTCTCAAAATAGAATAATTACATTAACTTTCAAAATTCTAACTAGACATTAATGGGGAATAAATCTTCTAATGACATATGATCGCTGCATCACTCTTGTCATTCCCCATCTTAATCTTAATACATGTTCTTGTTACTCTTAAGAACTTCCTTGAACTTTAGAAAAGTAAGATGAAGTTAGACTAATTTGATATGATGCATGTATATCTGGTTCATTGCTATTAAATGTTAAAACGAGCTTCTTCATACAGAGCAGTTCCTACACTCCAACTCTCATTTCCCTTAAACCAGATTTTAATCACAGATGCATTCTCTGCACTCTTATACTAAAAGACTTTGAGTTATGTATGCTTGACTTATGAAAGATGACACAGTTTGTCAGTCAGGTTATCTTTCTCATCCTCTTCCTTCCTTACTTCCAACATCTTTGTTATCCTCCTGATCAATTCACTTGATCTTTCTCATTTCTTTTGTTGATGGTAAAGGGGGAGAGAAAAATATATTTGATGGAGTGAAATATAGATGGAGAGAAGATGGAGAGAATTTTTGGAGTGAAATAGGGAGAAAGTAAAATGCATAGGCAAAGAGGGAGAGATGGCGGAGAAGGCATAAGGGGGAGAGGGAGAGATGGCAGAGAAGGCATAAGAGGGGGACATTTTCTTATGAGAGACAGAAAGGGGGAGAATATGTGTCTAAGTGTGCCATCTGTCTGCATGTGTATTCTCTTTGAGATATCATTTCACTGGCTAAGGGATAGAGTCTCTAACTGTCTGCTACTACATGGGTTGCCATCAAATGTTTAGGTGTGTTACCATCATCAAAAAGGGGGAGAATGTTGTGTCTCCTCTGAATTTGATGATGGGTTTTGATACTGGCAATAGTCTGTGTTTTATTGCAGTAACAGTCATTTATTATCTTGCAGTATCTCTTAAGGCACATTGAGCATCTACTCATTTTCAGGCAGATGCATGTTCTCTCGGGTGCATTGAAAGGTCGATGCACATTCTTACATTGAGAAAGGTAGGTCGGTGCACATGACACACTTAGTCTAGAAGGTCAGTGCATATGCATCTCTGTTGAATTATAAGGTCGATGCATCTTTCACTTCTCTGAGCTATCAGGTCGATGCACATATGTGTTACCAACCAAGAAGGTCGATGCACAAATGTCGCTGGCCGTAGAAGGTCGATGCACATATGTCGCTAAGACTAGAAGGTCGATGCACATATGTTGCATTCATCTTGAAGGTCGATGCATATATATTGTGCTCATCTTAAAGGTTGATTCACTTTATCAGAATGCATTGTAAGGTCGATGCACATTTTATATAGCACACACTCAGGTGGATGCATCTCATGCATCATACTCACAACGTGTGCTATAAGGTCGATGCACCTTATACACAGGATCGATGCGTGCAACCTGGCAGTTGGAGTGAGGTCGATTCTTGTGACTTAGCAACTGCTGGAAAGGTCGATGATTGTTTAGAAGGTCGATGATAGTCTGTTATCTCTAATGCAATAAGGTCGATGCATCTTCGTTAGGGTCTACATGTATTTCATTTAAAGGTCGATGCTTCCACTTAGACTTATTGCATGGATTAGTTTTACAGGCTAATGCATCTCAATTATGCATTTATGCTTCTGCAGGAATGTGTGTAGTTCTTTGACTTAGCCAAATCTGATTAAACACTTTGGATTGAAATTGGGTTAAGGCTTATCATTTGTAATATGACTAATAGTCCTATTTTATTAACTTAGATTCTTGCTCTAACACATGAGCTATGAAGGCTGACTGCATGTGGAACTTAAGTAAAGCAAATGAGGGTCACTTGATCCAAGGCGAGAGACTATTCTGTAAACTTGCCACGTGGATCATCGTACCATCAAATCATGACATGTGGACTCTCGAAATGCGCAAGAATGTGCTCTCCATATGCCCAACTCATGAGCTCGTGGACCCCAAGAATTGAGGTCTATGAAAGGCTCTCTAGTGCTCGAAATCAAAAGGCATGAGAAGCATACGAGAAGAAAGAGAAGAGCAGAAAAAGAACAGAAAACAGGTTAGCATGAAAAGGAGAAGAGAGAGCAAGAGAGCGAGAAGGGTTTGAAGGAGTGAGGAAGAAAAACAGAGAGTCATTGAAGTTTGTAGCGAGGCTCTGAAAAGTGTGGAGGGGTAAATGATGTCCCTATCGTGGGGACTAGTTTCCCCTTATTTTCCCCCTCACGTGGGCGTGAACGGGGCATGGAATGGAGTTTTCCATGATTTGTGCCGTTTTTGGGATTCTGGAATAGAGGCGGTCCTAACAGGAACCGCTACAGGGCGAGGCTGTCCTTAGGTAGGCCGCCACTCTCCCATTTTATCGTGTTTTGGGATGCGGTCACGCGATAGACCGCTATGTTGGCATAGCGGTCCAAGCACGACCGTTTCATCGCTGGTGCGGCCAGGGACCGATCGCCACCCCTTCGTCTGGAACCCCGTACAGTAACGGCCTTGAGGCGGACCGCCGCAGAGGCTTGCGGTCAGGCCATGGCCACCACTTGGGGGTTAGCGGCCCAGGTGCTAGCCATTTCTATCGGTGACGGCCTAGGAGGCGACCATCCCTCGTCTGTGCTTTTTGGATAGAAGCGATCTTCCCGTGACCACTTTAGGAGCCGTGCGGCGCAGAGGGGACCGCTTAGCATTTACCTTACGGCCCAGAGGGGACTGCTTAGCATTTGGCTTGCGGCCCATGGTGGATCACCTTTAGGCGTAACGATCTAGGGAGGACCACCACCCTGTTTTCCGTGCTAGCTGTGTTTCGACTGCGTTGTGTTGACCCCCGGTCGACCCAGTTGTGACCCAGTGGTCGACGTTCGATCTCGTGAATGTCCCGGACACCCCAAAGATTCTGTGTCTGTGTTTTGGGATGTCTGAAGGTACCGTGCTACCTCGATTAGTGTGCCCATGGGTTTGAGAGTCTGGGTGACTCCACATGTTCCGGTCTTTTATGTTACGCTTGATCGAGTCACTGTATATCGATGTGAGTGCGGTAAGGTTTCCCTTCACATCATGAGTTTCTTCGGAAGGTGGTTTCTGAGTGGGGCATGCGTAAGGCCTTGGACTACGAGTCCAGTGACCCAACCTAGGGTTGGAGGTTTCTCACTTTTCCCTAGGATGGGGAATCGGCTTGGTGGCTTTTGAGTTGCCTTGGGAATCATGCTTTTGTGTTTCCTACGTGGGTCGTGTGTGTGGCCTGTGGACTATGAGTCCCATTTACCCAGCCTGGAGCTGGAGGTTTTCTTATTTCCCTTTTCGAGGGAATGGTCTCGACGGTCGTGAACTGCCCGTGAGTCATCGTGCCAAGGTTTCTGATCCTAGGGTTAGGGCAGATTGACGGCATGGCGCCGTTCAGTACAACGGTCTTGACCTCGAGTCTTGTGACTCAAGGACCGTTAGATTTAGTAAGTCGAGAGGACTGTCTAGAGTCCAGTGGCTTAGCGCCACTTGGTTCTTCGCGACTTTCGCGCAGGGTGCGTGCGTGGTTCTCGAAGTTTCTCCTCGGAGAGTGGTCACATCAGTGACTCCCCACTAGTTGTAGCCTTCTGACACGCGTGTGGTCCCACCAGGGAGTGGTGGCGAGGCTTACCCGAGAGAGACGATTTTTAGACTAGTTACCATAGGGCCCCACGTCTTGCAGCCAGAGTCTGACTAAGGAAAAAACCAGTCAGAGGCCTGACCTAGGACACATGGTCAGTGTATGCACACGTGGTTGGGGGCAGTTGGACCCGCGCTGACGAGCGCGACCCCAGCTAGTTCTTGTTCGTGGTACCAGTTACTGTATGGTGTCTTTTGTCTCTGCCTGGGGCACCGCAGTGAGACACCTGAGGTGCAGTCTAAGATGTCAGTGGACGCGTCTGGCCTTGCTTCTAGTGGGCGGGTACTCCTGTCACACAAGACGTGACTCTCCTATTTTCGGGTTCTGCTTCCCGTCTACGAGATGTGACTTCTGGACCGTTCCAGCGTGTTTTCCCGAGGTGGTGGCCAGAGGTGCTTGGTAGGGATTACCGTGGCCTCACCGAGCTAGTGTGGGACTGTGCGGTCCCGGTTGGTCGTGCCTGTGTAGGCAGGCTTCCGCGATAGGGTTGCCGTGAGTGTTTCCTCAGTAGGTCTGGTGTTAGAGTGGTCCGTTTCCCGATTGTGAGATCGGGATTTCCCCTTTTTGTCGCCGGTAGGAGTAGCCTTACTGTCGTGAGTTATTTTCTTCCACGGTTTAGTACGACTGTTCCCTTCGTCATCGTTGTACTCCTCCTGTGGTTGCTGTTACTTAGCTAGTGTAGCTTTCCTTTCTGCCGTTGTTTTCTCAGTTGGGGTTCCACGGGACCCCTACTGAGTCTCTGTTTGGAGACTCATCGTCTGTAGCCAAATCGCCCATGACGGTCATGTAGTATATATGCAATATGTTCTTTTGGGGACCCATGTCCATTGAACTTGTCAAACTTTAGCGGCTTATTGATTCTCAGAGGGAGCCACTTGGCTGCATGATGCAGTGGGTATGGCACCCGATAAGCATCAAATGTAACATAATCGCCTTCACCCTGCTTGGCAAGCTTCATCTCGATCATCCTTTCCACCATCAGCTTATTTTCGGTGGTCGGGTCGACCGGCTCGGGGTAGAAGGGTGCTGGCTGTAGATATGGGGTGACCAGAGTGGTTGCCTGCGGTGGAGGACACAGCAATGCAGGTGCCTTGTGCACCTGAGGCAGCACTGGCGACAGCAGTAGCTGAGGTGCACATTGCTGGGTAGCAGCTTGACTGTGCTCGGCTGGCTGGGGCAGAGTGTATAGCGGTAGAAAATCGCCCGAGTTGGCACCTCCTTATGACAATTCAGCTTGCATTTCAGGCTGTTTTTGGATGCTGAAGTTTGTTCTGCCTTCTCGTTCAGTTATTTCTTCAGGAGCTCTATCTCCTATTGATATTTCTACAGTAGCATCAACACCGATGGATCCATGGCTGCCGTGCTGGGGATGCCTTCAACTGTTTCCCCCGAAGCACCTTCGGGCGAGGTGGCTAGCAGCACCTCATCTTCTTCAGTCGTCACTACGTTAGTAGTCAACGTAGTGACCTCTTCACAAAATAGTTATTTTCCCTTCGCCGCCCTTAGCATTTCTTTTGTCGCTTCACTTCTTCTGGTATTCAGCCCTGGCCTTTCGGCTAATCAGGCCAATTCCTGGGACTCCTGAGGCAAACTCCCTTACTTGTTGGCCACTCTGGCCATGTTGCAATCAAAAACATGCATCCCTTTCTTCTGTCTGTAGACCTTCCTCTTCGTTCGACCGGAGAAGGTCAATCTCTCAAATAGAGATATTTTTCTTTTCTCCTCCAGTTGTAGAGGGGCATCATCGGCAATGCAATCTGGGCCATCTTCATATCCATTGTCATCAACAGATGATGCCATACCTCTTTCTTCTTCTTCTTCAACTGTCATCAGCAAGCAGTCTTCTTCTTCATCCATAGTCGCTTGGAGTAGTGGCTATTGGCCTAATGAGGGGACCCCTGAAATAACTTCTGACCATATTGGTCATTTCTTCTTGACCACGTCTTTGGTGGAGGACTGGGGATAATTGTCGACCTCGCACAGGAGGGATGTTGGCCTGTCGGGCACAGGCCCTGAAGGCAGTGCGGCGTGGAGAGTCCACAACTGTTTCTTCTCTTCTCGGGGCCAAGCCCCTCTCATTCCTCTTCCTCGCTTCCACGGGCTTGGGGTTGCAGCGGACAGGTGTCCTTTGACGGACAAGTTGGGTCTTCTTAGGGACCCACACTTGCTTAAATATCTTTGGCCTTGGGGCCAGCTCTCTTTGACCTTGGCAGCCAGCTCCTTCTTTCTCAGCCCTCCTCCTGGATAAGGCCTGGAAGGAGTTACGGACTAACACGACGGGGACCACGCGGTCCTAGATGACCTGGGCATCATGCCCATCCAGAAAAATGCAGACGCCCCCAATAAGAATATACTTGCCAGATGCCAAGAGCCGTCCGGTGATAGGGGTAGTAGCTTTCCTTTGGAAGCTTCCTTGGCGGGGCTCCCGGGCTTGTTGTAGTGGACGGGGTGAGCCCCTTGAGCCACATGGTGCACCATGTAACTTGTCAGTTGAGTCTGGCCTCTTGGTAGGCCTCTGCAGCTTCAAGTGTTGTGAACCCTAGGATTCTTGTTGATGCTTTCCTCAGCCGGCTTTGGAGCTTCCACCTCCATCACATTAGTAAAGGCAACCCCCAAGAAATTGGGGAAGCCAACCACTGGTGAAAAGGTGCCGAAAATAGTCGGTACCGCTAGGTACCCATGAGCAGCATGACCAGCCACGATTGCGGGGCCGAATGTCAAGGTAGCGAATCCAGCAGCCATCGTTACTTCCTGGAATCAAAAAAATAGGTAAACGATCAGCATTCTTTGGGAGGGTCCCGGGGCCCATTTATCTTGGCAAAGAGATGAAGGGAGACTCGGTCCCACCGAGCATGCCAGCTTGTGGGAATTAATTACTTTTGGGTTTGATTTTATTGATTTATTTGGTTTTTTATTAGGGGATTTTATTTTAGGGTAGGGCGTGCCAGTCACATACGTGACAAATTTATTGTGCACTCGATCTGACTCAGTTAGACGGCTCTTGAAGTATCTTGATAAGGGTTTCCCTCAAATCTTTACTCCAAGCTATGGCTTCCCAGATTGTGATGCTGGCCGGGAAGTGCTTCATCTGGTGGAGGACCTTTCGGTCAGCTCGAGCTCGAGTGTCCCCCAGTGACGGTAGTATGTCGGGCTAGATCTGTTGTGAGCTGCCGCACCACTCCTCGTCGAGGAGCTGCACTACCTTGCCTTTGTTACTGGGGTCAGGCTAACTGTCACCAGCTGTGGACTCTTGGAAGAGGTAGGCTAATGATGGCTCTTCCGAGGGAGACTGAAGGGCTGGCCCGTCCTTGCCGGACGGCCCTGCTTGCTCTGCTGGACAGGTCAAAACTAGTGCTGGAACTGGAATGCTGGCGGTGATCTCCTCGGTGCCAGCCGGGTCGAAGATGCTGGGTTGCCCCCGGATCTCCACTGGTGGGATCGGGGCAGATCGTTCTCCTCGGAGGAGGATGACCCATTCGGCGTCGAAGGGAGACAGGCGAAGAGGCGGCTCAGAGACTCTTCCATGGCCTCTGCTACGTCCACGATCACGGCCTCAGCCAGGACCGGTATATTCTAGAGCTGGTTGTAGTCTGAGTGAAGCCGTAGCCCTTTGTCTGGTTCTGGATGCCACTGGCTCGCCTCGTCCGGAGGCGTTGATGTTATCTGGAGGTGGAACAACCACCATGTTGCAGGTTCAGCCGTAAAGCATCTATTCTAGCTGTTCCACCGTGATCTCTTTGTCCTAATAGAACAAGGAGAGCTCTTTTGGAATGCAAAGGGTTTCGCCTTCCTTGACTTTTTGGATCATTTCTCGGACCCAATCTCTGAGGCGAGCACACTTCTGCATGTTTTCCCATGGGATGTAGCTATCGAGTGGGATAGGCCCGGTAGGGCAGAGAGGAATGTATTCTTCCAAGTTGTTGATGAGTCACTGTAGCCTTTGGAGAGGCATTAGCTCTGCTGGGGATTGCAAGGAAGCCACTTCTTCGGCTTGTTTCTTGAGTCGCCTCTTGAGATTCTTCCTTCTATTCCTCTCCTGTTTATTCCTCTCCTGTTTCTTGGCGATGGCCGTCTCCAGGGGAGTGGGAGGAGGAGGCACTGGAACTGGAGCCGACGGGTCCGCGCGGGGATGCCGTCGAGCCAATGGGTTTGTGGGGCGAGGTCGGCGACTCCCCTTTGCCCGGATCTTGATCTAGGCACCTTCCGATTGTTGTAGTTGGAAGGTAGCATTGATCACCTGTTTGATGACCTCGAGTGGTAGTTCCTGGTAAGCAGGGGTGCTGGGACTGACATCTGAAGATGTGGACACGGCTTGATGCCTTAACCGTGGTGGCTGCGAGAGTTTACCAGGAACCGATTGACTTGTACTGGCATCCGAAGATGTATGTGTGATTTGATGCCTTAGCCGCGGTGGTGAGGAAGGCTTCTACTGTTGAGCTGATGTACTGGTTCTGGTATCTGAAGACATGTGCGCAGTTTGATGCCTTAGCCACGGTGGCTGGGAAGACTTCTGATGAGGAGTGGTCTGGGGAGCATGACCAACATCTTGCTCCCTAGCCTGACCCCTGTAGTCTGGCTGAGGACAGGGTCGGGTGACACCTGATGACATCTTGGGGCCTTGCTGCCCTAGGTGGCTATCTTGATCTCGCGCGTCGGGTGGCCTTTACGATGGTGGACCCGACTTGTGAGCTGTTGGGAGGGCCTGGTCCGGTCGTGTCAAAACCTCACCCAGCTTCTGTTTTCCCTTCCTATCCTCGGGCATCAGAGACAGAGGTAGGGTAGGGAGAGGGTGAGGAGAGCTTGAGGACCTCATCGTAGCCTCACCCACTAGGACATCCTGTTGGCCAAGAAGGACTCAGAGGAGTCTAGCGGTCTCTTATCTGGAAAAGGGTAAAGACTTTAGCTCCTGCCAGGGTCGCCATTACGCGGCTGGATGGCAAGGGCCGACTGACCGGCCTGTGGTGTCGAGGAATCGGGAGAGACCGGGGGAGCAAGAGGATGAATGACGTTGGCCGAGAAGGTACTCGGCTCTATCTCTTGGCTGGCATCTTTCTCCCTGTGCCTCCGTAGTCGCTCGAGGGCTTCTCGATTGTCAGTACGAAACTCGAGCCAATCTGGAGTCTGCTAGTAAGGGAGCCCATGCCCATTTTCCTGCAGAGGATCAGGCTACTCTAGCATATTTCTGGCAGTGGTCTGAGTTTCTTCGACTGATTGTCACAACCGAACAAGTGCCATGGTGAATCTCGGTTTGCACCACTACACCGTTCCAACAGGTCCTTCTCAGTGAAGGTGACAACAGTGGCGAAGGCCTCATATGTGGCAGTCTTCATCTCTGCCACGTGTGCCTCATAGGCTTTTGGCTCCTGGAGTTTCTTGATGAGAGTTTCCCTCAACTCTTTACTTCAAGCGATGGCCTCCCAGATTGTACTACTGGCGGGGAAGCGCTTCATCTGGTGGAGGACCTTTCGGTCAGCTCGAGCATCCTCCAGTGATGGTAGTATATCAGGCTGAATTTTCTGTGGACTATCACGCTGCTCCTCGTCGGGGAGCTGTACCGCCTTGTCTTTACCACTCGGTCGGGCTGACTCTGGCCACCTGCTGGCTTTTGGAAGAGGGGTGTCAATGACGGCTCCTCCGGAGACGACTGGGGAATCAGATCACCCTTGCCGGATGGCCTTGCTTGTTCCGCGGGAGGAATCGGAGCTGGCACCTGGACTGACATGCCGACGCTGATCTCCTCTAAGCCGACAGGGTCGAAGATGCTGGATCCCCCCCGAATCTCCACTGGTGGGATTGTGGTGGGTTGCTCTCCTCGAAAGAGGATGACTTGCTCCGGGTCGAAGTCAGTCGAGTGAAGAGGTGACTCGGGGGTCCTCCCGCGGCCTCTTCCACGTCCACGGCCACGACCCCAGACATGGCCAGTGTGCTATGGGATCAGCTGTAGCCCAAGCGAGACAGTGGTCCTTTGTCGGGTTCGAGAAGCTATTGCCTTGTCTCATCGAGAGGCGTTGATGTTGTCTGGGGTGGGATGGCCACCATGTTGCAGGTGCAGCCGTGAAGCATTTGTTCTAGCTGCTCCACCGTGATCTCTTTGTCCTTGTAGAATAAAGAGAGTTCTTTGAGGATGAGGAGCATTTCACCATTCTTAACTTTCTGGATCATCTCTTGGACCCAATTTTTGAGGCGAGCTGGCTTTTGCATCTCTTCCCACGGGATGTTGCTATCGAGTGGGATAGGACCAGTAGGATGAGGAGGGATGTATTCCTCCAGGATGCTGATGAGCCGTTGTAGCCTCTGGAGAGGTGTTAGCTCTCCTAAGAATTGCAGGGCAGCTGCTTGCTCAACTTACCTCTTGAGTCGTCTCTTGTGGTTCTTCCTCCTATTTCTCTCCCGTTTCTTAGTGATGGCCGCCTCCAGGGGAGTAGGAGGGGGAGGTACCGGATCTAGGGCCGACAAATCTCCACAGGGATATTGCCGAGCTGAGGGCTTTATCGAGCTAGGTTGGCGGCTCTTCTTCGCCCGGATCTCAATCCAAGCATCTTCCGCCTGTTGTATTTGGAAGGTAGCATTGATCGCCGGCTCGATGACTTCGGGTGGTAGCTCTTAGTAGGCTGGAATGCTAGGGCCGACGTCTGAAGATGTATATGCGGTTTGATGCCTTAGCCGCGGTGGCTGAGGAGGTTTGGTTTGCATCGACAGACTAGTATTGGCGTCCGAGGACGTGTATGCGATTTGATGCCTTAGCCGCGGTGGCGAGGGAGGCAGCTCCCGTTGAGCTGGCGTACTGGGACCGGCGTCCGAAGACGTATACGCGGTTTGATGCCTTAGCTACGGTGGCTGAAGCTTTTCCTGAGAAGCGGCCTAGGGAGCATACTTGGCATCCTGCTTCCTGGCCTTGTCTTTATGACCTAGCCGAGGGCACGATTGGGCGACGCCTGACAGCATCTCGGGGCACTGCTGCCCCCGGTGACTGTCGTGCTTTCGCACGTCAGATGGCCTTTGTAGTGGCAACCCTGACTCGCGAACTGACGTAGTTGATCGGGCTGGGGCCTCTCCCAACTTTTGCTTACCCTTCGTGTCTCGGAGGGCTGGAGCCAGCTGTGAGGTTGAAGGAGAGTGAGAGGGGCCTGAGAACCCCCGTGTCGCCTCGCCCACTAGGATGTTCTCTCGGCCAAGAAGGACTCGAAAGAGCCTGGCAGTGTCTTCTCTGGAAAAAGGGAGAGACTCTAGCTCTTGCCAAGGCCGCCAATGTACGGCTGAGGTAGCGGAGGCCGACTGATTGGCATGTGATGTGAGGGGATCAGGAGAGGCCAGAGGGGCAGGAGAATGGATGATATTGACCGAGAAGTTACTTGACCCCATCTCCTTACGGGCATCCTGTTCCCAGCGCCTCTGCAATCGCTCGAGAGCTTCCCGATTGTCGGTCCAGAATTCAAGCCATTCCGGGGTGTGCTGGTAACGTAACCCATGCCCATTTTTAGACAGATAACCAATCACACACGGGACAAAGATTTTTAGGTGGTTCAGTCTCAACCTTGAGACATACATCCACCCAACACTCAAACCTGAGTGTGACTTCTGCTGCCATACAGCTTGACCGTTGATCCACAGCTTTGGGGATGAATCTCTACAACTGGTGATTAACAGCTTGATCCGCTGAGCCTCACAGCTTGCTAACAACTGAGCACCACAGCTTACTGTCTGAGGAATAGATCATCGCTGCTGAGCATCATAGCTTGCTCCGCTAACTTACAGCTTGAAAGACAATGATGAAAGAAAAACACAAACAACTGAAAATGAAAATTAGATGCAGCAATAAAAATAATGTAGCTCAAAGATGAGCAAATGATTCTAGATATGATCTAGGAATCATGACTGTAGCCGCTCTCACTTCTTCTCCTCTTCAACGATACTCTGTTCTGGGACTCCTTCACTTTCCTGCAACACACTTTCTCACATTCCAACAATCTTCTCTCTGGTGCTCTCATTGCTCTCAATTCTCTTCTCTACTGAACTCCACCGATCTTCTCTATCTTCACTCGAACTCTAATTCACCTATCTTTAATGAATGATATCTTTGTCATCTCAGAGATGCCCTTTTATATTGTAGTGCACTAGATGATGTGGAGCCCGCATAGATTTGCTTTGGTGGAGGGAAGATTCCCGCCAATGCCTTTCTCATAAAAGTGGCTTGAGTGGTTCCACGTGTCATGTTATGAAGTTGGGGCGAGACCACGTGGCTGACCAATCTTGGAGAGCAAGCTGCCTTGGATCACATGTCTCTTTAACTTGATTCTTGGATCACGTGCCCACTTAAGTCTCTGATACTCTTTATCCTTTAAGTGTTTGATTGAAACCCTATCAATAAGAAATGAGTCATTTCGTCAAACACCTTTTTCATCATTATTGCGCGGGAGAATTCATACTTAGCCAACTTAATGAAAATCAGATGCTCAGATTAAAGGAAAGTATGATGATGCAGATGCCTTAAAGCTTGGACTTTAATGCACGGACCTGATGACAATGATTCTACATGTGCATCGACTCTGGACTCTGCATGTGCACAGACCTAGACCCTACATGTGCACAGACTTAGACTCTACATGTGCACAGACCCTACATGTGCACAGACCTTACATGTGCACAAACTCTATATGTGCACAGACCTTACATGCGCACAGACTCTATATGTGCATAGACTCTTGACTCTACATGTGCGCAGACCTTGTAGAGCATGTTACACTACATGCATCGACTTGATGTGCATAATACTTGCATGAGCGTCGACCTTATAGAATGAGTGTAAGGATGTGCATCGACCTTGCCTTACACAAGATGCAATTGAAGTCCCGTGATCAATGACACCCAAGAGGGGGGTGAATTGGGTGTTTTCAAATTTAAGGAAACTTTTGGCCTTTTGAAGAATGTGTTAAAATCTTAACTAGGAAGTTGTAAACTGTTTAACTAATTCTCTCAATCTCTTCGTTCCCACACGATCATATAACGAATATAACAATCGAACCACACAATTGACACATATGCACAGCGGTTTTTAAGGTGGTTCGGATGCGACGACGGTAATCCTACGTCCACCCTCACCAAACCTGGTGAGGCTTCACTCGGGGATAAATCCCCAAATGGAGATGATGCTCCAAACACACACGGGGACACGCCCCAACATACATACACACACGGAGACGATGTCTTCAACACGATCCGACAATCAGATCACCAACACAACCATGCTGCCACAAGTGCAACAATCCATACAGACTAAAATGACTGGATCTAAATAGATCCACACACACACTCGCAGATCTAAGAAGACCTACGCACACACGAATGGAACAACACGACCACACACCACATGACCACGGATCCAACAAGATCCACACACACACAAGTGCTTAGAGTTTGTGCAGAATACAAATGTGACATCCAAAATATAAAGGCAATAAGGCACAGTTTAGAAATCACCTAATTTGGCTTCCCTTTCAATGTATGCTACTGATCTTGAATGTTGCCTTCCCTCTTGCTCGAATGATTTCAAATGGATTGTGAAAACCTTGCTCTTTTCACCCTTGTACAACCTTCTTCTTAGATTCGTGCTTGCTTGCTTCTTCTTCTTTCTTCCTTGGGCAATCTTCCTTTGAATCCTTGCTTCCTTGCTTGCTTCTTTTTCTTGGAGGATGTTGGCTTCAGATCTACCTTCAATGGGTCGAATCGACCCAAATCGAGTCACCGGGGTTCCCGGACTCCTACCGGCCCCAAATGACAACCGATCGACATGAAACTGTTGGGGTTGGGATCCTGACATCCCAGCGGTCAGTTTGACACTAACTACATCGAGAATGGTTGCCATTTTTCGGCAAACCCTACAAACCCCAAAAACTATGATTTTCACTAAATTGGCCCGATCTCCCCCGATCGAGCACCATTCTACACGAAATTACAGGAAAAACGTAGAGGATGAAGTGGCGATCCATCTCCCTACATCCACCGATGAAACCGAGTGCCGAGGAGACAAAACCGCATCGAAAACCACCATGCGAACTGAACCATCGGCTTTGAATCCACCGTTCGGGATCACACCAAAATCGCACTGATTCTCACTCCACCATGCGTCTCAGCAACTTCCCGGCATCGCTACCTTGCCCACAATCCCCTCCGTCTGTAGTCAGAGGCGAAGAGGCGAGAGAACGAGAGAGAATGGGAGAGAGAGGGTGAGATGGCGTGAGAGAAGAGAGAGAGAGGATGGGGGGTTTAAATAAGAAAATTAGAAATTTCTCTAATATCTGAAAATTCGTAAAATGTGTCAAAAATATAATAATTTAGAAAATTACATAAAAATAGTCGAAACGATCCTCGCGAAGAGTACATAGCAGCAGCGTAGTCCACGAGTTGATGAACTGAGAAATAAACTCACCGCAGGGTTCCGTAGGTTATACGGGAGAAAAACCCACACGAATCGTAAAACTCAACTCGGGAGCAACAAAAGCGATCTGAAACTCTCCAAAAAGGATCTGAAAGACCTAATAATGATCCAATAAAGATACAGGGTGTTACATCAGGTGCCTCCGGTCACTACAGTGATGGTCGAGGTGACATCCAAGTGGGAGATGCGCAGGGCTTCCGACTTAAATCGGTTGATGTAAGCCCGCAGTTTCCCCCCTGTGCTTGCTTCAGTGCCAATCAGCCCCACGATCGACCTTAGAGGGCCGCTACCGGCGAAGCTTTCCTTGAATAGTCTCCTGAACTATCTAAAGTTGTGGATGTTGTCAGGGGCGAGTGCTCGGAACTACGCTTGGGCTCCCTGGATCAGGGTGGTCATGAACACACAGCACTTGATAGCATCAGACGCTCCATGCAATGTCATTGGAGCGTCAAAACTATCATAATGGTCGGTCGGGTCGCCCTGGCCATCGTAGGACTTGAAGGTTGGCAGTGAGACTCTCAAGGAGATTTCAGCCTTCAAGATTTGATCAAAGAATGGGGATTGCTCCTCATCCTTGAGAGTGGAGTCCTTCTGCAGGGCGCGGTGCGTGCGCTCCTGTTCGACGAAACGCCGTTCGAAGTCCCACGGGCGGAGGGACAATTCTGGTTGGCATGGAGCCGGGGGACTTTGAGTATGTCCCCGGTAGTTGCCCCGCCACTCTTTAGCAAGAGCATCTACTTCCTAGGGTTGTTGAGATAGCCCTGATTTCTTTACTCTCAGACTGGAGGAGGCTTCCTGCTCTGGAGGCGGGGCTTACGAGGGCCCACCTGGCCCATTACGAATGAGGCCCCCGCCTTGGAGGGTGAATCGGCCTCCAGCCATTTGCCGAGAGGCTTTTGCCCGGGGGGGACTCACCCGAGGTAGCCCCGAACTCTCATCCCTAGCCACTTGGGTCCTCATCAGGTCGACGAGGATATCTAGTTTGGCATTGAGGGTTTGGAGATCATCAGGGGCCTCAAGGGTGGGTTGTCCCTCCGCGGTCGGTGGATGTAGGACATTAGCTTGTTGGTTGGAGAGGGGGCCCGTGGAGGAGTGGGTGGGCACATGGTCTCTCTCCGTGGTCGTCGGTGCCTTTCCTTTGTCACCGGCATTTCTCCTACTGGAATTTCTTTGCACCATGTTGGCTCTTAGTACGTTTCCCACAGATGGCGCTAGATGAAGAGGGGTGATCTCGCGCTAGATTCTGAGCCACACGATCCTGTTGTCATCACCACGAATGATAGATCTATAAGGTAGGAAACAGATCAGAGGAGCCCGAGGTTGGAACCTCGGGAAAAACCATCCTGTTGGTCCTGGGTAGGTGAGTACACAAGAAGGGGGGGTTGAATTGTCCCCCACGCGTTATGGCTAATTTAAAATTAACTTAACAAGATTAGAGCAACTATCAAACTTAAACCAATATGAACTGAGATAGGAATCCTCAAAGTGATAGTTCTCTTGGCCTTTCTGATCTCACACGATCGACGAGACTCTCCCCGGGAGTCGTCTCCAGGTCACTACATAATAACTCTGGGAGATGAGATAGAGTAACCAAATGAGATGACACAGATGGTAAAACGGGCCTCAGAGTACATCACTACTCTTACAACCTACGGAGTAAGGTGAAAGGGCAACTACCCATCTCCTTAACCATTAACAGATAAAGGTGTTTCGATGGAAGAGTAAGCTATGGTGCCCCTATCCACATGTCGAGCGAAAGGGGTTCACAAGCACCGTATGATCCGGGGAGTGGATCTTGTTGTTGCCCAATGGCCATGGCCAGTGGCCATTTGAGATGATAAATGTGGAAGAGGGGACTACAAACTCTGAATGATCAAGGGATCATGAGTGTGGATATAGCCCTCGAAGGGGCTCCTCACATTCCGAGCATCAATCCCATTGCTCAACGGAGAAACAGAAACGACCGAAAAGCAATTAAGGAAGGGTCAAGGATGAAAGAAATGACGCGAGCGCTCAACAGATCAAGCGTCAAAACATTAAATGCATGATCACAGCAGTATTTATTTCATTTCATAAGAGAAAAGAGAATATATTAGAACCTAAATAAAAGAAAGAAACGCGAACATAAGAAGGGGCCTCTTGACCTTCCTGGGGCTCCCCCGTAGTAGAGACCTACCTAGGAGCTTCCTCTCACTCTTCCCTCTTTTTCTTTCTCTATTCTCTTCCTCTCTATTAATCTCTTCTACTCTGTTGCGTTCTGTTCTTTTTTTTTCTTCTCGTCATCCCCTTCTTGCACTCGAAGGTATGGCCTTCTTATAGGGAAACAGGGCATCGACCAGGCGACGGGATGGGTGGCCCTCCGCAGACCCACTGCTCCACCATTTGTGGAAGGCGAGCATCGACTCACTAGAGAAGGGGCTCCGACCCAAGGAGGGGGGCACTGACTCATGAAGAAAGGCCCGCCGACTCATGAAGGTGGGAAGAAGGGCGCCGATCTGCCCGGGGGCGTCAACTCAATCCAATGGCCTTTTCGTAATTTTAGTTCATTATCGTAGAATTGACCCTGACGGAACCCCGACACCCGATGCAGTGTAGAGTTTGATGTGGCAGCCTCGGAGTGTTGATTTCTTGCTTCCCGGCCATGATTCATGTCTCTGAGCGATTCTTGACACGTGCCGAACCCATGTCGGATTGCTAGGGTTTCATTCTAATTCGGCCATTGGCATTATGATTTGTGCTACTAGGCCTTGTTTGATGGCATGAGGAGCTTCTTCATCAAGTGGGCTATCCCTCAAAGCATCTTCGCCCAGACTGGATGACTTTTTGGCCACTTACGGCTTATTGCGGCTTTCCGCGTGTGCTGATCATATTACCCAAATTTTTTGCTGACTTAGCCTTTAGCATAGCAGTTCGTGCCGCCAACTACATCTCAATAGTATGAGTAGCATCCTCATCGAGTGGGCTATTCCTCGAAGCATTTTTGCTCGGGTTGGGCAGCTTTTCGACCACTTATGCCCCATTCTGGCGTTCCGCATATGCTAGTCGGATTCCTGGCTTTTTCACTGACTTAGCCTTTGGCACAGTAATTTATGCTCCCAAACCTGCTCCACGTATATGCAATGCATCCTTAGTGAGTGATCCACCACTCGGAGCACTTTCGCCCTTGCTGGGCAATTTCCCGATCGCTTATAGGCCATTCCAGTGGCAGGATGCATCTGAATAGTGTTACTCGGGTATTCTGCTGACATGGCCTTCGGTGCCTTGTCTTGAGGATTCAGGGATGTTTCTTCACCTTGGGAGGGTTTCTTATCAGGTGGCAGACCACCAGGTACATTCTCATCCTCATCGGATGATAGGCGGGGTTTGTTCAGCACGACTGGGTCGATGCCAGCTCATTGGGGTAGGCCATACGACACTACCGATTTGTTGTATATTTCTTCTGACCATCCTGGGGTGATGAATCTTGGAGTCCCTGATGCCCTAGTCAGATGACCTGAGGCTTCAGTAGTCGGAGAGGACCCCTGTGTATTGATTTTGTTCAGCTTTCTCACGTTCAGAGCGTGATTGCCATATAGTAATATTCCAGGTGTCAACACCCCCCTTATCGACCTATTTATTTTTCACGCTTACCTACCTATTTGTCACTCATATAGACCTACTTGTGATTGAATTTTATACATTTGTCACCCTTATGCACCTATTTTCCACACCTAAACTTCCTTGTCTATACATTTTTCACCATTGTCTTAATCTTAATATTTTTTGTGAGATGCTACCTCATCTCCACACGTGATCGACGTCCTGAAGAAGTACCACCTGAGAAGAAGGCGAGGACCCAAGATCCGGGCCCGAGCACGAGCGCGTCGGCCGAGGACTTGTACCTCATCCAAGTGGGAGAAGATCCGGGCAGAACCTTATGGATCGGCTCGAACCTATCCGAGCACGATAAGCAAGCCTACGCGAGCTTTCTCACGGCCAACCAAGATGTGTTCGCTTGGTCCGAGGATGAGCTTCCTGGAATCCCACCAGAGGTCATCACACACGAACTTAGGTTGGATCCCACTTGCCGCCCGGTACAGCAGCGCCAAAGGCGTTGTAATCCCGAGCGATAGGCTATCATCAGAGAAAGTGACAGATGTGCGTGGACTACACGGATCTCAACAAAGCTACACCCAAGGATAACTTTCCCATGCCACGGATCGACTAGCTAGTCGACGCGATGGTCGAGCATGAAATGCTAAGCTTCTTAGATGCCTACTCCGGCTTTCACCAGATCAGCATGCACAAGCCCGACCAGGACAAGACCGCATTCGTCACCGATCACGGGCTGTACTGCTACACTCGAATGCCGTTCGGGTTGAAGAACGCGGGGGCAACCTACCATCGCCTCGTCAACCACATGTTCGACTCGCAGATCGGCCACAACATGGAGGTGTACATCGATGACATGCTCGTAAAAAGCCTCCAAGCCGTTGAGCACTTGGGAGACCTGGTGGAGACCTTCGCCACGCTCAGAAGATACAACATGAAGCTCAACCCAGTCAAATGTGCGTTCAGAGTACGGTCAGGGAGGTTCCTGGGCTTCCTTGTCACCCACCGGGGGATCGAGGCCAACCCTGACCAAATCCGAGCGGTGCTAGAAATGCAGCGACCAGGGCGAGTGAGGGGCATACAGTGCCTCACCGGGCGCATCGTCGCCTTGGCTCGGTTCCTATCCCGAGCCGCCGAATGGTGTCTCCCATTTTTCCAGTTAATCAAGCAAGCCAATCAAGTGCCAGGGAAGAAAGGGCAGATCGATTGGGACCAGGAGTGCGAGCAAGCGTTCGAAGAATTGAAACGCTACCTGGCGACCCCTCCCATCCTTGCCAAACCACAAAAGGGAGAATGGCTACTCTTGTACCTATCTGTGACGCCGAGCACAATGAGTGCCATACTCACATGAGAAGAAGCAGGGGTCATGAAGCCCGTCTACTATGTCAGTCGAGCATTGCAAGGACCAGAGTTTTGGTACTCACGAACTGAAAAGTTCACCCAAGCACTCATTACAGCTGCTCACAAGCGGCGGCCATACTTCTTGGCTCACCTGGTCACCGTCCTCACCGAGCAGCCACTTCGACAAATTCTCCAAAACCCTGACGCCTCAGGAAGGCTGATCAAATGGGATATCGAGTTGGGGGAGTTCGACATCAAGTTTCACCCGAGGGCCGCGATCAAGGCTCAGGCTCTCGCCAACTTCATAGCCGAATGCACCATACCCACTGAAGACTCACCCGAGCAATCTTCCGGACCCACGTGGGAGCTATATGTCGACGGATCGTCCTGCGCCGCGGGGAGCGGAGCAAGGTTGGTCCTCCTTTCACTGGAAGGACTCGAGCTTCAGTATGCATTACGATTCAACTTCCTGACTACAAACAACGTAGCTGAATACAAGGCACTCCTCTTGGGGCTACGCATGGCGAAACACTTGGGGGCCACTAGCGTGCGAGTATACAGTGACTCCATGCTCATCGCCAATCAGGTAAAGGGAGAATTCAAAGCGCACGAACCCTCCGTGGTTAAATACTTGGAGCAAGCCAAGGCCGCGGCAAAGGAATTCTCTCACTTCGAGGTGGTCCACATCCCACGAGAGGAAAACGTCTGAGTAGACGCCATGTCTCGCCTGGCGTCAGCTACCGCAGTCTCTAATTCGAGGTCAGTGCTGATAGAAGAATTATCGGTGCCGAGCATAGATGAGCCAACACCCCAGGTAAATGCCATCGACTACAAACCCTCCTGGATGGACCCCCTCTTGGATTTCCTCATTCAATAACAGCTCCCAAGTGACCGCGTCGAGGCTCGGTGCACGTGAGCAAGAGTAGCCCACTTCACAGTGGTGAACGGTAGATTATATCACCGCTCCCTCTTAGCCCCACTGTTAAAGTGCTTGTTCCCTACGAAAGCCAACTAGGCATCCAGGAAATCCACGAAGGACTCTGCGGGAGCCACGTGGGGGGGGGAGCACACGCGCTTGGCCGCCGACTTCGGCCCGTTCGGTTGCGAATTGTGCTTGTTGTCTAAGTCCATGGGCGTGTCACATCACCAACACACGAACAGACATAGAATAGAACACCAGCCATCATGGCCACAATAGGACTTTAACGCACCACCATAGGGGTGTTACCTGCTCTGACACGCCGAAGGTGGGGGTGTCAGGGCAATCAGGCCTAAAGCTATAACTCAGACCATGTAACGCACCAAGCCAAGCACGCTACACCACCTAATGCACCAAGACAGGGGCGTCAAGGCCAACGGGCCTAAAGTCTAGCATGAACAATGTAACGCACCAGTCCAGGGGCGTTACACAACCTGACGTACAAGGGGAGGTCCGTCAGGGCTAATAGATTGACACGATCTTCGAGACAGACATGGTCTTCGGGGAATTGACAGCCACAGTCCTCGAAAACCAACAAAACGTAACGCACCACCATTGGGGCATTACAGTCATGTGACAGTCCAATATTGGTCTGTCACACTACCCCATCCTCGAAGGACCTAAAATGACTAACGGTTGTGGCAGTCTATTGTAGGACCGTCACACAATGTGACGGTCTCTAGTAGGACCGTTACACCGAACCAGCGAGCGAAACAGTGGAATGGCCAAATCGGCCCGTTCCATGCCCCATTTACGCCGAAGCATAGGGGAAACAAAACTACACGATGCGAGAAGACCCCTGGAAGCTAAAAACACCACATGCACGCATCCGATCGCGAAAACGGGGCAATTCTGATGAATCTACCCAATTCGGGTCACTGGAGTTCCCGAACCCCTACCGGCCCCAAATGACAACCGATCGACACAAAACTGGTGGGTACGAGATCCTGACATCCCGATAGTCATTTTGACAGTAATTATACTGCAAACCATCACCATTTTTCGACAAAGCCTACAAACCCTAAAAATAATGATTTTCCCTAAACTGGCCTGATCTCACTCAATAGGGCACCAAACCACGCACACAGATAGGGAAAACATGCAGAACGAAGTGGCGATCTGTCTCCCTACCTCCACAGAAGAAATCGAGCGTCGAGCCGACTACACCGCGCCAAAAATCACAACGCGAACCACCCACGTCGACTTTCAATCCACGAACAGGATAGCGCCAACACCACGCCTCCATCACGCATCTCAGCAGCTTCCCGGCGTCGTCAGCTCGCACACGATCACCTCCGTTTACAGCCGGAGTCGAGGGAACGAGAGAATGAGAGAGAATAGGAGAGAGAGTGGGAGAACGTGAGAGGAGAGAGAGTGGGAGAACGTGAGAGGAGAGAGAGGGTGGGGGGGTTAAAAGGTTAGGAAGTTAGGAATAGGAAATTTCCTAATTTCTAAAAATCTGTAAATCTCGCTAAAAATGCACTAATTTAGAAAAATATGCAAAAGTAGTCAAAACGATCCACACGAAGAGTACATCGCAACTGTATCGTCCATGAGTCGATGAATTGAGAAGTAAACTTACCGTAGGGTTCCATAGGTTATGCCGGAGAAAAACTCACACGGATCGTAAAACTCAACTCGGGAGCTACAAGAGCGATCTGAAACTCTCCAAAAAGAATCCGAAAGACCTAGCAATGATCCAATAAAGATCCAAGGCATTACATGCCTACTCTTTCCAATACCTCGAATGGACCAATAAATCTCGGTGTAAGCTTGCCCTTAACACCGAATCTTCTAATACCTCGGTCAAGAGAGACCTTGAGGAAAACATGGTCTCCAACTTGGAATTCTAGATCTCTTCTTCTATTGTCAGCATATGAGTTCTATCTGGATTGTGCTATCTTGAGTCTTTCTCCAATAAGATGTATCTTCTCGGTTGTATCTCTCACCATATCTGGGCCTAGCATCCGTTTTTCACCAACTTCATCCCAGCATATTGGAGATCGACAACTTCTGCCATAGAGTGCCTCGAAAGGTGCCATTCGAATTCGGCCAGGGGTAAGTGGTCATGCGAACTACCACCGAAATCTATAATACAAGCCCTTAACATATCTTCAAAAACTTGATTTGTCCTCCCAGTCTGACCATTTGTCTGAGGGTGGAAAGCAGTGCTAAAGTTACGTTTCGTCCCTAGAGAGTGTTGTAACCCTTTCCTGAAATAGGAAGTGAAGCGTGAGTCTCGGTCAGATACAATGGACACAGGAACTCCATGCAATCTAACAATCTCCTTGGTATATAAAGTAGCAAGGATATCAACTGACCATCGACTTTTGATAGGCGGGGAAACTATACTGCCCTCTTGCCATGCCAATATTTTAAAATTATCTTTTTTTTCATTTGATTTTCTTTTTTTTTGTGTATGTCCTTTGGACTTTGAAAGATATTGTAGTTGAGAATTGAACTTTGAGAATAAGGTCATAATAGACTGCCCCTATTTGAGACTTCTTCTTATCGGGGTGTACTTAGGTTGATTATTTTTGCCCAAAATATCCCTACCCTCATATTTCGGTCTAGTAGAGAAGAGAAAAAGACATCGTGCCATCAAGCATGGCCCAAGTAGCGACGGTGTTTACCAAAAGAGACAGCTACGGACATCGTAAAGTGTGTGCGGTGCCCAACTAAGGATCGCCCTTAATGAGCGGGGAGGGAATGCCAAACTCCTAGCATTGGGTTCTCATAACCAAAAGTGATGCAATAGCAAGCCTAAAGACTCTTTTGATGTTGACTAACTTAAGATAAAAATCTAGACCACCACTCTTGATTATGTTAAGAAGCATTTCATGTTGAAAACTGGGCATAGATAAATGAATTAATGAAAATGCATACTTACACCAATGAATTACCTTGCGACCTTTGAAGCAGCTACCGGAGGTGATGTTTGGTCAACATTGGATTTGTTGCCCTCACTTAGCAGATAGAGAATTTTAAGAAGTAAAGATTAGAAGTGGCTTAACAAGAGGGAGTGGTGCCTAGTCCTGACTCAAACGAATAACGAGAAAAGGAAAAGAGGTGAGGACTAGAACTCCCTCACTAAGGTGCAGAGACTCTGATCACATGGAAAGGTTTACAGAAGGAGAGGAGAATCAAGAGGAGGAGTGAGGACCAAAGTCTCGAAAATAGTGGGAGAATGGGCAAATGTCCTAAGCAATTGATATGAGAGAAGTTGGGTTAGACTCAGGATCAAGAAGAATTAGGAGAAGGAATTGGTAGATAGAAAGTGGTGGATGTGGAGGGTCTGGAGGAATAGAACAGAAATCATGGTGAGAGGAAGAGTTCAAAGGTTCTAGAGGAAGGAAATACCAGGGGACGCAATGCCTCGGGAAAAGGTATGGGGAAAAATGATTTCATAGGTCCAGAAGAAGAAGGGAGTGACAAGGGACACAATGCCCCGAAGAAGTAGGAGAATAAATTGGAGGAAAGAGGAGAAATTCAGATATCTCAGAGGGGATTAAGAAGGAAGAGCGCGATGCTCAAGGATATTTGAGAGGAAAAAGAAGAGAAAATCTTTAAAGAGAGATTGGAAAGTGGCGCGATGCCCGAGAGGGGTAGGAGAATAATACAAGAGATCCAGAGGAGGAAAATAAGAAGGGTCGCGATGCTCGGAAGGGAGAGGTAGGGAATCCGGAGGTCCCGGAGATAAAGATGAATGATAAGAAGGAGGATGTGGAAGATCCAAAGGTTCCAAAGGGAAGAAATAGTAGGGGATGCGATGCCCTGGGAAAATAGGAAAATTTGAAGAGTCCGGAGAAAACAAATGGGAGGGCACATAAGGCCCTGAAAGGATATTAGAGGGGGCACAATGCCTGGGACAAAGGAGAGGGAAGTCCAGAGGTTCCGGAGAGAAAGAATAGGAAGGGGCATGATGCCCAAGAAGGCTAGGTTAGTGAAAAAAAAGTTCCAGAGGTTCCGGAGATGGAAGATAGGAAGGGACGCGATGTCCTGAGAAAAGAGGGTCTGGAGATTCCAGAGGAATAAGAGGAGCAGGGGCACGATGCCCTAGGGAAAGAGGTAATAAATCTGGAGATAAGGGTAAATTAGAAGTAGTGTGGAGGAGATCCAGAGGTTTCGGAGGTGGGAGATAGGAAGGGACACGATGTCCTGAGAGATAAGGTAGTGGATGCCTAGAAAGGATTAGGGAATGACAAGAATCCAGAGGTTCCAGAGGAAGAGAATAGGAAGGGGCGTAGTGCCCTGAGGGAGGATCTGGAAGCTTTGGAAAGCATTGATAAAGAATGGCACAATGCCCTAAGTGAATTGATAGGGAAAATAGCAGAAAATCTAGATGTTCCTGAGGGAGAAAATAGGAGGGGACGCAATTCCCAGGAGATTGAGGGTGGAGACAACAAGAAGGGGCGCGACGCCCTAAGGAGTGAGAATGAGGAGGATTCAGAGGTACCGAAAGACGGGGAAGATGCGGGTTCAAAAGCCCAGGAAAGAAGCATAAATGTAGATGCAAGGAATGCTAGAAATGCATGGGATGCATGGAATGCAAGGGAGGCAAAGAATGCAAAGAACACAAGGGGCGAGAGGATGAGAATCCCCTCCTTACCCAACGGACGGCCCATAAGGAGAATTTGGTAGGTAACAAAAACATGGACATAATAGCATTGAGGGTAAATGGTCAATGGAAGGCCCCTTAGCATGAGGATGCCCACCCCTCCATGGTAGACAAAATGCTCGGCCAGGCGGCTTAATAAATGAAACTAATGTCCATAAATCCTCCTTGAAAATTGAAGATGTTTTGGCAACGGAGGAGGAGAACCCCTTTTGTTTGACAGAAACTTGTGTGATGATGGAGCAAGGGGTAATGGGAGTATCGAAGGTATCCCGGCCAATAAGTAAAGTAATCCAATCAATCTTGGCCTCTTGCCATTTTCCTTTAGTGAGCATTGGCGGAGACTTAGCCTCTTCAACCATGCCCAGTATAAGAACTAGAATTGACATTTGGTAAATAAAATATTGACTTTTAAACAGCATAGCCGTGGCCAAATTCTTCTTGCCCGACTCTTGGAAATCATCTTTGTGCTTATAGAAATACACCCACTCCAAGGGGTGATGGAAGAAGATGAGGTGGAGGCAGTATACTCAATGGACCATGGAGGTTTAATGGAAGGCATTGGTGGAAGGGTAGGTTAAAATGGAGGTTGAAATGCGGCGAGCCTCTCCTCTTGCTTGGAAGGGTGTGGGGTTGGCTCGGGTGCAAAAAGAGAAGGGCCCTGCTCAGGATTAGCCACTGGTTTGGGTGAAGGGTTGAGTGGGGGGCTAGGAGGGATTGACATTTGGGTTATGGGGATAATGGAGGCCCAAGGTGACGGCGATGGAGGATTAATTGGAGAAGGGTTAATGGGAGGTTCGGCGGAAGCCGGTGGTAAGGTTGTTGATGAAGGCATAATGGTTGGAGGGGAATCAAGGTAGGGCCTAGAGGGCTTGGTGGAGGATAAAGATGTGGAAGTTAATAACATGGAGGTTGAAGGTATAATGGTGGAAGGTTTAGTGCATTGGAAGCATCAAATTTTGGTGGGGTGAGACGCTTTAAGGATAGGGGAAGGATCATGGTGCGCCGGTGTAGGTGATTGGAGTATCGACCCATCATCGTAACACCAATTGGTTTCATAGACGAGGTTGAGGATGGTGGCATCATCCTGAGCAGGGGGTTCATCTGGTGGCAATGGAGGGAGAAGAAAATGAAGGAAACTCAGAGTGGGTGCATCTTTAGAATCTTCAAAATCTTCGACATATACCAACTCACATTCTTCACGAGAAATTTCATCTTGTGTTGCTTCTAATTCTTCCTCATTGAACTCAAGTGGGCACCGTGGTGGAGGCGTATTGATGGGTGGTGGAGGTGTATAACAACATGGATGATTTTATGGGTATGAATGCGGAGGCATAGGGCCACGTGAATGAAGGTGATGAATTGGTGGTGGACAGACAGTGTCCACTTGATCATTAAAAGTTGCCGGCTCTTGGTCACTTAAGTTGTTGATGTTATTATCATCTCTCCTCTCCTTCCAATCTTTTGCCATCTTGGTGATCTTATCCATGAATGTATGAAGGGGATTAATTTGAGAAGAAGGAGGAGGCGATCGCGGGCTTGTAACCCTCCTGAGTTGTTCCTCCATTGAAGTAATCTTATCGAGAAGAGCTTGTTGGAGGGGTGTGACTTGAGAAGTAAAGGGTTGACATGATGGCCTTGGAGGAGGGACCGCATATGATGGCCGTGTAGAATGAAGGGGTTAACCCACAAAAGGACCTAGATGGGCCGGGGTACAAGAAACATAAGGGCCTTGGGGCCATGAAGGAGGGTGATTAGAAGGAGGGGGGTGATGGGCCACCCGAGGAGGATGAGTTGAAGAAGGGGGTGATGGGCCACCCATGAGGGAGGATGAATAGAAGAAGGCACGTGAAAAGAATGAGGCGGGTGATGGGCCGGCAGTGAGAGAGGATGAGATGCAAAAGGAGGCGGGTGATGGGCCACCCGAGAAGGAAGGCAAATGGGTGAAGGAGGCTGGTGATGGGCCACCCATGAGGGAATAAGAGGATGAGAAGGAGAAGATGCACCCTCAATAATGGCATTAAGGGTTTGGATTTGTTGAGGGGTGAGATGATCTAATGCATGCAAAACTTAGGAGACCTTCTCATCATATGGAGGAGATGGTCCCGGGGGAATAGTGGCTCGCGATTGAGGTAAGGAACCACAAGATTGGAAATTGCCCATGGTGCGGGTAAGACCATGAGAGTTAGGACGTGGTCCCTTAGAGAAATTATGGTGAGAATTATGAAATTGAGGATTATAAGATGTGCTAGGTTGTTCATCCTCATGAGTATATAAATGATTAGACATATTAATCTTGCCATCAAGGAGAAACATCATGCAAATCAAACAATGGTTCAATCAAAATAATTTGCAATGATATCAAACAAGTTGGATGTTTACGCTTGATTTTTATAGTTGAATGATGGTGAATTAAAGATTTTTTTAGCAATGTGTGGTATAGTTCACTCAAAGTAATAACTTAGTTTCAATATGGTTTGCTTCAATGACAACTAGGTTGATATATCTCACCACGTATAGGCCAATTAAACCTAGGAAACTTCAAAGGTACAAGCTGCTAGGCATCCGTGAGGGAATCCATAGGTGTGGGGACTTATGGAGGTCTTAATTTAGGAGATTCTGGTCTAATGAGACGGAGTGCTCAATTGAAGGGTCCTTTCTTCACCAAGAGGGGTGGAGGAATAGTTGGTGAAGTAGGGGTGATAATGGGTGTAGGGGTTCTGATTAGAGGTTTGTTAGGTGGAGGCAAGGTGGGAGTAGAGGGCGAAGTGGAGGGATGACAGAGGATAAGAAACTTGGTTGGTGGAGGCAAAGTGGAGGTAGATGGGGCCACATATGGACGGTGGGTAATGAGGGGTTTGGAAGGCGAGGGAGGTGGCAAAGTGGAGGTAAATGGCGAAGTGGGGGGATGGGAGATGATAAGAGGCTTCGAGGGTGAAGGTGAAGGCATGGAAGTGGACGGCGAGGTGGTTGGCCGAGAGATAATGAGAGGCTTTGAGGGCATAGGTGAAGGTGTAGTGGAGGTCGAGGGTGAAGCGGAAGGTTGAGAGAGGATGAGAGGCTTGGAGGGTAATAGGGGTGTAGTGGATGGTGGTTGCTGGTTTATCAATGGGGAGTTAGTGGCAGAGATGCAGATGAGGGGACATGACGGCTACGGGACAAGTTGTGATGCGGGTTGGGGGGAGAGGGGTGTTGGTCGAGTAAGGCGTGGAGGTTGACTAGGAATGTGATTGGCGGCGAGAACAGAGGTGCTTTCCACATGTCAGACCTATCCTCTTCCAATTTTTGGGAAAGAGGAAATGGGGTTGACCTGATGGTTGAGCTGGGGGTGCTCTAGAAGGTGGTTCTGAATAATGACCATGTTGGGCTACTGCTGAGGCTACTGCTGTTACTGTGGCTGTTGTTGCTGTTGCTATTATTGTGGCTGTTGCTGTTGGATTTGTAGTCTAGGAGGAGGTCTCCTGGCCTTTAGGATGGCGATATATCACCTCATTTCATCCCAGTCGATTCCACCTACATCATTCATATCATAAATATAATCCTTGAAATGGATGCAATTTTCCACGCTATGACCTGACTGTTTATGGAAAACACAGTATCTTGAAGTGTCAAAATTCGGGGGCCATACAGGTCTTTCCTTGGGCAAGGTGAGCGCGTTGGCAGCCATGAGGGCATTGAATATGTCCAGCAATGATTCTGGCAATGGCGGATAATGGGCTCTCTTGGGGCCGACTGGCCTCCTTTGTTGTTGGGGAGGACCGTAATTCTCAGGGGGTGGAACTTGGTAGTACTGGGGAGGTGGTTGATGTTGCTGGGGTTGAAACGGTTGAGGCATATTATTCTGGGGAGGATTGTTTTGAGGTGGAGGACGAGAGGGGTATGGACCCTGTTGGAGGGGAAGTCGTGGCATGTATGGGAATCTTGGGTTGGTTGGTTGGTTAGGGCTGCCAACGGTGCTCACTTGCTCATTTGTTACAACCCCTTCTGTTACTCCACCTTGGACACCGGTATTTGTTTTCCTGGCCATCCTAGGCTTTGCCAGCTCAAACATGTACATGAGAGGGGAGTCTTTCAACTGGGTCTGGACATATCTGGCTCTCTCATACAGCTCCTCCATGGTGGTGAGTTTGTTCATGGCCAGGACGTGTCTAAACTATGGGGTGGCATTAGACACGATCATTTTCACTTACTCTGACTCTGAGAGGGTGTCCCTTATTCTCTCTGCCAGGGACCTCCATCTGTCAGCATATTGGATGAAATCTTCGTCCGCCCTCATTTTTTCAGCAACCAGATCGGTAATGGAAAGGGATGGGCCGACCCGGTCCCAGTACTTTTGAAGGAATTTCCTTTAAACTGCATCAAAACTCTCAGCCTTACTCGGCTCTAGGGAGTAGAACCATTCTAGAGCTGGGCCATCCAATGATCTCCAGAAGAGATATGCCAGGCACCTTTTATGATTTACTCAAAAGGAGGACTCGTACATGAAGTCCTTAAGATGGATGAAGGGATTGTCAGTGCCATTGTACCTTCGGTACATAGGCATTTCTGAGGGAGGGAGGTGGAACACCGGGAGGATCAGCAGGGAGACCTCAGGGGCAGACTTTACGTCCACCATCTTTTTAAAGTCCCAAAATTACTCGTCCATTTTATTCAACTTGTTGAGGAGGGATTGGGTGATGTCATCGGTGGGTGAAGGTGGCGCCTGCCACTGAGGAGGAAGAGGCCTCCCGGAGGCATGAGAAGGGAACCCCATACGGGTGGGGTATTGTGGCCTGTCAGTAGACGGACCTGGCTGAAGTGGTGTGTGAGGAGCGGTAGGGGTTTGAGACTATGAAGGGAATTGGAAGGAGGGAGGCTGCTGATTTGCATGCCCATGAAGCGAAGGAGAAGGAATGAAATGTACCGAAGTAGGAGAGCATCGACAACATCTGAGAGTAGTCTTGCAGACTATTAGGGAGAACAAGTTTTATGCCAAATTCAACAAGTGTGAATTTTGGCTAGATCAGGTGATGTTTGTCAGACATGTTATATCCGGGAATGGCATATCTATGGACCCTAGCAAGGTTGAAGCAGTGACAAAGTGGGAAGCACCGAAGATAGTCATGGAGATTAGAAGCTTCCTTGGCCTGGCAGGATACTACCGCCAGTTCATTGAAGACTTCTCCACCATTGTAGCCCCCATGACCAAGTTGACCAATAAAAGAGTGAATATCTGGTCAGAGGAGTGTGAAGACAGTTATCAGATGCTCAAGGAAAAGTTGACTTTGGCCCCAGTGTTGGTGCTCCCTCAAGGGAATGATGGGTTCATTGTTTGTATAGATGCCTGTAGGATCGGCCTTGGTTGTGTACTAATGCAAATGGCCAAGTGATCACCTATGCCTTGAGACAGTTAAAGGACCATAAGAAGAACTACTCCACTCACGACCTGGAAATGGCAATAGTGGTCCACGCTTTGCGCATCTGGAGACACTATTTATAAGGGGTTTGGTTTGATGTCTTCACCGACCATCAGAGCCTCAAATATATATTCACTCAAAAGGAACTCAATCTAAGGCAAAGGAGATGGGTCGAATTACTGAAGGACTATGACTTCACCTTGTAGTACCATCCAGTTAAAGTGAATGTGGTGGCGGACGCTCTCAGCCGTAAATTGATGGCATTGAGCTTGCATCGAGAGTGGGATATGATGGGGGGTGTGATTGAATCATGACCCGAAAAAGGGAAGCAATTCGGTCTCGGGACTGGGATGTCAGCTAGACCTACATACTTAGATAGAATTCCTGAGGTGGAAAGGTAGGATATGGCAATGCAGAAGCTACTGAACAATGAGGACTTCCATGTGGGGATCGATGGGCTGATCATGTTCCAAGAAAGGATCTGTGTGCCAGATGGTGTGGAATTGAAAAGAGAATTAATGCAGGAGGCTTACAGGTCAAAGTTCTCCATCTACCCTAGAAGCACTTAGATGTTTCAAGATATGAAGAGGATGTATTGGTGACCAAGAATGAAGCGAGACATAACGGAGTTCATGTCCAAATGTCTCACTTGCCAGTAGGTGAAGATTGAGCATCAAAGACCTGGCAGTCCTCTCCAGACCATTGATCTCATTCTGTCGATGGATTGGTTAGATAAGCACTATGGTCTCTTAGGTTGCCGGCGGAAGAGAGTGATCTTTCAGAAGCCGGGGGAGGAGACATTCTTCATCCAATGCCTGAAGAGTAAGTCTAGGAGGATGATAGTATCAGCCATCAGGGCTTCAAAGCTGATTAGCAAGGGATGTGATTATTTCTTGGCTAGTGTGGTACTTGAAGAAGGCACTGTCTAGATTCTTGAAGACTTGGACGTGGTCCGAGAATTTCCTGACGTATTTCTTGAGGACCTACCGGGATTGCCACCAGTTAGAGAGTCAGACTTCTCTATTGAGCTGGTGCCGGGCACTACACCTATCTCCATTCCACCATACAGGATGGCTCTGGCAGAGCTTGCCAAACTCAGGAAGCAATTGCAGGAGTTGCAAGACGGAGGCTTCATTAGGCCCAGTGTGTCTCCATGGGGAGCACCAGTCTTATTCATACGGAAGAAAGATGGGGCTATGTAGCTGTGCATTGATTACCGCAAGCTTAATCAGGCCACCATTAAGAACAAGTACCCTCTGCCGAGGATTGAAGAATTATTTGACCAATTGTCATCCTCTAAGGTCTTCTCTAAAATCGATCTAAGGACGGGTTATCACCAAATTAGAATCAAGCCCAAAGATGTGTCGAAGATAGCCTTCAGGACTTGTTATGGCCACTACGAGTTCTTAGTAGTACCATTCGAGTTGACCAATGCACCAGCTGTGTTCATGGAATAGATGAATTAGATCTTCTGTCCTTATCTAAATCACTTTGTCATGGTCTTTATAGACGACACCCTGATATATTCTGCCAGTCAAGAAGAGCATCGACAGTATCAGAGAGTAGTCCTGCAGACTCTTAGGGAGAACAAGTTTTATGCCAAATTTAGCAAGTGTGAATTTTGGCTAGATCAGATGGTGTTTCTCAGACATGTTATATCCGAGAATGGCATTGTTGAGTATATCCAGTGATTTGGATGATAATAAAACCAAGGATATATGCTCTCTCACATGCCATGTATTAGAACGAGCTTTCTACGTCTAAATATTATTATATTATTGTTGCTACATTTATTTCAAATTTTAATGTTCCCACACATACCCTTCTAACCCTTCGGAGTCTTACAGCTCTTGGGTGGCCACTCAGGATCCAAGTGGTATCTGGTTCACCCGGTATCCGGGTCATCATAAATGGTATCAGAGCTAGATGTGTGGAAGTACATGGGAATTTGAGATATTTGTAGTGATTAGAGTCCATAAGGTCCAGTATAGTTGGTAGCTGGCGTACGTTTTATATTTATTTACTGCTTTGCTTCTCGCGTGAGAGCTTGTGTGCGTTATGTTGGTGCTATAAGGTGGTTTTATTTTCATCAGGATGTTGGCGTGGGACCCAAGGAATGTGATGTAGAGTCATCTTTCTTCAAGATGGTGGTCCCGATTGTGCTATGCTGGGCAGAATTTGCCGATAGGCATGAATCTATGGTGCAGCATTTGAGATATCCATGCCATGATCAGGTGGCTAATGGGACTTATTGATTATGTAATGGTCGTGCAAGTTCTCTGGTGAAGATTAATGTCGCTTGGGCCATCCCAGTTTGAGGTTTAGTCAGCCCCTGAGGCCCCAAGGTTGAGGTTTGAGGTGGCAGAATGGATGCCCAGATTGAGAAAGTGCTCGGGCGAGCTAAGGATTTTCTTCCTGGCAAGCTGTTGTTAACAGAGCTTGACTTTCTCATCCTATCTTGTGGCATCATTTTGAGGTAAGATTGGGAAGAGCTGTCTTAGTAAGTCCATAGTCCTATGCGTCTGCTTCTAAGTGGACTATGTTAGATCGAAACCTGATTTGTTGTCATTTGGCGGTGGCTTGGTTTTGGACCCAGATTGCGGAATTGGGGGGCATTATGCACCGTGTTTTCTATGCTGTGTAAGGCAGCTATTGAGACATGAAGGTTCAACATTGGATTCGAGACTTGAGGATAAGCTAAGGTAGGTGCTCATTGTGGTTCATGCTATGGCTCCTGGCACGATGATCTGTGTGGTGGTAGCTTTTAAGATGGACATTTTGAGGACTCAAGAGTGGAGCATGAGTCTGTGTCCTGTGAGCTTGGTGTCCTTGTAGATTTTTCTTCATTCCCTGGTGCTGGAAGGTGTAGTTCCCAGCGTGTGCGAGGTTCAAGGGCAGGTCATGCATGGAGATCTCTCACCTTGTGGGTGGTATATTGGCTTCTCCTTGGTTGGCGAGAGTTGTGCTTTGGCTAAGTTCCAATGACTTGTATCGTGCGTTCGGATTGGTTGGCCTCCTCTCATGTGCCATGAAGTCTGTGCGAGGCATGCTCTATGTTTTGGCAATGTGGTTGCCTGCGCGTATCGTGTTGTGTGTGCAGCAGAAGCGCGGTGGGCTTATAACCCATAGGTCGAGGATCGTCAGGTTGGAAGATTCTGACCAGCCGAGAGGATTGCTTCCTCGGTGTGAGATTGTCTTGGCTGTGTGAGCCTTGATGTTGTTGGTTGCCGTGCCATTGCTGGAGGCATTGTGGTTGTGGGCACTGGGAAGTTTGAGAATTGGGGAAATGTATCGGTGAATGTGCCGAGTGAGTACCCTTTCTGCATTCATTGGAAGTGGCACTCTCAAGATGGAATGGTGGTCCAGGAGATGTATTTTCCAAGACTTATTTTTAGGTCCTTGTTGGTAAGCTGCGAGCGGCTTGTGTGATTAGCCGTGTGGTTAGCTGTGATGGTGCTTAGAAGTGACAGAGTTATGGCTGTGTCCTGTGGTTCTGTGTTGAGAACGGAGTTGGGCATTGGCTGGTATCCATTATGAGATTGTGTGATGGTTTGTGCTTGTGGACTGGTGGTGTCATTGGCGCGCTGCGGGCTAGATACGTTAATGTTATGGTGCGGAAGTCAATGGATGGTAGCAGTCTATTAAGATGAGCATCTTCCATGTTAAGGAGCTAATGCTTGCTGTGTCCACTGAGCATGAGTGTTTGTCGGTGGCTGTTCGTGGCATGGGCTGTGTCTCCTTGCTATGTGAGACGGTAACGATGATGCCATGGTTGGAGGTGCTAGACTTGTGTTCCTTATGTGCCATGTCCGCTGTGCGAATCGACGTATCTTAGGATTTGGAGTGTGATGGCCTTGCCTGTGATCATGGTCTGGCAATGTTCCTCTGAATCGTGTTTTGTGTTCGAGGTTTGGCTGGAGCTTTGAGAGCATTGCTAGCCGGTGGGTTGTTCTTCCTTATTTTCTATTGGTGTCCTTAAATTTTGAGGATGAAATTTCTTGTTCATTTGCCGTTTCTGGGCCTCGATTCGAGTCTTTACGTGACTTCCGACATCCTCGACTTTTCTTTGATTCAGTTCTTGGCACGGTCGGTCATAGAGTTGTGGCCGTATCTTCTTTCTCGGGTGCTTTCTTAACGGGTAGCGGGCCACCATGCGAGTTCTCATCCTGATCAGGCGAGGCATGGGGTTAATTCGGCATTTCTGTCTTCAACGTGCTCTCTCGAGTGCCGAGACGTGCGTGCCGCATAGTAAATTTCGTCGTCCATAACCCTGCTCGATCTCTACCTCGACCTTCGTGCATGACACAGACATGGCTCGATGAGAGCACCCTGCCTAGTCTATGCTTCAATGATCGTGTACCATCAGACATGGCTCAATCAAGGACCCCAGCCTGGTTCCCCGACTCGATGATTGTGTCCCACTTTGGGGTCACCTTGATAAGCGTGCCCTCAATGCTGTTAACCGGACAATGGACATACTTCCCAAGTCTCGACGTAAAATGAAGCATCAGGCCCCCGCCTCTGTCAACGAGCCCCGAGCATGACCCTCAAGGTCTCACAGTGCCTATCAACTATAGTCACAGTGGTGACCCCGACACCCGACTGCCAGCCACTCCAATCACGTCGGGGCTTGCGGCACCCGATTGCTCAACAACTCAGTCACAACGGTGCCCCCGACACCCGACTGTCAGCCACTCCAGTCACAACAGTGCTCCCGACACCCGACTGTCAGCCACTTCAGTCACAACGGTGCCCCCGGCACCCGACTGCCATCAACTACAGTCACAACGGTGCCCCTGGCACCCGATCGCTCAACAACTCAGTCACAACGGTGCCCCTGACACCTGACTGCCAGCCACATCGGGGTCTATTGCACCCGACTACTCAGCTACCTCAGTCACAGCGGCGCCCCCGGCACCCGACTTCCAGCTACTCCAATCACATCGGGATCCGCGACGTCCGATCACTCAACAACTCCAGTCCCACTGGGGCCTACGGCACCCGATAATTCCGAGCTCAATGACTTTTGGTCGCTCCAATCATGACGATACTTATGCCATCCAACCACTCCAGTCTCAACAGTGCCCGACCGCTCCAGTGACAAGCGATGTCTACGTCATTCGGTCACCTCGGCCTTGGTGACGCCCAACTACTCCAGCACAACGGTGCCAACGGCACCCCTACTGTCCCAACCTCGACACTGTCGCATGACGGGAAGACATTGTGATGCCTCTCGGGCGGCATCCTGCTGTGTCACAAGTCCTCTAACGGACACTATGTACGGATACGGAGCCACCCATACAATAATGCAATGATCCGGGGGCCGTCACAAATGACAGAATTGTCCCACGACTTGCAATCACTTGTAATCGGGCTCTCATGCCCCCACATAAATGTCTTTCACGGCACATAAGTCATGTAATCCAGTCAGGGAGTGGATCCCCCGCCCCGCTGTAACCAGTCTCTCTACCCCCAGCTATCCCTGTTACGTTGCTGTTGCCCTATCACTGTTGCATAGACTAAGCCCTACCGACGTCGCGGCATCCAGGATCCCTAACTCTCTTCTTCAGCAGTAGAAACAAAGGTGTTCGGGCTTCGCTCGATGTAAAACAAACACCGATCACTTGCGGTCGGTGGGGAAGACGTCCAGTACACAACTCCCCACAGTCGTCTGTGCACTCGTACCTGCGGAACCTCCTTCCCTCCACGTGACACACACGTGCTCACATGCCGTGCCCTGGTGACACATCCCCAGTTAAACATTTGGTTCCATAGGTGATCGTCGAGAAATCGACTAGCACGCCCACATTTCATCCTGCCATCCCTGTCCCAATCTTCCAGAACGATTAACCATCACCACTCCCTCCAATACGTTCCTATCATTCTTTCCACCCTCCTTTCAATACCCATGGAATCCCCGCGTGCCAAATCGACCGATCTTGGCCTTCCGTAAAAGGCAAGTGTACATCCCCGCCGCGAGGGAAAAGGAACTAGAAACGGGAATTTCCCCCACGCGCGTAAACAGCTACAATAATGTTAACAAGAAAGCTTTTAAAAATAAGCTAGTGACATCTTTTATAGAAGCATCTAATGTAGCTACCTCTTCACAAGTCAAAAAGTCCACTGTTCAGAAAAATGAGAAACTAATTGAAAAAATTAAAATGGGTGGTCAGTTGCAAAAAAAGTCGCCACACAAGTATGTTAAAAAGGTGCATGCTATACATAACCCGAACACACACATTCCCAAGTGGATTCCATCTTAGAACTGAATAGGATGAGTATTTCTATTTTCTGGTTGATTTGTTGAATCTACGTCTTTAATGACAGGCGCCATTTGTAATTAACGCCCTCTTAGACGGATGCTTATTCTTGAGGTAATTATCTATTTAACGATGATTTTCAATAAATAGCGACTTCCATAGCAGACGCTAATTATTTTTTAATTTGATAATTGCCATATTTTGATTAACAATGAGCGACTTGTATCATGGACGTACTTTTTATTAGCGCCTACTATGAAAGACGCCATTTGTTTTAAAAAGTCTAATAATTGCTAAATTAACTCCAAGAATCTGTGTCTATTTTGGTGGACGCTATTTCAAATAGAGGCTGTTATGGCTGACGCCATTTTCCATTTCTGTCGGCCGAAGATCACCTTCCCTGGGTTGATCGTTGCTATTCCCTATTACTTGCCATTTCCTGTTTCCTTCCATTTTTCCTAAAAGGAAACACTGCCTTCTTTGAACCCTCCCTGATTGAAGGGATTTCCTCTCCTATAAATTGTCGCTCCTTTGGGCGCTCGCGAGGAGAGGGCATCAGAAGGGGAGTAATCAGTGCACGGAGAGAGATATCAGAGGGAGATCATAGACAGCATACAAAGGCATTTGGGAAGGGAATCAGAACAACATTCGTTAGTTCTGATTTTCAATCTACTTCTCCCGTACTCCAGCAGCATCGCCCGGTGGATGGGATCCCTCCGTTCTTCTCCCTTTCATTCCTTCCATTCCCTTTGTGTTTGGCCATTTGCATGTTACTGCATTCTCATCGTGACCCACAGTCACTCATAGCACACATTCTGGCAGCGCCAGCCTATCACACACCACTTAACCATCACATGCATGCACCCTTCCCTTGATTCCCAAGGGGTTTTAAACAAACACACCAAGCGTGTTCGGCCTCTCATTGCATGTTATATTTCAGTTTGGAATAGCTACTGCACTAGGCATTGGACTAATCTAGAGCATTTTTTTCTTTGTTTTCAGGGTAATCAACAGTGAAAGGAACCCTCTTTGGTTGGCCGGCCAGTCGAAGAGGAAGTAGGATCCATTCAATCTCCCTTGCATAGGTACACATGTGCACTTTTGTTCTTTATTTTGAGGAGTTTTACCTCCTCTTGCAATCACCTTTCCCATCGAGCACCACGTGCTCCTTTCCAGTCATAGAGTACCACATGCTCTCCCTCTTTTTCATGCATTTAGTTCATATTTCCATGTTATACAGCACATAATAATTCCACATTCCACAAACGTCAACTGACGACGCTCACAACGGGGTTGGGATTTCACCATGATGTAGGTTTGGAAGATGGAGGTTTGACGCTAGTTGTCCTCTTGGGGGTGTGTTAGGATGCAGCGAACTACACCCAATCATCCATGGCTAGAACTCTCGGCAATATCTCCCACTTGCATGAACTCGACATGCGTGCTATCAAATCTTGCATCTACCTCCTCAAATTGGGGAATGAGGTCATGGTCGGCCTCATACCTCTCAATAGATTCACCTTCTTGAGATGGTAGCTTCAAAGGCTGGGGGTCAGTGATGACCAAGGCTCCGGTGAGACAATTGGTGGTGACATGCCCTAGGTTATAGCACCTAAAGTAGCGAGCTCTCGAGACAGGGGCTGGTTAGGAAGTGCTTGGGATGGGATCCTTTCCTTTGTCATCCCTCCTATTAGTTGGCGGAGTGTACTCCAGCCTGGGCATGGCAGCAGGTGCACATAAGGGGTTCCTTACGACAGGGGCAGTAGGGGCAATGGCCCGAAGTGGGGTAGTCGTAGGGAGATAGGAAGTGGAGGGGCCAGCTCTCTCAGTGTAACCGACCATGGGGTTCCGAGGCTCAGGTTGGTGGTAGGTGGGAACCCGAGGTGGGACCACCCTTTGAAACCGCTCGACATCTCGAGCAACCTGGTAGGCGTGGTTGAGGGTGTTTACCTCTCGCAAGAAAAGTTCCTGTTAGATGCTCTCGTGTAGGCCAGCCCTAAATCGAGAAAGGGTGACGAAGTCATCTTCCATGACTTGGCTCCGAAGGAATAATTCATCAAATTTGGCGATGTACTCGTCCACAAACTTTCCATCTTGAGTGAGCTTCTGCCATTAGTCTAAAAGACGCTGATGGTAGGAAGGTGGCAGATACTTCTCCCTCAATTTCTCCTTCATTTCTTCCCACGTGTTTATGGGCTCCTCTCGTCTCCTTGCTAGGAGATTGTTTGAGTGGCGCCTCCACCCGGAGGAACGTACGGGGTCGGCCGCCCGGCTTGCCTTGTCACGTGCGAGTGCTGGCCACACTTGGTCGTCGTCTTAGGTTTAGCTCATTTGTCGGTCTGGTCCCGCATCAAGCACACCTGAAAAGTATGGGTCAGTCTCATGTCACTGGCTCAGTAGGGGTCACACGGATCGCCAATGGAAACAACGCAGTAACACACAAGAAACACCTAAGCAACAAAGCAGTTAAAGTAGGTGTAACAACAGGAGTAACAGTAGTGCTAAACTATAATAGTAAAACCTGTAAAAGCAGGTGTAAAGACAGCTAAAAGAAAGAGTAAAGTCATACCAAGCAGAAACACGGATGCCAAACGAACAACGACTCTCTAAGCTACAACAAACAACAACAGACAGGCGAACCCTGATCTCACAAAGTCAAGCATTACCAATCCATTGACAAAGTACAAGCTCCAAAGCGAAGGCCTACCAAAAATAGGCAAAAGCCTTAGAAAAGACCTACATAACTAGGAAACACTGACGATACACAACTATATCATCGTGCACGCTATAGTAAGTAGATCTTGGACAAAGTCAATAATAGACTACTCGGAGAGTCATGAAAACGCAAGTTATAGTGTCAAGTGACAGAAGGACCTCCTCACTAGAAGAACAGCCAGATGCATCTACTGACGTCTTACACTGCGCCACAAGTATCTCCCATACGCCAGGAACGGCAGTAACTGAGATACTCAATACAGTAGAAGGAACAATTGTAACGAGTGATTGGTCAGGGTCACGCCTATTGGCGCTCGTCCAAACGCCCCTAACCACATGTGCACACACACAGTCAATGTCATGAGCCAGGCCTCTAGCTAGTTTTCTCCCCCAGCAGGACACTATTGTAAGGCAAGGGAGCCCATAGAAACTAGCTTAAAAATCGTCTGAGTTGGGAACCTACCCCGCCACCACTCCCAGGTGGGCCGACACACAGGAAAGTGTCGTCAGGCTATGACTAGCGGAGGCTCACTAGACACAGAGACTCCGAACATGAGTGCCAAAGTACAGACAGGCAAAGCACACACTGTCATACGTACTATGAAGCACCAAGCACAAGGCAGCACGCAAGACGGGCACCAGATTACAAAGACCCTCAAAGCACCTAGATAGGTAAATCGAGGTAAAGTAGTACCTCACAGCATCCAAAACCATGTCTCGATCTCTCCAGAATTGTCGAGACACTCATGAGGTCACATGTCAACCGCTGGATCACATCGGGTTGACCAGAAATCGATAATGACTCTGAAGCAGCACGGGATACCACATGGTATAAAAGCACTCTCGGCTACCTTACAACAAGGTCACAGCCCTCATAGGACGTCAAGAGACTTCCATGGGACAATGGGAAAACCAAAAGGTCAACGAAGATAATTAGAAGCCAAAATCTCATAAAATAACACTCTAGGGCGTAAGCAGTCAATCGCTTGGCCGCTAGGTAAGCCAAGCGGTCAGCCAAAGGGCCGCTATACACATACAGAGAAGATAAAACCTAAGCAGTCATATGATGGGCCGTGAGGTGACTGTAGCGGTCATGGATTAGGCTGCTAGACTCAGTCAACCACGAACTGACATACCCAGTCAAACCACCTAAACGGTCTAATGCTGGACTGTTACACTCACCTATGCGGTCTACCTATGGGCCACAAAGGAAACTGCCTCAACCGACTTAAAACTATTGACTGCTGTCAAATGGGGCGTAGCGGTCTATAGAAAGGCTACTAACACAAAGAGACGATCTATGTTTTGGCCGCTAGACCAAACCAATTTAACATTGTTGACTAGAGACCATGCGAAGCTTAGCGGTCTACCATAGGGCCACTAAAGCTCGCTTCACAGTCTATCGTAAGACCGCTTAGCCAAACTGACCTATCACCTAAGTCTAGCGGTTTAACAATGGACTACTCGACAGAGCCTGGCGGTCTAACAATGGCCTGCGAGCCAAGACAAACGGTCTATCGCACGACCGTGAAGACCCAAACTGACATGAAACCAAATGGTCGATTACAGGACCGTTGGAGGGAAGAAACGATCACTAGAAGGACCGCTAAGGCATTATGGTGGGAAAAATAGGGGATCTACCAGAATCTAACATTTCCATGCCCCAATCGCATCTAAACGAAGGGGAAACAACCCTACTGGCCAAATCATCCTTCTACACGCTAGAAGGGCTCAAACAGACACACAAACTGTGGTCTCAAGAGAAGGGAGATCTATTCTCTAGTTTACGAGTGACTTGGTGTCGCTCGTGGTTCTTCCCTCTAGTGTGGAGGAAGAGAGACTTGGGTCTCTGGTTTGCGAGTGACTTGGTGTCGCTCGTGATTTTACCCTCTGGGTTTCAGAGGAAGGGAGACTTGGTGTCTCCGGTTGCTGGTGACGGGGTGTCACTAGTGTTTTTCCTCCGGATTGGAGGAAGAGAGGAGAGTGTTCCTCTGGTCAAGCTGTAAGGTAGCATCGGTTGCAGACTGAGTCTGTGGTGCTTGCTTTAGCAAGGGAAGCCTTACTCCGGTTTGGAGTGAGGGGTGGATGTAGGTCTGAGTATCGAACCACCTAAAAATCTTCTGTGTCCATTAGTGTGATTGCTTGTCTTATACCTAGTAGATGCATAACTAGGAACGTTCATCCAATATGTTTAGTTTTCGTTTATGTCACAGAGTGAGTAAGTGGTCATCTAATTGTGCCTTATAAGTGTTTGTGTGTTTGCCTACTTAGAACACCGATTTAAATTTAAGCCTATACACCTTTAATTCTATAAGTGTTTACTGGATGAAGCTCTGTTACTTATCTTTTAAGAGTGAGATTTTTTAAGAGGGATTCATTCACCCCCCCTCTGAATCCAGTCTGCACCTCCATATCATTTCATCAACTCCAGCCATCCATCGTCAGGTGACAGAGGCTCAGCATGCAGACCCTAAGTTACCCCAGATTTTGGCTATGGTCGATGTGGAGATCGGCGAGGACAGTGCTGTGAGATTCCGAGGTAGGCTGTACGTCCCATCCGAGGAGCAGGTGAAGCGTGCAGTGTTACTAGAGGCTCATGGGAGTAGGTACACTGTACATCCGGGTGCGACGAAGATGTATTGAAACTTGAGGAGATAGTTCTAGTGGCCTAGTATGAAGAGAGATATTGCTGAGTTTGTGGCCAGGTGCCTAATCTGTCAGCAGGTAAAGGCAGAGCACCAGCGACCTGGAGGTACGCTTCAGCCTTTGGAGGTTCCCGCATGCAAATGGGACCACGTGATCATAGATTTTGTGGTGGGGTTGTCGAGGACTCCGAGTGGGCATGATAGCATTTGGTTGCTTGTGGATAGGCTGACGAAGATGGCTTGGTTGTTACCGATCAGAGTCAGCTGGAGTGTGCCCAAGTTGGCACGACTTTATGTGGAGCAGATTGTGCCTTTGCATGGAATCCCCATTTCCATCGTGTCAGATCGAGATCCTCGTTTCACTTCTGGATTTCGGAGGAGTTTTCAGAGAGCTCTAGGCACTGAATTAGCTTTTAGCTCAGCCTATCATCCTCTGTCAGATGGTCAGTCAAAGAGGACCATCCAGACACTAGAAGACATGCTGAGGTCATGTTGCCTGGAGTGACAAGGGAGTTGGATTCACCATCTACCATTGGTGGAGTTTGCTTACAATAACAGCTATCATTCGAGCATTGGGATGGCTCCCTATGAGGCATTGTATGGGCGACTGTGTCGGACTCCGCTCGATTGGTTTGAGGTTGGTCAGGGTGTTATGACGGGACCAGAGCTGGTGCAGCAGTGTGTGAACGTGGTGCACTTGGTCCGTCAGAACATACTGGCAGCTCAGAGTCGGCAGAAGAGCTATGCCGATCAGAGAAGGCAGCCCCTCAATTTTGTTGTTGGCGATCGAGTATTCTTGAGAGTTTCTCCGATGAAGGAGGTGATGCACTTTGGTAAGCATGAGAAGTTGAGCTCCCGCTATATTGGCCCTCTTTTCATTGTAGAGCGCATTGGCGAGATTGCGTATCGGTTGCAGTTACCCCCGGAGTTAGAAGCGGTGCATGATGTGTTCCATGTCTCGATGTTGCGAAAGTACATCCCCGATGACTCTCATATTTTAGAGGATTCTGTTTGGCCCGAGGTGACTCCTGATCTGTCTCTTCCGGAGTTTCCCATCCGTATTGAGGATCGACGAGAGCAACACCTACGGAACAAGGTTATTCCCCTGGTTAAGGTCGTGTGGTGGCAAGACATCTTGGGAGCGTAAGGACGAGATGCGGCAGCAGTTCCCTTACCTATTCAAGTGAGTTTTCCCCTCTTCCTTTCCCCTTGTGCTTTAGTTTAAATTTTGAGGATGAAATTTGTTTAAAGGAGGAGGGTTGTATTATCCCAGACCCTTCAGATCTTTTTTCTCGGGTCTCGAAGTTATTTTCGCAGAGAAATTAATTTCATTACGTCCGGAACTGATCTTCAGATCTCTTCAATGTTCTCTTAATCTCACGATCTCCCTCTTCTTCTTCTTCTTCTTCTTTTTCTAAACTCTCTTCTTTTTCTTAGCTTCACTTGCTCTTAGTTCTTCTACTCTTCTGCACTTTTTGGATTCTGGCTATCTTCTTTTTCACTTCCTGTGTGCATTATTCTCCAATTGCAGAAGGGCTTTTTATATGGCTTCAGGCCTGGGGACCCATGAGCTCACACGTTGGGCATGTGAAGGGCTTTTTCCCGCCAAGAGATTTTTGGAATTTTTTGGCCTTGTGTCTAAGTCTAGATAAGTTGGTATTCATGTGGCAAGATCCTCTGGATGCATTTGCCATGGATCACGTGTCAGTTACGTTCATTAGTCCTTACGAGCTCACGTGCTTCCTTCATCCTATCAGTTAGAAGAAAGACATTTTTGTCACAACACCTTACGGTCAGTTGCAATTTAAATGTGCACAGACTCAATCAACATGTTATAACATGTGAACAGACCTAATGTCATATACAAAGTAACATGCACCAACCTTATAGCATATACCAAGCAATCATGCACCAACCTTATAACAATGCAGTCTAACAAAACATGCACCAACCTTCTCTGCATGAGACACAACCTTGCATAGACCTTAGTTAGCACAAGGCAAGTTTGCACGGACTTGCTATAGTGTTATGCAGTAACCTTCTCTGCATGAGACACAACCTTGCACAGACCTTGGAGTGTAACATGCAAGCATGCTCAGGCCTTGTATGTGTTTGACAAAATATGCACCGACCTTTATGTGTACACATAGCAAGTGTGCACGGACTTACAACCGCGTATGCACCGACCTCCATGCCTAAGAGGGAATATGCACGGACCATGAGATGCAAGATATCAGGACTTGCACCGACCTAAAGTGTGCATACTGCACCAACCATGCGTGTAGTTCCACAAGAACTTGCACCGACTTGCATGTAGTGAATGCAACAATGCACTGACCTTGTATGCGACAAATAGTAATGTGCACCGACTCTATATTAGCATGAAGCAAAACATGCACTGGCCTTATGTGCATGCCTGATGACATAAAAGTGCACCAACCCTATATTAGCATGAAGCAAAATATGCACTAACCTTATTTGCATGCGTGATGACATAAAAGTGCACCGACCCTTGCATGTGCGCAGTAACAAAACTTGCACCGACCAATACAAGCTAGGTACAAATATTGCACCGACCGTTATATCCTTAAGATGAGACATGCGTGCATCGACCCTTGTATGCGTGCAGCAGTAATATGCACCGACATGCTTAGACTTAGCATCGAGACATGCACCGACCTTATGTGAACATAAACAGGAACATGCACTGACTTATATGTATGCGATGAGTGAAATATGCACTGACCTTGCTTAGTGTAAAACACTACACCGACCTCCAATATGTATAAAACAAGTATGCACTGACCTTGAGCCTTTGACACCTGAAGTTGCACTGACCTATATGCATAGTGTAGAACAAGCTAGCACTGACCTTCTATATGCATGAATAGAACATATGCTTAGACCTTGTGCGTGCATGTGAATTAACCTTGAACACCAAGATAGCCATATGACATTATGCACATCATCATGCACATCATCGAGGCCATGCTAGACACATCAAGACCACATCATCAAGGCAATACAAATTGATTGAATAGAAAACTGAGGAATGCATGCATTTCAGTATCAACATGATTCATAGAGTGTCATTATCAAAACTAGGGTTCCAATAGGTATGGCAAGCAAGAAGGCGATGATACCAGGGAACAATGCGTCCAAACGATGGGAGTGACCGCATTCTCCTCAGCCCATGATTAGTAACAGAGGGGGGGTAATGAGGGGTCGGTCCAGGGGTTTAACCAGGGAGTCACAAATGTACATCCGTCTGGCAATAGAACCCTCAACCACGACGGTGGGAACCTGATACGAGTATATCATCAGAAAACAACCCTGGGGAGAGGGGTGATGACATTAATGTTGCCCTGAGATACATTAGGGCGTAGTCAACATCGAAGAATCGAGCAATCGCACAAACTATAGGGAAGGGAGCGCAATCAAATGGAAAACATGAGATCTCATATTCATTCAAGCATTATATCATCCAATGCACAGATGGATCATTACACTCGCATTACATCACATAACCAATGCCCAAGCTGAAAATAAGAAGAATAGACTAAATCGTGATGGAATCAAGAATCATCGGGCTCATCTCATTACCTGGGGCATTAGAGAATCACCCACGCAGGGGTTTTTTCTGAGAAGAGAGAAAAAGAAGGAAACAATGAAGCTTTGCCACCCACCTCAGTAAGTAATAGCGAAAATAGAGTATCAGAGGAAGGGCATTTTCTTCTCTGGCACTGAGCTCCTCTGGTAGACAGAAGATGTGAATGGGGAATGAAGGGACGCTCTCCGAGTCTCACCCCTGAAGCCCTTTGTTCTTTCACAAGTCTTTTCTCTCACACTCTTCGCGTTCTCTCTTCACTGACTTCGTTCTCTTTTTTTGTTCATCGAATCACTTGGCATTATATAGATGGAGACCCTTCCGACGTGGAGAATGCGTGCCGGCCAAATCCCACTCAAATGTTTTGGCACGCCGAATAAGGGGGGCGCCAGAGAAGGGGCGCGCTGGGTAAGGGGGTGCCTGATTAATTCCTTTCATTGGGGTTCATTTGGCCTGAGTCATATAGCGGGCCCTGGACTAGCTTCGGGAGTCACCGTGATCTTTCATCTCGCCACAGTCTCGCACAACCATGGTGGGAAGTCTTGATGAAGCTTCTTACATCTCCAGGCGACCGCTTTCAAAACCTCGTGCATCTTTAGTTCGGACACGCGGGTTTTTCGCTGACACAGCCTTCGGCACTGAGGTATGTGCTACTGGCTCGGCTCACCTTGTGCTTGTGGGTTTCTCGGGGACTGAAATACTACCCGAGGTACTTTCACCTTTACTGGATAGTCATTCGGTCACTAACGGACCTAATTTGCTGAGAAGCCGCACCCATGCCGGGTTATTCGGGTCTTCTGCTGACGGAGTCTTCGGTCCCCTATTCTGAAGAGCCAAAGACGTTCTATCACCTCAGGAGGACTTTCCTATCAGGTAGCGGGCCACCAGGTGTACCCTCATCGTTGGTTGGACAACGGATGTTGTTTATGCGGCACGACTGAGTCGATGTCGGTTCATTGGGCAGGCTCGTCGACACTACCAGTTCATTGGGCAAATGTGCATCAACCTTATATATGACCAATACAAACATCCATCGACCTTGTATATGACCAATGCAAATGTGCATCGACCATATATATGACCAATGTAAATGTGCATCGACCATATATGCATTCTACAAAATGTGCACCAACCTTGTATGTAGACTAACAAAATGTGCACCGACCAATGTGAAGGTGTGAACAAGGATATGCATCGACCTTCATGACTGTGAATAGCAATATGCATCGACCTTATGAACAAATAGACTATTTATGCATCGACCTCTGTACACTGGCTACAGTACATGCCTCAACCTTCTAAGCCTACACGCAAACTCATATGCAACGACCTTAATGCGATATGCATGAACATGCACCGACCTGCATATGCAACACTTGTTGGGTCTCCTCTGTGTTGTGTCCCTTGGTTTTGATGATAACTAGCCATAAATTATTATTAGATCCTTGTCTAATACCTAAAAAGTTTTACTTAACATATTTCAGAACAAACACTCAAAGAGTGTCGACACCTCCCCATAGCATGTCGACACCCCATGAAGAAATCCCAATCGATGCTGTCTCCGTCCGGGCTCTAGATCTACAAGGTGTCGACACCCTGTGTCAAAAATGTCGACACCTCGACTCAAGGAATCAAGCCTTCCGTCGACTAGAGTGTATGTCCTAACACGTCGAGCTCAAGTCTCAACTCCTTGGCCCAAGCTGCACGTTGAACGTCCAGACATGTTGAGCTCAAGTCTCAACACCTCGGCCAAAGTTGCACGCGAACGGTTATTGAGGTGCTTGCAAGGTCCGTGCACATTTGCTACAAGGTTCTTGCAAGCTTCCATAGCCGTGCTAGCAAGGTCCCTGCACATTTGCTACAAGGTCCGTGCAAGCTTCCATAGCCATGCTAGCAAGGTCCATGCACACTCAAGCTAGCGCAAGACACAAGGTCTGTGCACATTTGCTATGAGGTCGGTGCAATCCTTCTCAATAACAAAGGAAGGTCGGTGCACATCCAAGGCTAGTCTATATCAAGTTGGTGCACATTTCCCCTCATGCCTTATAAGGTCTACACACATGCTGCAAATCAAGTCCATGCACCTCTACCATAAGGTCAGAGCACATTTGGCATTTGGCTTGTATACAACAAGGTCGGTGCACGTCCTACCTTCAACACAAGATCAAGGTCGGTGTAGGTTTCTGTTCAATAAACCAAGGTCTAAGCACATATGAAGATCAAGGTTGATGCACATTCTTCCTTCAACACCAGAAGGTCTGTGCACATATGAAGACAAGATCTGAGCACATTACTGAAGGTCTGTGCAATGGTTCCTTCAACATATCAGGCATGTGCATGTTTACCTTCTGGCAAGACGAAGTCTGTGCAAGTTGCTTAAGGTCCAAACATCAAGGTTTGAGCATACTCCAATCAAGGATGGTGCACACTATTCCTGTCACGCCCCGAGCGCTGAAGATAACTCGGAAGTGGCGTGACAAAGTCTACAACGATCAAGTCAATCAGAGCGTAGTGCATTCAACACATACAGACAGAGTGCGCAAAATATAATTAACTCAAGATTTATTAATAACCATGTTTCTCTCAAATAGTATGAAGACTAGATGAGTAGAAAATTACAATATTTGACTCAAGAAATAAAAATTACATATTTGACTAAGAACAAATAAAACTATAGACTCTTGACAGAGCGCCATTCTCCACGCCAGAATAGGCTTCGGCTATAAAACTCTATTGGGTTCGACCAATTAAAACAGGGAGGAGGACCAATTGAGCGAACAAAAGAGTCTAATTGGGGAGAGCAATCCGAAGACAGAAGAGAGAGAGATAGAGCCTGAGAGCCAATCGAAGGAGAGCCTGCTTGTTCGATAGAAAGGAGCCTTGGGGGAGAAGCATGGTTTTCCACTGAGTGCTAACCCGCCGCCGTCCTCCCCTGTCTGCTTGCCAGAAGAGCGCCGGAGCCAGAGAAGAACAAGATCCGATACTCTGTTCCGTGGCAAAGTTAGGTGGGTTCCGTTCGTCGATTGTCCCGGCGATTCCCCCTTCCCGTTTTCCTCTTCTGGTATAATGTAAGTGAGGGGAAGGGGCGATGATATGAGCCCATCTCCCCCTCACCATCTCCCCATCTCTGCATCGTCTGTAGTATATATATATATATATATATGTAATCATCGAAATGGTGTCTGAGTGACAACGCCAGCGCGCCGAATGCTTATAATGTATTATGTCTTTTGTCTCCTGTTGATGGGGTGAATGATATGTTAATGGAATGAATGATATCATATGCTTCTTCTACTCTTCTCTTTCGAATCGCATGCCCAATCGCTTGTGTGTGCGAGTGTCGTGTTTCATTTCGTGATACCGAACACGCCCTAGAATCAACATGGGCTACAGAAACGACTTCCCCCTCCCCGAGGCTCTCTCTCTCTCTTTTAATGAAATGAATGTGCCGGATTTGCCGTATACATTTGGTGTTTTTCATGGTTGGGGGCACGTCCGTATGTGCATCTCCCCCTGATGTAGTTATGAGGCCGATTCCCTCAATACCTCTACATCCCCTTCATAGGTCAGAGGCAACGGAATCACCTCACGACCTAAATAATCATTCTATCCTAGTTACTCTAAGGGCCACTCTCTGTACCCTGATTATCTTAGTTCAGGCTAACCCCATTAGCTCTTTATGAATGTTAATCTGCTAATCCCCTACTCCCTTAATTTGTGTATCAGCCACTTGTCTCCGTGAGTGCTAACCCCTTAGCCCCGTGAGCATTAACATGCTGACCTTGTGAGCGCCGATTCGCCAATTTATTGACCATCGTGATGTGTTGCTGTATCCCTTCTATTCCGCATATGACTTGGAGTCCCCGAGCTTTGTTATTTCTCAGAACCTAGCTTTAATGATCCAGGGAGGGGGAACATACCCCATTGAGACCTCAGAATCGCCATTTGGTCAAAGGGTTCCATCTGTGAGTGATGGGTACCCCTATGGGCCATAAGGTGACTATTAACGGGGTTTAGCCCGATATCAAATCCACTGTCCTTAGGGACATCGTGGTGACTATGGTTGTGCCCCTCGCAGGCTAGCCCTCGGGGTTTCCTTCCCTATTGGTCGTCCCTCTTTCGGATATTGTGGTGACTACGGGTCGTGTGCCCCTTGTAGGCTAGCCCTCGGGGTCCTCACCTCCCTCATTAGTTGCCTTATCCGATCGCTTTCAACCCACGGAACCATGGTGCACCTACTAGGCTAGTCCTTGGAGTTTCCTATCCGTTCGGGTCCGCCGACTGCCGTTGTGTCACTCGGCTCTAAGGGATTTACTCCACTGTGTGAGTATATCCCCACTTTCCCCCCGCAATCCTCCGGGATGGGGAGATGCTGCCGAATTTTCACTGGGTATTAACTAATAAGTTACCCTCGTGATTCGGACTTAATAAAACATGCTTCTCAAAGAACAATAAACGTCGTGCTTGAGTGTGAACCTCGCACGAGCTCATGACTTTGCTTCTGGGGAGCCCGGGACTTCAGTTTAATAAATAATTAACCCAATTAGCCCCAAAGTTCTCGAAGGACACCTTAATAAGTCAAAATAAATCAAAAAAATTCTCAAAATTCACTGAATCCGGCGTGACCTTAATCCGGCCCACCCTAATCCGGCACGCTAACCCCCCCATGCCGTAATAACACTAGACTCAAAACAAATACTTTTCAAATGGTTCATACACGACGTGCCCTAATCCGGCGCGCCCCAAGCCCACTGTGCCATTTTAGCCCGTTGGCCATCACCGCGCTGTATTAACCCTTTTCCTACGCTTGACCGCGTCAGATTAACCCCCTTTCCTACATTTGGCCATGCCGTTCAAGCCTATAACTACGCCTAACCATGCCAATTTTGGTCTAATTCTTGTTGTCGCGCCGTTCTAATCCTTTTCTCACGGATTACTTCCATCGTCGAGAGAATGTATCTTTCAGGGTTCCATCCCCCGCTCGCTCGCCCAGAGTAACTCTAGACTATATTAAATGGTGGAATGCGCAGACGGACTTCTATCGGAACTCCCACTGCGATTGCTGGCGTGCCGCAGAATGTCGCTTTTTGGACTCTCAGCCAGAGCCGACGTTGGATATTGATCCTGCTTATCTGAAGAAGCTAAAGTCCAGGACCAACACTGAGGTGATGGCTTATCTAGAAGCTAGGAAGGTTGCGAAGCATCAGTCATCCAAAGTCGAGCCGAAAATGCCCAAAATCTAGAAGGATGACTATGTGAAGATGCTTTAGGGGAGATGCCGAGTGAGCAATGAGCGAGTGATCTTTCAATAGCTGCCTTTACCCGTGGAGGAGTCCCTTCCGGTGGTGGCCGACTGGCATCCAGAGACAGATCGCTTGCATTCGTATCAGACTTTCATCAGGAGGGAGGATAGGAGAGAAGGACTTTACACCAACACCCCCTGGTTATTCGCCCTACTTCATTCTCATGGGCTTTCAATTACTGGCTCATTCGAAGCCATTCTGGGTCATCCCCTGCTGATATCTTTCAAATATGCTGACGAATGGGGTTTGGACCACCTGGGCTTGAATTATCACCTATCTTCTCGTGGCCATGAAGACTAGGCATTGCTGGCTGAGAAGAGCGAGAAGATTGGTGATATTTGCTGGCTTATTTGTGAAGCGGCCTCTGTAGATAAGACGCCTCCACTATTTTATTGCCCGCTTACTCCCTTGTACACGGGGCCGGCAGGTACACTTGGTTCTTCTTTTTAGCTTTGGGCTGCTTCTTTCACATTTGGCATATGTCTTTCTCACCCATGCGCTTTTGCAGTCCATCTCTCTTTGGAGGTGACCCAGCATTATAGGGAGTTGATATCCAAGGCGCAGAAGCCTTCATATTTTAAAATCCCTGAGCCGGTCCTGACTACGACACCGCTACCTCCTGGTGACTCGCGAAAGCGATCGAGGTCCCAAGTTAAGGAAGCCGTTAGCAGGGCCAAATGGGCAGCAACCCGAGTGACTCGGGCACGCTAGAGGAGGGCTACAGAGCAAGAACCGGCCAGTGTTCCTCCTCCGGTTCCATCGTTTGCCGAGTTTGAGGCCGCTTGGACATGAGGGCCTGAAGGTAGAGGTAAACTTTTCATTCTTTCATGGCTTGTTTGTTTACTCCAGCCGCTTTGACTGATTTTTCTTTACAGTTGTCAGCACTGTCGACACAGTTGTTGGACTGGAAGCGGTGACAGGTGCTGGGGTCAGGGAGAGAATGGAAGAAGCTCCCATAGCCTTCATCGAGAGAGATCTGCCTTCTTCGACGCCCCACCAAGAGATGGAAGGTAAGTTGCAATCTATTCATAGGGCTCCTATGGCCCAATATATCTTTAGTCGGGCCTTGACTGCTTATTGCTCCTGGCTTGCAGTTGATATCTGGCCGACAGTGCTTCCCGAAACCGGAGCTACTGAAGAAGCTGCTGCTGGGGAGCAAGTATTTTCGGGGGAGGAACCCCCTAAAACATATTCAGTTGATGCTCTCAGCATCGAACCTACTCAAGAAATTCCTACCGAAGTAGCTGCTTCTATTGGCAAGGCACCTGCTCTGATGCTGGAGATCTGGGAACGGGTAGAAGACTCTTCATCTTCTGAGCAGGTTGATTATGGTGGCGACTCTAGTGACGAGGAGCTCCCACCAGCTGAAACAGAAATCGAGGATGTCGGGTCCTCTTCGGCTTACGAAAGTGACTTTGTGACCTTCAGTCCTCCTAGGCTGCCAGGAATTGAACTGGGGCATCATATCCGCTTACAGGAGGAGGGCTGGAATCGATAGAGGCCACTTTTGGAGGCCTGAATGTAGTGTTGATTGAGGTAGGAAGCGTTCCTCCATCCGCTTGCGGCTCTTCCCTTCATTTTTATGTTAGCTGGTTGACATACACATATGTGATGCAGGCTGAGGTGGCGCCACCAACCATAATGGTGCAGATACCCCTTCCCGATTTGGGTGCAGGCAAACCAACCCTCCCGCCAATTTTACGACCCATTGCCTTGCAGTTCCTGAAGAATTATATGACAGCAGCGGCCTTAGAGGGATCCGGGGTAGTTGTAGAGGCTGGCGAATCGACAGAAGTTGTAGAATCCAAACCGTCTGCCACCGACAAAGTATTGCTGCCTGTGTAGAGTAGTCTCCCTGAGATAGAGGCATCTATCCCGTGTGAACCGTACTCCAGAATAAGAATAAGCATATGGATAAATTAAGTGGGAATGACAGACACCCATTCCCCCCCCAAACGTGACCTAACAAACCAAACAAGGATCCTTCTTTCTTTCGTTCATGTCAGCGTGCTCTCCCCTTCTTCCTCCCTCTCCCCTCCCTCGGCGGGGGCTCCTCCGGCAGCCATGGCGGACCCCAATAAGGTCCGGAACTTCTGCATCCTCGCCCACGTCGACCACGGCAAGACGACCCTCGCCGACCACCTCATCGCCTCCTGCGGCGGTGGCCTCCTCCACCCCAAGCTCGCCGGCCGCCTCCGCTTCATGGACTACCTCGACGAGGAGCAACGACGGGCCATCACCATGAAGAGCTCCTCCATCGCTCTCCACTACGGCGACGGCTACGCTGTCAACCTCATCGACTCCCCCGGCCACATGGACTTCTGCAGCGAGGTCTCCACGGCCGCCCGCCTCAGCGACGGCGCTCTCGTCCTCGTCGACGCCGTCGAGGGCGTCCACATCCAGACCCACGCCGTGCTCCGCCAGGCCTGGGTCGAGAAGCTCACCCCCTGCCTCGTCCTCAACAAGATCGACCGGCTGATCACCGAGCTCCGGCTCAGCCCCGCCGAGGCCTACACCCGCCTGCAGAGGATCGTCCACGAGGTGAATGGCATCATGAGCGCCTACAGGTCGGAGAAGTACCTCTCCGACGTGGATTCCCTGCTCGCCGGGCCCGGCGCCGGCGAGGCGGCGTCGGCGGATCCGGAGGAGCTGGTGGAAGACGACGAGGAGGACACCTTCCAGCCCCAGAAGGGGAACGTGGCGTTCGTCTGCGCGTTGGACGGGTGGGGGTTCGGCATCGGCAGGTTCGCGGAGATCTACGCGACGAAGCTTGGAGCGAGCGCCGCCGCGCTGCTGAAGGGCCTGTGGGGGCCCCGGTACTACAACACGAAGAAGATGATGATCGTGGGGAAGAAGGGGATCGAAGGGTACAGCAAGGACCCCCAGCCCATGTTCGTACAGTTCGTGCTCAAGCCCCTCTGGCAGGTCTACCAGGCGGCGCTGGACGCCGACGGCGACAGGGGAGTGCTGGACAAGGTCATCAAGAGCTTCAACCTCTCCGTCCCGCCCCGCGAGCTCCAGAACAAGGACCCCAAGGCTGTGCTCCAGGCCGTCATGAGCAGGTGGCTCCCGTTGTCGGATACGATCCTGTCGATGGTGGTCAAGTGCATGCCGGATCCTGTGTCCGCGCAGACCCTCAGGATCTCGCGCCTGATGCCGAAGAGGGACTTGCTGGTGGTGGACGAGAGTGGGCTGAGCGCCGAAGTGATCTCTGAGGCTGAACGCGTCAGGAAATGTGTCGAGGCTTGTGATTCGGGCGCCGAAGCATCGTGCACTGCTTTCGTTTCTAAGATGTTTGCAGTGCCCTTTAAGATGCTTCCTCAGACAGGTCCGGATGGTGAAATGTTGAAGGGTCCTTACACGGGTGAGGTTGGGGCTGGGGAGGCAGAGGAGTGCTTCCTTGCATTTGCCAGGATCTTCAGTGGGGTCTTTCACTCTGGGCAGAAGGTTTTTGTGCTTTCGGCTTTATACGATCCACTGAAAGGGGACTCCGCACAGAAGCACATTCAGGAGGCAGAGCTGCATTCTCTGTATCTGATGATGGGCCAAGGCCTGAAACCAGTGTCTTCTGCAAGTGCTGGGAACATTGTGGCGATCCGGGGCCTTGGTAGGCATATCTTGAAGAGTGCGACGCTTTCATCCACCAGAAATTGCTGGCCTTTCTCAAGCCTGATATTTCAGGTGGCCCCTATGTTAAAAGTGGCCATCGAGCCATCGGATCCGGCTGATATGGGTGCGCTGGCTAGGGGGCTGAGGCTGCTCGATCGTGCAGACCCTTTTGTGGAGGTCACAGTTTCTTCGAGAGGGGAACATGTGCTTGCTGCTGCAGGCGAAGTTCATCTGGAGAGGTGTATAAAGGATTTGAAAGATCGGTTCTCAAAAGTGAGCTTGGAAGTGTCTGCTCCCCTCGTATCATATAAAGAAACCATTGAGGGGGATGCCTCTAATCCCCTGGAGAACTTGAAGGTTTTATCTGGAACTGCCGAGTGCATTGAAAAGACTACTCCCGGTGGTAGATGTCTTGTCAGAGTACAAGTCATGAAACTCCCTAGTTCTCTAACAAAAATTCTTGATGAAAATTCTGCTGTACTTGGAGATGTCTTAGAAGGCTCTCACTTCTCTCCCTCTCTCCTCTCGTTTCTCTCTTTCTCTCCCTCTCTTCTCCGGGCGGTCGACGGAGGCAGAGGTAGGCAAGGCGGAGACGGCGCGAGGGCGAGGAGCGGCGGGAATGGAGCGAAGAACGAGGCGGTGGTGCGGCGTGGAGCTCGCTCGCGAGTTCGTGATGCCGACAGGGTTTCAAGCGGCATTTTTGCGAGGAACCGACATCCTCGGCGCGGAAAACCTTCGGTGGAGGTAGGGGGATGGTTCCCTGGCCCTTGTACTTCATTTTCCCACATTTTGTAGGTCAAGGAGAGGCCGAGTGTGGGTTTTGTTTATGTCGGGGGTTAAAAGCATGATTTTAGGGCGAGTGACGATCTTCGTCGGATCGAGCGACGATTTTCCTTTTATTTACTTGCATTTCATGGTTTAGGACCCGGGGAATGGTCCCCATTGTTTTTTCCCTCGATCGAGATCGAGTGGGCGTGGAAATCGAACCCCTAGGGTGGGATCAGACAGGGTCTCTACCATTTTCGGTTGACCAACCAGTTGGGTTCGGTCGACCGATCGGCACGCCATGAACAGGGCTGCTCTGCTGGGTTCGATTGTCCAAACCCAGAGGGTCGGTTGACCGACCCTCTATGGGTGGGTCGACTCACCCTGGGGCAGGTCTACCCACCTTGCTGGGCGGTCGACCGACCCCAGGGATTGGTCTACCGACCCCGTCTTCTTGGCCCGTTTTGGCCCTGGGTCGACCCGATTGCGACCCTTTAGTCGACCCTTGGCCCAGTGGATGTCCCAGCCACCCCGTGGGGACCAAGACCGTATTTTTGGGTGTCCGAAGATACTGTGTTACCTCGATTAGCGTGCCAGTGTGGTTCTGGGGGTTCGAGTGACCCCATGTGTTCCGGACTTTCCGGCTTCGTTGGATCGAGTCACTGTGTATCAGTATAAGTGCAAAGGGTTGTTCCCACATGACGTTGACTTCTTCAGAAAGTGGTTTCCATGAACCATGTGTATGGCCCATGAACTGCGAGTTCTGTCTCCCAGCCCGGGGCTAGAGGTTTCTTGGTTTCCCTTGGAAGGGAAGGAACTCGGCAGTTGTGAGCCGCCATATGGATTATTTAAACCGTGGTTTCTGACCCTAGGAGTAGGGCAGATTGACGATATAAGGCCATATTGTACGACGGTCTTGACCCGAGTCGCGTGACTTAAGGACTGTTAGATTAATAGGTCTAATGGACTGTCCAGAGTCTGGTGGCCACGAGTCACCTGGTACTCCATGTTACTCCCGATGGGTGCGTGCGTGACCTCCGATACTTGTGTTTCCTCTCTACAAAGAGTGTTCACATTCAACGACCCCCCACTAGTCGTAGCATGCCTGGGCACGCGTGTGCCGACCTCCAAGGGAGTAGGTGGAGAGCTACACCCGAGAGAGACAGTTTTAGGTTGGTTGCCATAGGGCCTCCCACTGTGGCAGCTCGAGTCCAGGCCGGGAGGAAAACCAGCTAGAGGGCCTGACGCTCAGTCAGTGTGTGCACACGTGGTTCGGGACTTCGGACGCGTGCTGACGAGCACAACCCCGACTAGACCCTTGTCTGTGTTCTAAGTTACTTGTACGGTGTCTCAGTTTCCACCTGGGACGAGTAGGGAGACACCCAGGGAGCGAACTAAGACGTCAGTGGACTCATCTGGCCTTGCTTCTGGTAGGCGGGTACTCCCGTCACCCAACACGTGCCTCGTGACTCGAGTTTTGGTTTCCCCTCTCTGCGAGACATGGCTTTTCGGGTAGCTTCCTCGTTCCTTCCCAATGTCGAGGTCTAGGGTTTCCGGTAGGGTTATCGTGATTTTTCCCTAGACGGTGTAGGGTTCACGACTGAGTGATCATGACAATTTCCCCCGGACCGCGTGGTCTTGGGATGGTCGTCGCCTATGACGGCGGGCCTTCACGACAGAGCTGTAGTGGCATTTCTTTTGGCGGCATAGCAGAGTTTTCTGTTAGTCTGGTGGTCCCCCGACTGTGAGTTCGGGGTTTACTTTTTTTGTCGCTAAGAGTAGCTTGTAGAGCCATGGTTCTAGCGGCTACCGTGGTTATTGGTCTTGTTAGCGCTGTTCTTTGCCGCCGTTGTTTTGTAGTAGAGTTCCGCGGGAACCCTACTGAGCTTGAGCCAATGAGATGAGGCACATTCGAGGTTCGGAGATATAGCGCGGAGATTCGTAGTTGCCAGCACGCCAGTGATGAGTGTGTTCACGAGGTGGCCTTCTCGCCCCCTCAGGAGGTGGACCCTTTTCCTAATGATGAGGTCGAGTGCGAGATAGACATGGAGGGGTTCCTCTGTGTAATGAACGAAATTGCCCCCAACATCGAGACGTTCCCCGACTTCGAGTCGTGGAAGGCTTCAGAGGACGCCCAATTAGGTAAGGGCTTCTAGCACTGGACATGTGCTGGCCATGACTTTGCCTATTTCTAAAGACTGACATAACCACTCTCCTTATGTAGGGACGACAGAGGTGTCAGGGGCCATGGCACCTTCTAAGGCGCAGGGAGAAGTGCCTCCACAGGTTAGAGAGCAAGAATTGGTGGTGACCCAAGATGGCTCGGGTAAGTGTTGAATTGTTGTGGAGGGAATTTCCCTCTCTTTATTGTGTTTTTGATGGGCTGGAGTTATTGACTGTGTTTGTTATTTTTTTTTGTCAGGTGAGGACCTGGCTGCCACCCTAGAGATGATCCAAGAGCTTGTTCGTGCCGGCCCATCAATGGCCCTCCCCTCTTTCGAGGGAGAGCCAGGGACTGTGGGCGGGCTGATCTCGTCTGTTTCTAAGGATGCACCGAGTGTGCTGCAATGACTATTGGCAGGGATGCCTCTTGCGCCTTTGCTCACCATGGTGTCAGCCTGTATTGTGGGGCTGGTCGGGTCCTCTAGTGTGGGACCCTCAGGTACGTGACTGAGCCCTTAGCCATTTGTAGTGGGCTTTCTAGTTTACCTAGTAATGCTAAGCTCCTTTTGGCGTTGGCCACAGGCACTTCCTCCCCTTTAGAGGAGGGTGAGCTTTCCCATGACAAGACTGGAGTAGCGGAGGATGAGCCTGCCGTCGCTGCTTTGACCGGGGGCGACGAAGAGATCGTCGACATCGAGAAGGTCTCCGAAGTGGGTGTCCCTGCTGGTGAGTTTCTTGTCCGAAACCCTTGACCGAAAAGTTATCTCTGCACGAGGCTGAATTTTGCAGTGATCATGTTTGGCTTGTTGATCTGCAAGGGCCTCTGGTTTGACCACCTCTGGGAGCTCGTCGGAGGCTTCAGCTGGCTCTTCGAGCAATGGCAGTGTGGCCATGGAGACGGAGGAGAGTTCGAGTTCGAGCCCCTATTCTTCTGAGGCCTCTTCTGTCAAGGAGGCTGAGATGGAGGCTACTTTTAGAGGTACGCGGGGGTTCTCCCCTTCCCTACTTAGCCTTTGTTCAAGTTTTATGGCAGGGTGCTAATGCTTCTGTGTTGTAAACAGGACTAGAGTCGGAAGGGGAGCGCATGTCGACCCCTGGCGAGAGTGGCCGAGAAGAGCCTCCCGTTCCGCCCATGGCTGTTGGGGACGACCACGTTGTGGAGGAGTCCTTGCCTTCTCCGACCCTGGCGGGCGATACTGCAGGTGTGGAGGAGAGGTTGCCTTCCCCGACCCCTGTGGGAGATGCCACAGGCGTGGCAGGAGCCACACTGGGTGAGAACTGGGACTTTTTCTTAAGTTTTCCACTTTATTTACCGTGGAAAATTTTGAATGTATTGCTTATTTCCATTTGTGTTTGTTGGGATTGTGCAGGCTCTACCGGTGTGCTGGCCGAGATGGACGACTATTCCCTAAGCTTGGGGATTGAGTGGCCTACATCCGCCTCCCCACCAGAGCCGTTGTTGGATGTGAGTGTGGGCGCCGCCTTGCTCCAACGAGCCCGAGGCTACCTACGATGTGACCCTCGTTCTTCTCCCGAGGACCTTAGGTAGCGGCTGAGGGAGTGTACTCAGGGCTACCACACCCTCAGCTTCCCTAGTGACCTTTGGATGTCTGGTTTGGCTGGGATTTGGGCAGAGTACCTGCGACTTTGGGAGGCTCAGGAGCAGAGGGCTTGGCGACTAGCGGTCATTCGAGAGGCGAAGAGCAGCGAGCCCAGCTTGTGTCAGTCGTAGCGAAGTAGAGGGGCCACACTGAGGTGGCCGCGTTACTTTCCCGTGATCGAGCCACACAGCTGGGAGAGGTCGAGAGCTGGATCGAGGCCTTGCGAAAGGCCCTGGAGGTGCAGCTATTGATCGCAGAGCGTGCCCGAGCTGAGTGGCAGGCGGTCGAGGCTACGGCCGAGGTTAGCGCTCAGCTCTTGTCGACCTTGGAGGCGGAGCTCGCAGTTGCTGAGTCTCGTCTGGCGGCACTAGAGGGGAGCAAGCCTGGGATTTGTTTGTACCCCCCCCCCCTTTCGACTTTTTTGTTGTGTCATCTGAATTGTATGCAATTTGTGTCCTGGAATCCTGTAATTTTTCTCTACATGACCATGTTCCTGATCCATGATTTTTACTCCTGATAAGTTATTACTGATCCATGACCTACTTACTATAAAAATTGGAATGACGCCCTGATCTAAGGCGTTATATTGAAATTTAACGCCCAGATGGTGATAATGTAGATATATCGGCTAGCGTACAAAGCCTTGCACCGAAGAAGAGCGTATTCATTGGCAAGAAAGCAATGCCAATGCAAGGAAAGATTTATGCGTCGATTCAAACGTAAGGTCCGAGATGGCGATAATGTGGATATATCGGCTAGGGCACAAAGCGTTGTAACGAAAAAGAGAGTATTCATTGGCAAGAAAGTAATGCTAATGCAAGGAAAGATTTATGCGTCGATTCAAACGTAAGGTCCGCGATGGCGATAATGTGGATATATCGGCCAGGGCATAGAGCATTGCACCCAAAAAGAGCGTATTGATTGGCAAGAAAGTAATGCCATTGCAAGGAAAGATTTATGTGTCGATTCGGGCATAAGGTCGGTGATGGCGATAATGTAGATATATCAACTAGGGCACAAAGCCTTGTACCAAAAAAGAGCGTATTCATTGGTAAGAGAGTAATACCAATGCAAAGAATGATTTATGCGTTGATTCTGACGTAAGGTCCGCGATGGCGATAATGTGGATATATCGGCTAGGGCATGAAGCCTTGTATGGGAAAAGGTTTACTCGTTGGCATGGAGATAATGCCAACACAAGAAAAAGAGTTTATGCACCGGTGCAGACATAAGGTCCCACATGGTGTTGATGTATAGAGTGGTAACCCATTGGGACTATGCAGGGCTCTTAAGGGACCTCGGGAGTAGAGGGCACTAGGGAGCTTTTTCAATTGCAAACCAAAGGCCTCGGAATTGATTTGAACCGGGCACATATTTCAGATAGATCAGCTAGGGCGGAGTGCTGCTAGACCAAGACAAGTTCTGGTCATGCTTCGAATGCCATCAAGGCTGCATGATTTAGCTTCAGATGTTTCCCATTGAGAGGGGAGAACTGAAGTACCCCTTTGTGGTCTACAAGAACGTAGGCACCACCTTCATAGACTCGGTGGACGACATACGGTCTAGCCTAGTTTTCAACCAATTTTTCTTTGGGGTTGGAGGCCATTACTTCTCTTCGTTTGACTATCACTAGGTCCCCCTTCTTGAATTCTCACCCTTCGACCAACTTGTCAAAAGCACGGGCCATGTGAGCTTGGTATAGTTAGATATTTTGTTATGTCTGGAGACATCTTCCTTTGAGCTCAGCAAGCTCTTCTAGTCTTCCTTCTATGTTTGTCTGTTCACCGTTTGTCAATCCATGTTGTATAGAGAGTCGCAGTGGCAGCACTTCCAGCTCTATCGGCACCACTACCTTTGACCCATATACCAGGGAGAATGGTGAACAGCCGGTTGGAGTTTTATAGACTATACGATAAGCCCATAACGCTTTGTACATCTTCTCTTCCCAGCCCCTCGTACTAGAGTTGATGGTCTTAGCCAACAAGTAGCAGAGAGTCTTGTTGAATGCCTCCATAAGTCTATTGGCCTGTGGATTGTAAGGGGATGATGTCCTCTAATCAATCTTATACTTGTCAGCTAGCCTGTACACCTTCTAGTATCTGAAGTGGTTGTCATTGTCAGAAATAATTTGGCTGGGAATCCCAAACCAGAATATTATGCTCTGACGGAAGAACCTGGCGACTAGCTCTCCTGTCACTTCTCTTAGTGCTACGGCCTCTGCCCATCAGGAGAAGTAGTCGGTGGCCACTAGAATATATTTGCACCGTGATGAGGATGCTGGTAAAGGTCCCACCACATCCGTACCCCATTGGGCAAATGGCCAACTTGGGGTAGTGGGGCATAGTGGCACTAGTGGCCTCTTGGGCACGGTGGCGTGCTCCTGGCATTTCTGACATGACTTGGCAAACTTGCAGCAGCCATCAAATATAGTAGGCCAGTAGTAGCCCAATTTCTTAATCTCAATTTTCGTCTTCAGACCGGCCTGGTGCACCCTGGCTGATCTGGCATGGACTTCTTTCATCACTTGCCATGGTTCCACTATAGATAAGCAATGGAGTATAATCTTCTTCTGGGCATCTGCCATAATCTGGAACAAGGTTCCGTTTCTCATGTCATAAGAATCCTTGATCTTGAGGAGCATCATTCTTTGTGCTTTGTATTTTAGGAGTTGCTGGTGCTGGAACCATCATAGGATTCTTGACGACCTTTGAGGAAATGTCAGCGGCACTCATGATCCCTTGATCATTCAGAGTTTGTTGTCTTCTATTCCAGATTTATCGTCTCAAATGGCCACTAGCTGTGCCCACTGGGCAACAGCAAGATCCCCTCCCCTGGATCATACGGTGCCTGTGAACCCCTTTCGCTCGACATGTGGATAGGGGTACCATAGGTTACTATTCCATTGAAATAACTTTCTTTGCTAATGGTTAAGGAGATGGATAGTTGCCCTTTCACCTTGTCCATAGCTTGTAAGAGTAGTGGTGTACTTCGAGGCCCGTTTACCATCTGTGTCATCTCATTCGGTTACTCTGTCTCATCTCCCAGAGTTATTATGTGGGAGCTCCCGGTGCTCGTCAAATTGCCGTGGAGAGATTCTGACCACCCAAGTGGGTTTATCCCCTCCTTCAGATGGCTGATGACCCACTGGGGATGATCACATATATGGCTTATCATCACCCTCTCACTTTGGTGCCCTCCCTCATATAAACGAAGTTTTCAATGCCACCCACCGCATTAGTGGTCTACACCTTTCAGGCCATGGAAGAGTTACAGGTCTGCTGCCCCTTTTGGCATGTCTTGGATTCCCTTCAGCCCAGAACAAAATTATGATTCATTCGACTACTTTAATCATTCAGAGCATGTTTATCCGTCAGCCACCGGGGAGGAGAGACATTCTAATGCGGAACGGGTGCGCGCATGGAAAAGTCGACGGCGGCATCCAATGCAAACCTGTGAGTACAACCTTATGGGACTATGCTCCACGCAGGGAGGGCATCACGGGGATGAGAATGGTTAACACAAAACTACCCTCACGCAGGAGGGGGGGATGTGGGGAAGGGGAATGGGCCTGCTGCCCTATGTCTGCCCGGTGGAGCAGAACCGGCTTGACTCAGGCAGTATGCAGCACACACGGACCAGAACAGGATGCCACTGGCACCCAGATGATTCTAGCAAAGTGTAGAAGTGCTCTTGGAAGTTTGGCATCATTCTGAGGTTGTGAAGGGGTGGGGTCGGTCGCCGATGATGGCCTGTGCGAATCTGTCCTACAGGTTCAGTCTGTGCAGTCAGAGTGAAATGGCTGGAATGATCTTCACCGAACTCTGACCAAGGTAGGACCTGTAGGGTTGGAAAGAGGATAGGAAGACCTTAGTGCCGGTCATGTTTGGTGGGCGTCGGAGCTTGGGGCTGGCCGCAGTCGCCTCTGGACTGAGGCTTAGGTTTCTGGGTGAACAACTAGACACAGTTAGATTGAACACCTTGATACGGGTGGCACAGAATCTGGATCGTGTCAAAACCACCTGGAGTGGCTTCAACACATCGAGAGGTATGACTTTGATGAAGATGGCTCGGCCCAAAAACCAGCAGAGGAAGGCGTGCCAGGGCCGATGAGTCTGTTGCACGTACAGGGCAAACTGGGTCACACTGGTCTAGCGCAGTCATAGGAGAATGGGCGCCTCAGGCTGTAAATTCATCAGAAATGTATGGGACCACCTCTGGATCGATGGCAACTCTGAGAAGAAGAACTCTTCTGAAGATAGTTTGGGCTGATTCACGCTGTAGAAGACGATGCAGCCACTACCAAATGGTACTCAAGTTCGGATGTGAATCTGGCGCAGTTGCACAAAAATGGTTGACGTGATCAGTGCTGATGTCGAAACTGAGGGGGGCTTCTTCTGGAGCGAAGGAGACTCGAAGCAGCACGACTTCTTTGAAGAGAGTTGATGCTTGTTCACATCGTCTAGGGGCGTGGTGGAGCCTACTAATTGGACCTCAGGTTCTGTCCTACAAGCAGCTGAATAGATGAAGCTTCAACATGAGGCCGAGGAGGACGACGTAGTGGACTCCGAGTGGCTGTGGGTGAGCTTGAGAGTTGGTGGAGGCGTGGAATGTAGGGGGAAGGGGGGCTGGACGGTGTTGGCCGTGGCCAAGAGAGAGAGAGGAGAGAGAGAGAGGTTCGCTCCCTAGAGAGAGAGAGAGAGAAGAGAGAGAGATGGCGCTAGAGAGAGAGAGGGGGAGCACAAGAGGATTTTCTCAAATCAATTTGTAAATTCTTCATTAGTTCCAAAACAAAGTCCTTGGACCCCTATTTATAGGAGAGGCCAAGGGTGACAAAAGACCAAAAGTACCCTTGAAGTTCAAATAATTACCCTATCCGAGGTGGTGAACATAAGCTACCTATGCCCATTAATCGAGCTAGTCTCAACAATGGCCCTCAATAAAGAAAGATTACACATACATGACTCAAATAAAATGAAAATTACATGACTAGACTCATAAACACATGACGAACATAATGGAACCATGCCAATGAGCAATCGAAGCTGTGGAGAAATGTGAAGGGCGAGAGATGCCCCCATCAGATGTCGAGGGAGGTTCGACATTCACTATGCCAGGTGGTGGTTCGAGCACAGCCACCTGTACCGTCAGAAGGCCTCTGCGATCCAAAAAGCGAAGGAGAGCCACTTGTTGAGGGAGGATTTGCCTCCTATTATGCTGGACGATGGGTACCTGAGGACATGCATTGCTCAGATCCATTGAGAGATCGAGTAGGTTATGAAGCGGTGGCCCCAGGGTGGCCGGGGTTCGACTTCTGGGAGTCGAAGCAATGGTGGGGCACTGAAGCCCCTGGTGGAGACTTCGACGAGAGCAGCAGCGTTAGGTGGGAAGGGGTCCCGGTCAAGGGCACCTAAGGCGTGGTGGGTCGGGAGCTCCAGCCCGGGAGCTTTGCCAACTCCCTTTCAGAGCCAGGGTTCGCTGGGTCGGGAGCTCCCACACGGGAGCTTTGCCAACTCGGCGATCGATGACTGGCGGCGGCACATTGCTCATGTGATCGGGTCGGCCAAGCCCATGGAGTTCTTGTCCCAGATTGAGTGCGCCCTCACTCTACAGGACATCTAGGAGGCCGTGGTGAACGCGGCCTGGGTGCTGGCGCTGAAGCCGGAGCAGCTGGTACTATTGCCACCAACCCCCTTCGGTTATGACACTGACATTGCATAATGCTACGTCTATTGACAGGTTCGGCGACAGAGGGAGATAACCCCTCCATGGAGGCGTCCTCAGGGAGCGAGGATGGAAGTCTACAGCCGAGGCTGAAACGCCCTTGAGTAGAAGCTACAGTGGCTGAGACTGGCCAGCTCTTTTGGAGGACTCGAGGTTGGTGGGGCAGTCAAGGCAGAGACAGCCTTGAGTAAGTGTTGTTTGCCTTCTTTGCTCTTGGTCAATTTAACCATGGTAGCGAGCTAATCTTGCTTTGCTGGGTTTGTGTCTTGCAGCTCCCACGGAGGCTAGGGCGAAGGTGACCTTCTCGCACCCTCGGGTGGAGGACCCTCCCTATGTAGAGGGAGCTGAGTGTGTGATTGACACGGAGAGTTTTCTCCGACTGATGGACTAGATAGCGCCCAATGTTAAGGCCTTCCCCGACTTCCAGTCGTGGGAAGGTGTAGAGGAGCCCATTCAGGTAAGGGCTTCTGGTGGTGACTTTAAGTAGTGACTTTATTTACTTCTAGTCACTGAAGCGACTGTCTGGATTGTGCAAAGAAGGCAGGGATATCGGGGGCTAAGACCCTGATTGAGGCACTGGACGGAGAGCCTGGACAGGTAGGGGAGCCAGCCCCCACAGCGACCGATAGTTGTCTGGGTAAGTGTTTGATTACTTTGGAGGGAGTCTTCTTGTTGCAATTGCACTCTTGGCAAGCCAAAGTTGTTGACCTAGTCTGAGTCGCTTGTTTGGCAGGTGAGGATGCGGCGGCCACCATATAGATGATCTAGGAATGGGTGGACACCGGTCCATTAGTTGTCCTACTATCGTGCGGGAATGAGGCTGGGCAGGAGATCTCTATGCCCCCACCCACTGCCGAGGACACATTGGGTAGGCTACCGGGGCTGTTGGAGAAGCTGCCCCTCCCACCTCTGCCGACCGTGGTGTCAGCTTGCACGGTGGGGTTGGTGGAGTTGTCCAGCATGGGACCCTCAGGCATGTAGCTGAGCACTTAGTTATTTCATAGTGGATTACTCTGCTTTACCCACTCATGCTAAGCTTTCATTGGGGGTTGGTTACAGGGACCTCTTCTCCCCTGGAAGAGGGAGAGCTTCCCCGGGACATGGCCCGGGTGGCCGGGGATGAGCTTGCTGTCACTGCTTCTACTGGGTGCGACGAGGAGTTCGTCGATATCGAGGGGGTCTCCGAGGGGGATGCCCCAGCTGGTGAGCTTCTTCCCTAACACCTTTGGCTAGGGAGTTATCTTTGTGCAAGACTGGACTCGATAGTAGCCTGACTCGGCTCACGGGTGTGTAGGTGCCTCCGATTTGCCCATGATTGAGGGTTCACTGGGGGCTTCCTTTGGTGCTTTGGGCAGCGATAGTACGGCCATGGAGACCGACGAGAGCTCGAGTCATAGCTCTTCCTCCTCTGAGGCTTCTTTTGTCAGAGATGTTGAGATGAAGGCAGCATTGGAAGGTACATGTAGCTCCTTCGCTCTCCTTCATTGGCTTTGACTCAAGGTTTATGGCAGGGCTGACATTTTGTGTTACATCCAGGGCTGGAGTCCGAGGAGGAGCGCGTGTTGATGCCCATCGAGGTGGATATGGTGGAGCCTCCCACTGCTCCGATGATTATTGGGGGCACTCAGGTGTCACAGGAGCCTCTGCCCTCTCCGACTCCGGTAGGAGATGCTGCTGAGGTGGGGGATGGACTACCCTCACCGACCCCGAGCGGAGGTGTTACAGGCACAGCAGGGGCCGTAGCAAGCGAGAACCAAGGCATTTCTCAGGTTTTTCACCTTGTCTTGTCATAGGGAAGTCTTGAGCATTATTGACCCTCTTTGTGTTTGGTGGTGTTGCACAGGTCCTTCTGGTGTGCTGGCTGAAGTAGGCCACTCTTGCCCGGAGCTGGGAATCGAGTGGCCATCATCTGTCTCACCACCGGAGCCGCTGCTAGACGCTAGCGTGGGCGCGGCTTTGCTCCAGCGTGCTCAAGGTTACGCAGGGGGCGACCCCCTGCCTTCTCTGGAGGAGCTCCGACAGCAGCTGAGGGAGTGCACCCATGGCTATCACGGCCTTGAGTTCCTACGCGAGCTTTGGATGTCCAGCCTGGCCGACATCTGGGCGGAGTACCTGTGGCTTCTGGAGGCGCAGGAGTGGAGGGCTCAGTGGCTAGCGGCCATCCAAGAGTTGGAGGGGCAGTGGGCTCGGCTTGCGCTGGCGGTCACCGAGCAAGATTGGCGCATTGACGCGGCTGTGTCACTTGCCCATGATCGCGCTACTCGGCTGAGAGACGCGGAGAGCAGAGCTGAGGCCTTGGAGTAGGCCCTGGAGGAGCAACGATGATAGGCGGAGCTTGCTAAGGTTAAGTGGCAGACTGTCAAGACAGGGGCCGAGGCCAGCGTGCAGCTTGTGTCGACCCTGAAGGCGGAGCTGGCTGCCACGGAGTCCCGCCTAATGGAGCTGGAGGGGAGCGAGGCTGGGCTGTGATTGTATCATTTCTCCTCCCTTTTTTTGTTATCCAGATTGTACATTTTTGTTACCCCAAGGGCATGTCTTGGGCCCCCCTTTTATAGAGCACTAATGATAAATTCTAGATTTTGATATTGTTACTTGCTGAGTTGTCCCACTTCTTGTTCCATGGAATAGTGTTGAATGCAGGTAATGGCAACCACTTACTGTTGGTCTGTTTGATTCTTCCCTACCACGTACTGGTATAGGATGTAACATGCCAAGTTCACTCAGTTTGAGGGGCATTGACATAGAGAACTGGGCTTGAGGGATGGTGTGATTGGATTTTAGATACTGGGAACTGGAGACTGGATACTGGAAAGAGACCAAGTGCTGGGGGCTAGTCTCTAGGAGAGAAAAGCCCGTGTTGTCTGGGGTTAGCGTAGGTTTGCCGGGATGTGGCGACCTATGAGGTGAAGACTGGGGGCTGGTTCTGGGACGCGTCATTCATAGGCCGACGCGTGGGGTGTTGGTTGTCTTCATGTTGTTGGCCGAAAATGTGGTTTACATTAGGCTAAGGAGCTGAGGTTGTGATGGTTGAATGACCCTGAGAGGCATGATGGCCAAAGGCCAGAACTAGGGGCTGCGACTGGTGAACTACTTCATGAGGAGATGGTACCTGAAATGCAGGAGTTGGATGTTGGTGCTGGGTCTGGGTAACTAGCTCACAGAAGCGTGATGACTGGATTGTTGAAATAGCAATGGGACTAGTGCTGAGTGGCTAGCCTATAGAGGTGTTGTAGCCATGATATTGGAATTAAGAGTTGGAACTAGAACTGGGGGGCTGGCCTATAGAGGCGTTGAAGCCACGGTGCTGGGATAGAAGGCTGGTACTGGAACTGGGTGGCTGGCCCGTGAAGGCGTTGAAGCAACGTTGCTGGAAGTGGCAATTGGTACTGGAGTTGGGTGGCTGGCCTAGGAAGGCGTTGAAGCCACGGGGCTGAAACTGAGGACTGGAACTGGAGCTGGGTGGCCGGCCTATGGAGGCGTTGAAGTCACATCGCCAGGACTGGAGGATTGGGGCTGGAGCTGGGTGGCTGGCCTGTGAAGGCGTTGAAGCCACATTGCTGGAACTGGGGACTGGAACTAGAGCTGGGTGGCCGGCCTGCGAAGGCACTGAGGCCACGAGGCTGGGACTAAGGACTGGAACTGGAGCTGGGTGGCTGGCCTGTGGAAGGTGTTGAAGCCACGTTGCTAGAACTGAAGATTGGAACTGGAGCTCGGTGGCCAGCCTGTAAAGGCATTGAGGGCATGAGGCTGGGACTGGAGGACAAGAATTGGAGCTGGGTGACCGACCTGTGAAGGCGTTGAGGCCACATTGCTTGAACTGAGGACTGGAGTTGGGCCTTGTCCGGCCGTTGAGGGAGTAGTGGTCACCCTCGCTGTGGAGTGACCTGGAGATGGCCATCGACAGAATGTTGAAATTGACGGCCCCTGTCGGCGAGGAGTAGAGAAAGAGAAGGATTTTTTTTCTCCTTACCAGCTCTACTGCCCTTTCGGGTTTTTGCCAGAGCTGGCCCCCTTTAACATTTTCCAGTATGCCCTTATGGGTTTTCATACCGAGGGGTTACCCGATTTTGCCTGAGGCGCCCTTTTGTGTTTTCACCTCAGCTGGGTTGGTGGTAATTTTTGGCCCCAGTGGTCCTACAACGGGAGCCGGCTGAGGCCGCCGGGGGTGAAGAAAGGTGATACCCTTTGAAAGCCAAATGAACAAGGCTTCGGTCCCCTGCTGCTTCACCATGGTGCTAATAACCCAAAAATCCATGGTGTAGAAGGAGGGAAAAGCTCAGCCACTTTCGCTTCCATCGTTCGCGAAGGAGAAGGTGGCGATGGCCATCGTCTTGCATCAATCTGTGGCGATGAAAAATGAGGGAAAGGGGACCGGCCCGCCACTCGCCTGCCAGCCTGAACCCTCATCGGCCTTAATGACAAAAGGAAAAGGGGGGGTGCCCACAGCCTCCACCGTGCTCAGAGAGAAGGGAGAAGGAACGCCGGCCGGAGGAGAGGCCCTCACCGTCAAAGGGAGGGCGCACCACCACCAAAGAAGAAACTCCCGTCGCGGGTGAAGGTACCCTCGCTGCCGCCTGAGAAGAGATCATCTGAAAGAGGAATAATGGCGAAGAGATGAAAGGGTTGAGAAACCCTGCAAAAGGATTTAAGAAGAAAAGAAGGGGGAGGGTGAGCCGGTGCCATCACCACCAACTCACCGCTCCACCCTTTTGCTAGCCCGCCACCGAATCAACAAGCCAAGCTCCCCACCGGATCAAAGAGCGTAGCTCGCCATCGAATCAGCAAGCAAACTCGCCACCGAGTCAGCGAGCAAGCCACCATCGATTCAAAGCTATGAGTGTCGCTGAATCACAGTGTCACTGACTCAACCCATCCAAGGACGTCACTGACTCAAAGCAAAATGGGCCCCACATGTCAAAGCATAGATAAAGTAAGCACATCCACAGACCCCGCTCTGCTTGTCCCTCGCTCGCGACGTCCGCGGTTGGGGGGCATTTGTTGACACCTAAAATATTACTGGGTAATAATTATGTGCCCGAAGGAGCCAACTGAAAGTCAACGAGGGGTCTGCTCAGGGCGCTAAAGCCTCAGGTCACCTCATAAGAGGTACCGGAGACCTCGCATTTCATTGTCTTAGGATAAAGTAGCCACCACAGCTCACTAAGGCCGTTTGATGGTCAGAGCTAATGAACCGGCATCGAAGCAATCATGCCAAATACATTTTCATACCCATCCAACCAGGACGAGAATGTACCAGGTGATTCCCCACCAGATAAAGAAGCCCATCGAGATGAAGAAATGTCCCTGGTCCCTCAAGATAGGGAGCCTAAGGCCAAATCAGCAGAGAACTTGGGTGAGCCGATCAGGACACCCGGGGTGCCGAAGTGGTCCGTAAATGACCAAAGAGATACCTCGTGAGGGTGAAGATCTCCGAGATGGATGCCCACTCAATGAAGATGCTTTCTATGAGTGTAAAGTAGGCCCAAAAGTATGATATGTAGTGCCGAAGGCGATATCAGTGGAAAACCCAAGAAGCCACTCCCCACACACGAAAAGTCAGAACAGTCCGTAAGTGACCCCAAAGACGTCCAGTCTAGACAAAAACACTTTGAGGGATGGCCCTCCTCATGAAGACCCTCCACGTGCTCACAAAGTGGAGTGGGCGGCACAAATCGACGTGTCGAATGCTAAATCAGGGGAAACCCGGGTTACCCGATTCGGGTACACAGCATCGAAAAAGGGCCGTAGATGACCTGAAAGATGCCCAGTGAGGGTGAAAATACTTCGAGGAATAGCCCACTCAATGAAGAAGCCCCACGTGGCTCTAAAGCAAGCCTGGCAGCACAAATCACAGTGGCGAAGGCCGAATCAGGATAAAATCAGAGAAAATTAGTACGGGTTTGGCACATGTCGAAAATCACCGAAAATCCCAAATCAGGGCATCAAAGCATAATCCGGGGACACTGCATCAACTCTAGGGCTACTCTGGATGATAAGTTCTCGTTGGGTCAATTTCGGGACAAAATGTCAAAATTACGAAAAATGTCCTCAATTGATTCGATGGCGCCTTATCCTTTGAATCGGTGGTGCTCAAATGCTCGTTGGCGCTTTGAGTCGGCGGCACACCTTCACGGTTGATTTGGTGACGCCCATAGATGGCAGGCCGGTGAGTCGGTGGCACCCTTGGCGCAGCGGGCTGACGAGTCGGTGATGATGGCACCGATTTCCCTACTCCCATTCATCCATAAAGATGGGCATTCTCCCTCGATCAAGAAGAGACACAGAGACACACAGAGAAGAAGAGAGATAGAATACTTACTCTGCGTGCATAAGAAAGGTGGAGAGCCAGTTTATGGAGAAGAAGGTGGGTCGAAGGCTAGGGTCTCTTGTTTTATTCCCTTTTCCTGACAAAAATTCAAAATAGATTGTTGTTCTTCTTCTGGGACACACCTTCTTAATATATGATCAGGACCCATGTGGAATAACTCAGGATCCTCCCAAAAGTAATGCTTGACCTTCGCAAAGAAAAAATCATTTTCCTACTTAGACCATCCACCCGGGATCTATCCTACTGCCAAGAAGTTGACTATGTAAGCGTACCAGGCGGTTGAAGAATCAGAAATAGCAACAAGTTACTCATCAAGAAAGGAATCTAACATGGGAGCGCTTGGAGGTATGATAATGTACGAAAAATGGTCAGTAACTACATTTTCTAACCCCTTCTTGTCCTTAATTTCCAGATCAAACTCTTGTAGCAATAAAATCCAGTGAATGAGATGGGGTTTAGCATCCTTCTTGGAGTTATTTCAAAGTAGCATGATCAAAATATACAATAACTTTTGCCCCCAAAAGATATGAATGGAATTTCTCTAGGGAAAAAATAACAGCTAATAATTCTTTCTTCCTGGTGGCGTAGTTCATTTGAGCATCTACGAGGGTGCGACTCGCATAATAGATCACCACAGGTTTCTTATCAATTCTTTGGCCCAGGATAGCTCCAATAGCATAATCAGAAGCATCACACAGTATTTCGAAAGGCAATGACTAATCTGGAGATTGAAGAATTGGGGCTTGAGTGAGCACCACCTTTAAAGAATGAAATGCCTCTAGACAAGAATCATCGAACTGGAAAGGAGTGTCTTTGGCTAACAACTGGGTAAGCGGACGAGCAATGGTGGAGAAGTTCTTAATAAATCATCTATAGAAACCTACATGGCCAAGAAAAGAACAAATTTGTTTGACAGAGGTCGGGGGAGGAAGATTGGAAAAAAGATCAATTTTAGTCTTATCTACTTCTATCCCTCTCTCTGAAACAATGTGGCCTAGCATAATACCTTCTCTCACCATGACTATGCACCTTTGTAACACCTTCTTCAAGTTTTTCAAGCTTTCCTCAAATGATGCACCAAACACTGAAAAATCATCCATAAATATCTCAAAAAATTCTCCCACCATTTCAGAAAAATTGTCATCATACATCGCTGAAAGGTGGCAAGGGCGTTACATAGCCCAAGCGACATCCTTCTGAACTCAAACGTGCCATAAGGACACATGAATGTGATTTTCTCTTGATCTTCTGGGTAGATTACAACTTGATTGTACCCGGAGTATCCATCCACAAAGCAGAAATACTTTTGTCCAGCCATCTTTTTCAGAATCTGATCCATAAACGGAAGTGGGAAATGATCTTTCTTTGTCATGGAATTCAATTTCCTATAGTCAATACATACCCTCCACCCCGTTTGCAGTCACATCGGCACCTCTTCTCCTTTATCATTCTTTACCACAGTCAACCCTGATTTCTTAGTCACCACTTGTGTGGGGCAAACCCACTTGCTATCTGAGATGGGATATACGATCCCGACATCTAGCCACTTAACGACCTCCTTCTTAACCACCTCTTTCATGTTTGGATTTAGCCTGCGTTGCATCTCCCTGCTTGGTTTGGCATTGTCCTCTAAATAGATGTGGTGCATGCAAACATCCAGACTAATTCCTTTCAAATCTTCCACCGACCAACCTATTGCTCCTTTATGCTCTTTAAGGACCTCTAAAAGTTGAGATTCATGAATTGCAGAAAGATTAGAAGTAATAATGACAGGAAGAGTATGGTCAAGGCCTAGATAAGTAAATTTTAATGAGTCCGGTAGAGGCTTCAACTCAAGAACAGGAGGATGCTCTAAAGATGGAAGAGAAGGTTATGATTGGAGTGTAGGAAAGGTCTCTACCCTAGAGTAAGGTGTGAAAGAGAGAGGAGAATCTTGGAGCAAGCTACCCTCCTCTAAGGTATCCTTAATGTCATCCGGACATCCTACAATCAACTCCTCAAATGCATCAATAACATTGCATTCTTCTTCTTGGTCCGGGTATTAAGATGTCTTAAAAATATTCAATGAAACCTTCTCACCTCCAAATGATATGTCCATCATTCTTGTGGCACAATTAATGTTGGCCTTTGCCATGGCTAAAAACAGACGTCCCAAAATAATAGGCATGTGCTTGAGTTCCTGGGACGAGACTATATCCAAGATCAAAAAGTCCACCGGGAAATAACATTCATGGGCTTTGATAATAACATCCTCCAATAGACCCCTTGGAGTTTTCACAGAACGATCTACTAATTAAAGGATTATTGAAGTTGACCTTACGACAGCTGGCATAGGTTTTATATTTCTTTACTGCTTTACTTTTTGTGTGAGTGCTTGCTTGTGCTGTATTGGCACTGTGCAAGGTGATTTTTATGCTCACCAGGATATGACGGAGAGTGTTCTTTTGTTATGATATTGGTCTCAATTGTGCTACACTGGGCAAAATTTGCCAGCAGAAGTGAATCTGTGGTTCAACGTTTACATTTTTTTGTGGTGTGTTTAGGTGGCTGATGGTCATTGTGATGGCTGTGCATGTTCTCCTGAGGAGATTATGTTATTTTGGCCATTCCAACTTGAGATTTGTTTAGCCCCTAAGGTGTTTAGGTTGTGCTTTGAGGTGGTTGTTTGGATGCCTCGTTGAGAGAGTGCTCGGGTGAACCTAGGATTTACTTTCCTGGTGAGCTACTATCAGACGAGCTTGATCTTTCTTATTCTATTTGTGGCATCATTCTGAGGTAAGCTCTAGAAGTGCTATCTCAGTAAGGCCTTCATCCTGTGTCTACTTATGTGTGGACTGTGTTAGTTCTGAACCTGATCTGCTCTTGTTTCGGAGGTGGCTTGGCTTCGGACCCAGTTTGTGTGTTGGAGGCCGTTGTGCACCGTATTCGGCGTGCCGTGTTAGGTGGCTGTTGTGCTGTAAAGGTTCAGTAATCATTTCAGGACATGAGGATAAGCCGAGATTGGTGTTCTTTATGGCTTGTGCTGTGACTCTTAGCACGATGGTTTGCACTATGGTGACTTGTGATTGGCTGTTAGCAGGATTGGTACTCGAGGCGTGGTACATTGTAGTTCGTGAGTTGCAATGGCACAAAGAGGTGTGCTGAGATGCGGATGTTGAATTATCTCTTTTGCCTTTGTGCATTGTGTAGAGTGTGTAGCGAAAGCGTGTGGGCTTATAACCCACTAGTCAAGGATCATTGGCTGGAGGATTCTGGCTAGTCGAGAGGATTGTTTCCTCGGTGTGTCTTCACCTTGGCTGTATGTGCCTCGATGTTGTTGGTTGTCGTGTCGTTGCTTGTGGTATTGTGGTTGTTGGCACTGGCAGGTTTGAGAATTGGGGAAATCTGTCGGCAAAGATGCTGATTGAGTAGCCTTTCTTTGTCTGCATTTCTTGGAAGTTGTGCTCTCGGGACGTGATCGTGGTCCTAGAGATGCATTTTTTCAAGTGTTGTTGTGGGTCCTTGTTGGTAAGCTGTGTGTGGCTAGTCTCTTTTAGCCGTGTGTTCAGCTATGATTGTGCCCTGATGTGACCCAACTTGTAGTTGTGTCCCGTGGTTCTGTGTTGAGTACGGATCCAGGGATTTGCTGGTGTTATTGAGGTGGTTTGTTGGTTTTGTACAGATTGGGAGGAGTTTCCTGTGAGTCTTAATTTGGCATTGTGTGGACTGTGAACTTGTCGGTTGGTTGTGCTGTACTCTTCTGCTGTGGTAGAGTTAGCATGCAACTCGAATCAGATGTAATGTCTCAGTGAGACCTAACTTGATTGTGTTTGTGGTCCAGTGCTGTCATTGGCATTCTGTGTGTCAGTTTCACTTGTCATTATGGCATGGAGGCCGATGGTTTGAGTAGTCAGCCGAGATGTTTGTCTTCCTCAAGACGAGCTGATGCTTGTGTTGTAGATGGTTTTCATGGCATGGATCGTGTCTTCGTTCCTTGTGAGACGATAGCGATGATGCCCTATTTCAAAGGTGCTAGACTTGTGTTCCTTGGTGTGTCGTGCTCATTCTGTGGATCAATTTATCTTGAGATCCGAAGCATGATGATCTTGTCTACGATCATGGTCTGGCAGTGTTTCTCTGAATTGTGTTTTTCAAGAATCATGATTTTGTGTTATCGTGATATTATGGTTGATGTTCGAGGTTTGGCTAATGCTTGGAGAGCGTAGCCAGTGTTTTGGTTTGTTTTTCCCTTTTCCCTTGTTGGCTCCTTAAATTTTGAGGATGGAATTTCTAAAAGGAGGGGAGGATGTAATACCCTAGATCCTTCGGATTGGAATTAGAGAGCTTTCAGAGTATTTTTGTGGGTCCCGAATTGTGTTTTACGATCCACGTGAGTTTTTTCCCTGTATAAGTTGCGGAATCTCGTGGAGAGTGAACCGTTGAGTTTTGAGACTCCGGGACACTATAGGTGTGTTGTGCTGTTTCCGAGGATCGCATAGGCTATTTTTTGTATTTTTTTAATTTTATAAAATTTCAGGCTAAAAATCAAATTTGAGGAAATTTTGCTAAGTTCTTATTTCCGCGAGACAGGAATCGAGTCAGGGCAGTGATGCGGCCAGTAAGGTACTGCACGTCCCTCTCCCGCATAGGTCATTTCATCTCCAACACTGCTCAAATCTGATCTGGATTTGTTTCGATCCCTCTATGGGTTACGAGGAATCTGAGGAATTTTTTCGGCTTAACCCTGAATGCGCACTTGCTCATGTTGAGCTTCATGTTGTATTTTTGGAGTGTTGCAAATGTCTCTGCCAGTTCTTCGAGGTGCTTGGTCACTTTGAGACTTACGAGCACGTCGTCAATATAAACTTCCATGTTGCGACTGATTTGCACGTCGAGGATATGATTGGCCAGGCGTTGATACGTAGCCCCTGCATTCTTCAATCCGAAAGGCATGCAGGTGTAGCAATATAGGCTATGATCTGTGACGAAGGCCGTTTTATCTTGGTCGGGCTCATGCATGCTGATCTGGTGGTACCTAGAATATGCATCCAGAAAACTCAACATTTCGTGCCCGATTGTGACGTCGAATAGCTGGTCGATTCATGGCATAGGGAAGCTGTATTTAGGCATAGTTTTATTGAGATCAGTGTAGTCTACGCACATTCATCACTTCCCATTATTTTTAGGAACAAGGACCACATTGGCTACCCAGTCGAGATATTGGGTGGGTCGTAATACTCCCGAGCGTAACTTTTCACTCACTTTTTCCCTGATAATGGTCTGTCACTCAGGGTTGCAGTGCCTCCTGCACTGCTGAACCGGGCGACAGCTTGGGTCCGGCTTCAGTCAGTGGGTTATGACTTCCAGTGAAATTCTGGGGAGTTCATCCTCGGACCAAGTGAATACATCTTGGTTTACTTCTAGGAAACTTGTGTAAGCTTCCTTCTCCTGCTCGGATAGTGTAGCACCAATCCGAAGCATTCTGCGCGGGTCCTCCCCCACCTGAATAAGGTACAGATCTAACGTGGGGGTGTTCGTGCTCAAACCCGGGCCCGCCGTCCTTGTCTTCTTCTTCGGTAAAGCCTCCTCAGTTTGCCTATCACGCGTGGAGATCAAGTAGCATCTCCTTGACTCCCTTTGGTCTCCTCGAACTTCCCCCACCCCGTGAGAAGTGGAAAACTTTAACTTTTGATGATAAGAGGAGGGGACGCCGCGGAGGGTACCGAGGATACCTCGCCCTATGATAGTATTGTACCCGGTCATCCCGCGTACTGCAATAAAGTCCGCTAGGAACGTCACGTCCCTTGGCGAGGTCCCGAACATGATTGATAATGATATATGTCCTTTCGGGAGAACTGTTGTACTAGAAAAGCCATACAAGGATGTGTGCAGTGGCACTATTCGTGACACATCCACACCCAAAAGTACTAGGCAATCGTAAGAAATAACGTCAGGGCTGCTTCCATTATCCACTAGAATTCGTCGCACAGTACATTAGTTGATGGTGGCCGAGACCACCTGACCGTCAGAATGAGGAGCAGTCACACCTTCCAGGTCTTCCTTTGAGAAGACGATTGGATCCTTGAGGTACTCCCAAGCGATAGTTTCCTGATGGCTACTGTCACCTCGCTAGACAGCGTTGATCCTTGACGCGTACCACTGGCATCTCCTAGAGCTGTCACTGCCTGAAGCCGACCCTCTGGCGATCACCATGATCTCCTTCCTGTTGGGTCAGTTGTCGATGAGTTGAGGGGTCCGCTCGTGTTGTCGCTTCTCAGTGGCCTTGGCAATGAATTTGTCGATGAGGTATTGGGCTTATTTAAGCCCGTTTGTTATGTTGTGTATTGCATTTTTTCCCTCCTATAGTTATTTGTGGTTAGGTTCATAGTTCGGTCTCATCGTTCTAGGTTACATTTGCATTGGTCTTTAGGCATTAGTTTATCCATCTCAGAGTCTGGTAGCGGTCCTCCCAAGACTGCCTCCATCTAGTAGCGGTCTCCCCAGGACCGCCTCTTGCCCTGTGGGCCCTGTCCTCTTCCTTGGCCCCCTCCTCATTGAGCCCTTGCTTCCCTGGCTGTATTTTCCTTGATATACCTGTAGAAAGCCTCCATTTGCCCTCATGGAGTGCCACTTTAGCCCCACGTACCCTTTTTCTTTCCAATCTTCTTCTTATTCCTACGTGGAATCTTCCTCCCACGTTGGCCCATCTTCCTGTGGCCCCTCTGATCCATCTGAAGAACAAGCCAACCTCATATACTATCTTTCGAGCATTGTTTGCCAAATGGACCCGGCCCAGGCCAAAAAACTCATTGCATCTCATCTAACCCCCGGCCTTTTTTTGACCGGTGGTGACGGTTGGGTTTTTTGGTTCGGCAGATGTGCTTCGATTGCAACGCGAAGAACCCGACGTGGGCGTCGGTGACGTACGGTATCTTCCTCTGCATCGACTGCTCGGCCGTACACAGGAGCCTGGGTGTTCATGTTAGCTTTGTGAGGTAGGGGAAAATATTTCTGTTCGAGAAGGAGTCTTAATTTTCTGTTTCGTCAACGGATGCCTATTGTTGTGGTTGTTTAGATCTTTGACGGAGAATCCAGTTTCATGCGTGTTTCGTTGTGCATTCTTCTGAGCTCCTGTAGTGATGCTAAATTTGCCATCTGGTTCAATTCGTTAAATAGTAGCTAATTTCTTGGTCCCGTATGTTGTGATGCATTTGGTTCTTAGATATTCGTCTTTTTTTTTTGAGAATACAGATGTCGGTCTTTCTTGAATATTGAGCCCAAGATTTTCGCTTGAAATGTTGAGTGCGCTTAAACTCATAGTTAGGGTTTCATCAGTTGACATCAAAGGAAGGGTGGCTAAATCAGTTGACTGATTGTTATGATCGCCCTCAGATTCCGGCCTTGGAGCCTCTTTAGAGATGACGAAATGATCGGAGGCCAGAGCAGCAACTGCGGTCTTCTTCCGACTGTGAACCTTCTGCAAAGGAGGGAAGGCACCAAGAACTCCAAAAGAATGGAGGTCAAATTCAGAGGCGAAAGGAAGAGCAAGAGCAGCAGTAGAAGCATATGTGGACGGTGGAAGAGAAGAAGAAGGGGAAGAGGACATAGCAAGAGGAGTAGCAAGAACCAGGAATTTGATGTTATTCGATGATCCCCTCAAGTACAGAACATCTCTATTTATAGGGTCCCTCCCTCAAATCCCCATTTCAACTACATTCCCAGAGCATTCCCGCTCACAATTCACACCAATTTCATGTAATTACAGTTTCATTTCTACCGGCCTACCATTTCTGCCATTAGCGACCAGTGAACCAGTCCTAACAGCCATAACGCCCTTAAACTGTCTTCCTGTATCTGAACCGTCTTGCCTGTCCATCGTCCGTCTTGAGCTTCCGTCTCCTCACAGCGGCTTACCTCGCCTTGTCACGTATCAAATATCCCCCCTTGGGAAATAACCTTACCCTCGAGGTTAGCTTGAGGAAACTGCGTTGTGAAGACCGAATAGTCCATCCCAGTTGCCTCCTGACCGGGGCCATCTTTCCAGGCTATGAGAACTTGGGGGATAGCCTGATTATGGCGCTTTACCATCCGATGATGAAGAATCTGCGGCGGTTCTCTATCTTGAAGACAAAGTAAATGTGGTAGAGGAATAGGATGAACAGGATGGTCTCCGTGCCTTTTTTTTGAGCTGGGAAACATGAAAGGTATGATGACTGGAAGCTTCCGGCGGAAGATTCAGCTGATACGCTACCTTCCCGCACCGTTTGATATTTTCATAGGGCCCAAAGTATCTGGCGGAGAGCTTGTGGGAGGAGCGCCTGATCACTATGTGTTGGCGGTACGGTTGGAGCTTGAGATAGACCCAATCCCCTACATGGTACTCTATCTCTGTGCGATGTTTATTAGCATTTCTTAGCATCCTCTGTTGAGCTTTCTTCAGATTCTGTTTAAGCTCCCGGAGGACATCAGTTCTGGAACGGAGGTGAGTGTCGACCTCCTGATTATCTGCCAAACTGGGGACATAAGAAAGAACAATGGGAGGAGGTATCCCATAAACGACTTCAAATGGAGTCATTCGAATGGCAGAATGATATGAGGTATTGTAGAAGTACTCTGCCCAAGATAGCCTGGAAGCCCACAATTGAGGTTGTTGGGAACAGAAACAACGGAGGTAAGTTTCAAGGCACATGGTCACCACCTCGGACTGTCCATCAGTCTTGGGGTGATGGGCGGTGCTCATATGCAGTTCCACCCCTTGTAGAGCAAATAATTTTTGCCAAAATCGGCTACCAAAAATTGAATCTCTATCAGAAACAATGGCAGTAGGCAAGCCATGTTGGTGCACAATTTCTTTGGCAAATAAAAGAGCGACAGTATTGACAGTGTATGGTTGCTTCAAAGGTAGGAAATGAGCATATTTGGACAATCTGTCGACTGCGACAAAAATAGATGTCCATCCTTGTGATTTGGGCAGTCCATCAATAAAGTCTATAGAGATGGGAGACCAAATAGTAGTAGGAATAGGTAAAGGCTGTAAGAGTCCTGCAGGAGGCTGGGTGGAATCGTGTCAACGAATAAACTACCTCAATGCTACAACCCCTTTGCCCCACCAATACATAAACCTGTGGCCCAGACCTTTCGTCCAAATCCATGAACAAAATGACCCCTTCCACTCTGGATCGGACCCTTCCCCTGATTAGAGAATTAAAAGACCCATCATACAGTCGGTACCCCCAGCGTATCAAGGAGCTAAAAGACCCCTCATATAGCTGGTATCCCCAGCACATTAACGAATGAAAAAATCCTGCTACCTCGGCTTGGACCTTCCGCCCAAGTCGATGAATTACAAGACCCCCCTTGCTTGGCTCAGACCCTCCACCCAAGTCAATGAATAAAAACCCCCTTGTTTGGCTCGGGCCTTCCGTCCAAGTCGATGAATTAAAAGACACTCTTTGCATGGCTCGGACCTCCCGTCCAAGTCAATGAATAAAAGGACTCCCTTGCTTGGCGTGGACCCTCTATCCAAGTCGATGAAGTAAAAGACCGCCTTGCTTAGCTCGTACCTTCCACCCAAGTCAATGAATAAAAAGAGATTCTTTACTTGGCCTGGACCTTCCATCCAAGTCAATGAACAAAAGACCTCTTTTGCTTTGGCATTCACCCTGTGTCAATAAAGAAACCTCGTCAGTGCCCGGCACCCTGTCAGCACTGGCAAATAGACCCTTTGTTTTGAACTTTCCACCCGAATACACCAACCAGTACATAAACTATCCCATCCCATCGAGCCCCTTACAAAGCCTTTGGCTTGGACTTCCCCATCTGAGTCGATGAATAAACAACTTTCCTTAACCCAGCATGAGTCACCACCCCCCTCGGGGATTGGCCTCATCCAGTCGGCTTAGGCCTTTTATCTAGGTCAATGCATAAACCTTGTCTCTTTGCTTCGGTATTAACCCCATATCGATGACTAAACCCCTCACTCAGGCTAGACATCTCGGTCCACGTGTCTACGCGGTGAAGCGGTCCCCTCATCCCTTCACTGAAGGAGTGAGTACCTTCCCGAAAATTCACACTGGACCAATGGTGATGTGGCACAGCATAGAGTGATGCGGGGATGACTTGACGTGCCTAGGACCTAGACCTGCAAGCATACATGGACGGGTGATCGGGCTCACGCCGATGGGCTCACTCGCGCAGCACACACTATCTCCAGCAGACAAATCGGGGATGGTGGCGAGGGTCCCAGGTTGGACCTTGACATTCTTGGGGATGTGGCCTTACTAGGGCTTGTGGACGTGTAAAATTGCACGTCCGCGTGTCCCGACAAGTCCAGCATCAATAAACAACTTCAACCGAAGAAACTGCGAAAAGGATGGACCATCCGGACTCTCTGAACAAACAACACACTGCCTTGAAGCCACCTCCGGAGTCATGACAGTGAAGAGAAACCAACCCCCGGGTAGCTCACCATCTATGTGCCCCGAAGAAAGTCAAATAAACCATAACTCGTTCTTATAACGGGCCCAAACCCAGCTCAACGGCACACCCTCGAGGCCCCCAATGGTACGCCCAGTGCACCTTCAATGGTACGCCCTACGTGGGTCTTCGCCAGTACACCCCTGGAGCCCATTCAACGGTGCACCCCGGCAAGTCTTCGCCGGCATGCCCCTTCAGCCGCACGCTCTGGCTCTCAGGGGCACACGCCCGACAGGCGTTCGTCGGCACACTCCTTGGGTTGCTTCCCCGGCACGCTCGTGTAGACCTTGCCCGGTACACCCTACGGCACCCCTCGCCGGCACACGCCCCTGTGTGCATCTTCACCGACGCAGCTTGCGGCAAAGCTTCGTGGCACGGGCCTATTGCCCTCCAATCGCACGCCCGCCAGTTCTTCAATGGCACGCCTACAAACACCTTCACCGGCACGGTCTGATCCCTCAGCGGCACACCCTGGGCTCCCGTATCCGTCGCAGTCGGCAGACAAAATCTTATGCCCACGTCCTGTGGATCCTCGGCATGTAGTGAGTGTGCCGAGGTGTCAAATGGGGAGGAGGACACGCTACCTATGCTCCCTGCCACCCAGGACCGAAGTCAAATCCCCATTTAATGACCCACGTTCCCGCCTCCGTCACTCCGCGCTCGAAGGCTCCTACTGTTGGGGTTTAAAAGCCTCTCTTCCACTGGCGAACAACACATGAAGAGAAGAATGAAAAAAAAGGGGGAACGAAGAGGAGACACCAGACGAGACACGAGAAGGAGACAGAAGAGAGAAGAGGAAGAAGAGGAAGGGGAAGAGGAGAACTCCACGGTTGCAGATCGCCCAAATTGAAGGGTGGTAAAGTGAAGAGAGAAGAGCAGCAGAAAGAGAGAGAGAGAGAAGAAGAATCCTTCAGAGCTGAGAGAGAGTTGAATTCTAAGTGATGAAGCCAGAAGGAGTATCCTACGGTGGGAGAAAGTAGAGCATCAGAATCTAGAAGGAAAAGAGAGTTTGTATCTTTCGTTTCTGTAATTGACTTTTGGATCAAATCCATAGTCAATCTGCTCCTAGAGAGCTATATTATTCCATCGTTTTGCTCTTTACTTTTATTCTTGAATCTTGTCGAGCTGTGTGCCAGCAGGCGAGGGTAAAATCTCAGATAGCGAAGCTGTAAAGCTCAGCGGTAGCAAACTGTGAGGCTCAGCGATCTGGGATCGTCTCCCTAAAGTTGTGGATCAACGGTTTGTAGGGATTCACTCTCTGAAGCTGTGGATCAGTAGATTGAAGCTGTGAATCAGCAGTAAGCCACACTCGGTCTGAGTGTAGGGTGGATGTAGGTGAGAGCTGAACCACCTAAAATTCTTGGTGTTGTGTGATTGTTTTGTCTCTACTGCTCATGTGCTCACTCTCGTAGTGCTTGTGTCTTTGATCGATTATCTAATTAGATAAATACCTAGGCTCATACACAACATACTTGCTCATCAGATTTAGTTAGTGTATCTGTAACTACTTCAATCATCCAGGAGGTATATAAAAAGACGTGGTAGGAAAGATAGGTCACGCCTATCTGGAATTCCACCTCTTGCGTGAGACAAGCCTCCACCAGGTATCATAACTGGATGAGTGACATTTCATACATTTTCGCTTGTGTGATTGATCAATTTAGCTGAAGGGTATCATCTGATAAGTCTGCATTGACTCATTTGTTAAGTCTTTACAGATTGTTTGAGTATTCTCTATCTGTTGGTTAAATTCATATCTGTAACAGTCCCTTTTTAATTCCACATCATATCAGTATTCTGTAGATAAAATTTTTGAGGGTAGATCTATTCACCCCCCTTTAGATCTAATCGTCCATCACACCCTACATGAAGTATAGCTCCCAACAAGGTAGATTGGCTGTGAGGGCGTCTTGCTGTCAGTAATGCAAGACATCTCCACTTTGTTTGACCGGTTGTTGTGGTTGGAGAGCAAGGGACTCATCGTCCGGGAGCTCTATGTTGAAAGGTGAATCAGCCGGTACTGGATGAGCTGCCAAGAATTCAGCCATGCCCTATCCCTTGATTGCTTTTCTACGGACATAAGTAATGTCATACTCCATCAACAGGAGGGCCCATTTTCCTTGTTGACCTGAGAGGACAGGCTTCCTGAGTAGATACTTGAGGGGGTCGTGTTTGGATATGAGCTCGACCCAATGGGACAGGAGGTAGTGCCACAACTTCTTGACGATGAATACTAATGCCAAGTAGACTTTCTCCATAGGGGAGTAGCAGTATTCAACACTGATCAATTTCCAGCTGAGGTAATAGAGCTGCTACCCTTTGCCCTCCTCACTGACTTGTGCTAATAGAGCCCCTAGCAAGGTGTCCATGGCGGCAATGTAGAGTATGAGGGGCTTACCCTTGACTGGTGCCCCCAGGACCGGAGGAGTACGGAGGTACTCCTTGATTTGCTCGAAAGCTGCCTGGCATTCTGAGTCCCATATGAACGAGATGTCTTTCTTCATCAGCTTACTAAAAGGCGTGCATCGACCGGAGAGGGTGGAGATGAACCTCCGAATGTAGGTCAACCTGCCCTAGAATGATTTGAGCTCAGTGAGGTTGCTGGGTGGTGGAAGCTCCTGGATCACTTTGATCTTCCTAAGGTCCACTTCGATTCCTTGGTATCGGATGATGAAAAAAAGAAACTTGCCACTGGATACACTGAAGGCACATTTCATAGGGTTCATTTTGAGCCCATATTGCCGGAGATGCTCGAAGACCTGGCGTACATCGCGCAAGTGGTCTTCTCTCCTCTTAGTCTTGACGACGAGGTTATCGACATAGCATTCGACGATATTGTGCAACATCTCGTCAAAGATTTTGGTCATGGCCCTCTGGTATGTAGCACCAGCATTCGTCAAATCAAAGGGCATACGCTTGCAGTTGAAGATCCCTTTGGGGGACCTGAAGGCAGTGTGATGCTTGTCTTTGAGGGACATCTGAATTTGGTTGTAACTGGATGACCCATCCATGAAGGATAGGACTTCATGACCGGTGGTCATATCAACCATTATTTCTATGATCGGGACTGGGAAGTCATCCTTTAGACAAGTTTTGTTGAGGTCCCAAAAGTCGATGTAGTTGCTAACCTGACCGCTATTCTTCTTGATTAGGACAATGTTGGCGAGCCAAATCGGGTAGATGCACGGCTCGATGAAGTTGACCTTTGCCATTTTATTGACTTCGGCTGAGACCTGGAGTGCCAGCTCATGGCTCATGCGCCGCTGTGGCTGTTTGACTGGAGTTGTTGAGGGGGAGATGGCTAGCTCATGTTTCGCTATGGAGGGGCCTAGCCCTGGCATCTCCTAGTATGTCTAGGTGAAGCAATCTTTGTATTTGGACAGGAGTTGCTTGTAGTCCTCCCTTTCTACTTCAGTGAGATGAGCACTGACGAATGTCGACTGGGGGGCTTCATCTTTGCCCATGTTGATTTCCAAGAGTTCATCAATAGTTGCCTGGCCACCATCCTCCAGCTCAAGAGGAGCGAGTTGGAAGTCGATGAAGCCTTCATTGCCCATGTGGGCTTCGTGCGCTTCTTGGTCTTCGAAGCGAACAGTTGAAGCTGGTGGAGCTAGGAAATTGTCATTACTGAGCTTGGACTGGGACTGCTTTGGATTGCTAGTGCCTGGCTGACAGTTGTCAGCTGGTGCTGTTGAAGCTTGGTTGGAGTTGCCTGCTAAAGCTGGCAACACTTCGTGGCCTTTGCTCTGGGAATCTTCCTTATCGGGAAGGTCTGCCGGATTGGGCTCTTTGACTGGCTGGGAGGCACTAGGGACCTCCTTTGTCCCACTATTTTCATAGATGGATGGTGAAGACTCACCAAGTGCTTGAGTTGAGGTACTAGTTCTAGCAGGGAGCGAGATTAAGATGTCCTCTTCCTCGTCCCTGGAGCTGTCGAACTTGGTGTCGACGGTAGTTGGGTCGTCAATTGGCGGTATCGGGCCTACCACGTTGATCGCCTAGTAGACATGGAAATCTGGGTCTTGGTCGTAGCCGAGTCCCCTAGTATCTTTGTGGGAGAACGAGGGTTGCCCCCTGACCTATGAAGGGGTCCATAATCGGTGAAAGTATTCACGCCGTGTAGAGCCTTGCCATTGGGGAATATGCTGCTTCAGGCACATCTCCAGAATATGCGGCGGCAGGTCGTCCAAAACTTGGGTGGCTTCAGGGGTGTTATCGAATCACTTGGACCAATTGAAGTCATCTTTCGGTGGGGCTTGAGGGGCCATGTCTCCCTTGTAGAAGACAATGGGCATGTCCCTGCTAGCCTTCTTCTTGTTTCTGAGTTGCCATTTGTAGGTAACAACAAATGTTGTGAGCCACTCGACCTTATGCTCATCTGAGGCACACGCGAGCTGAATGTAGTCTAGTGGCAGACATATGCTCTTGTCGATAACTCAGCTAATAAGATTAGCCTCGAAATTGATTTTATGCCTCTTGAGGTGATCTGTGGTTGACTTGGGGTTAAGGCGTAGCCGATGAAGGTTGGCCTTCTCCTCGTCAACAGAGAAGAGGTCACTCTCGTATTCTTCTGAGAGCCAGCCATTGTTTTTGCTCTTGATTATGGGGAATGGACTGATTCCCCCAAAATACAGTGCAGCATCAGCAAGGTTGCATTCTGGTGGAGTGAACGGAGATAGATCTGTAAAGACTGTATGCTGCTCTCCATCCTTGGCATACTTAATGCATTGATGAAGAGTTAAAGGGACGACACAATTTTCGTGGAGCCAGGGCTTGCCCAGTAGTACTTTGTAAGATGTGTTGGTGTCGATGATGTAGAAAGTCACCTTGGAGGCAAAATCATTGAGCACTAGGTCGACATCCACCCAGCCGAGGGCATCCTCAGTGTCTTGATTAAAGTCAGATATCTTGACCGCCTAAACATTCTGGAGGAATGGGGTCAAATATAAAGTCTTGAATGTCTTCAGGTGCATGATGCTGACGGCGGTGCCAGCATCCACTCGGATCCAGTTTACTTCATGCCCATTGATTTTTCCCCTCATGTAGAGAGGGCGGTTATGGGACGGAGGGGAGAGCAACAAGTCTTTCTCTGTAAAGATAACAGTGGTGGCGAACGCCTCATATGTAGCGGCTTTCATTACTGCTACATGTGCTTCATAGACTTTTGGTTCTTGGAGTATCTTGATAAGGGTTTCCCTCAACTCTTTACTCCAAGCAATGGCTTCCCAAACTGTGATGCTAGCGGGGAAGCGCTTCATCTGGTGGAGGACCTTCCGGTCGGCTCGAGCTCGAGCATCCTCTAGTGATGGTAATATGTTGGGCTGAGCTTTCTGCGGGCTATCGTGCTACACCTCGTCAGGGAGTTGCACCGCCTTGCCTTTGCCATTGGGATTGGGATGACCATAGTCACTTGTGGACTCCTAGAACAGGGGCGCCAATGATGGCTATTCTGGGGATAGCTGGAGGGCCAGTCCATCCTTGCCGGACGGCCCTGCTTGTTCAGTAGGAGAAGTCAGAGCTGACGCAGGGACTGGGGTGTTGGCAGTGGTTTCCTCCAAGCCAGACGGATCGAAAATGCTAGATCTCCCCAGAATTTTCGCCAGCAGGACGGGGGTGGGCTCCTCTCCTCAGAAGAGGAGGACTCACTCTGGGTCAAAGGTGGACAGGTAAAGAGGTGACTTGGGGATCCTCCCGTGACCTCTATCACGCCCACGGCCATGACCGCAGCCGTGGCCAGTGTGTTTTGTCGTTGGCTATAGCCCAAGCGGGGCGATAGTCCCTTTTATTCTTCTTCAACAGAGAAGCAAGGACTACATCAGAGGAAGAAAGAAGGGAAGGGAAAATGCAAGAAGGGAGCAGGGGTCAGAGCCCCCTTGCTCCCATTTCCTCACCTCTCTCTTCTCTCCCTCACTCAATCTCTTCTTCTCTTCGTCCTATCTACTCAAGTGGAAATAGCAGGAGGAAGGTCGCCTTCAGCCCGAGAAGAAGCCAGAGAGCCCAGGGAAAGAACAAGACCCGGTAGAAGAACCGGAAGAAGAACACTCTTCTTCGGCCACAGGCCAACTTATAGGCGCGGACACATCATCTGTTCTCTTTCCATCGAAAACGCAGTCTTGGCATGGGGTGTATTGCCTATTGGATAATAGGATATGTCGCCTTTTCCCATCCTTCATACAACGTCTAGCTCATTGCCTTCTTTGGGATGAGTAGGAGGTTACAGCAGACGAATACCATCTTCAAGGATTGCTTGGAGGAGCTAAGGTCCCATCGTACTTGATACCAAGGTCGTTGCGCGTCGGAGCAAGGACCCTTGGGTAGGAGTAATATCCAATAGTCCTAGAGAAAGACGGGCCTGCTATTTTCATCAAAGTGGATCGGGCCACTGGTTATGTGGCCAGTAGAAGAGGGAGCGGCTGCCGATTAAACAGGCATGTGGCCCTGCCATTTAATTGTCTAAGGGCCGTGCGGAGCGAGAGGGGCCAAACCCCTGCCAGTAAAGTATAGCCGTAGGAGTTGTTCCGAGAGACGAAGCGCCTGTACGTTTTCCCATGTGGTCGAACGTGGCAGGGATCATCCCCGTGAAGTTGTTGTTGGGGGAGAAGATCTGGCCGCAGGGCCCCGAGCAAATGGAGTCCATGATGCCTGGCTCCAGGTCCATGAGCACCGCTCGGGGAATGTACCTCCCGCCACTTCATCACTTAGACATGAGTCTTGATGAGTACATGTTCATCAGGGCGTTGCCCGAGCAAAGTTTCGAGCTTAGGCCCAGTCGAACCGCCTAACCATGGATGAACTCTTCGAGCTTCAGGTTCCCTATCATCGTGCATGACTTGGCAAAACTATCAGTTAGTGCCATGTAATGTTGCAAGATGTTTGCACAACTCTTGCTAACCTATCATGCACCATCATCGCAAGCTTCCAAGAGCTAGCCACGACCATGGCAAGAGACAGAAAGCATCGAGGTCATTAGAGCGGACGCCGTGGTACTGTGCATCGGCAGGAGGGTCTCTGATGGGAATCAACACTGGGCATCTAACATTTTTCTAGTTTACATTTGTATCCTTTAGTTTACATTTATATCCTTGGGTCAATTGGGTTTTAATTGTAAGGCAATTATAAGCCAATGGTTTAGTCATTAGGAATTAGTGGGTTTCTTGGCAAAAGACCACGTAGGCCTGGTAGGACACCAACCTCTCTCTCATTGGGCCACCTAACTTTTAGGGCCCACTGGGCCAGTCTTTGGTCCATGGGAGAAGATTGACCAAGGAATAAAATCCCATTTCCCCTCTTGACCAAGAGGGAGGGTGCCCCCCCTCTTGTCCTCATGTGGGGAATTAAATAATCCCCCCTTTATAATTTATTATTATTATTATAATTTGAGCACATGGGAGAATAATCTCCTATCCCCTAATTGCCTCTCCCTAACCGTAGATCTGAGGTTAGTTAGGTCTTTTAGTTAGAGTTATATAACCCTTGTATTTCAGAATTATTAAAAATTAATGAGAAGAAAATTGTAATTTCGCACAAGAGCCTTTGGGTGCCCGTATCTCTCCTCCTCCCCTTGCAGCTGGATTGTTGTGAGTTCCTAGGGTGGTTGCCCTAAAAGTTGGCGAATTCTAAGGTGTATCTCCTCCCTTGGGTGTGAATCTCAGCCACCGCCGTCGCCGCCTCCGTTCGTGCCGCCGTCGAGCAGCCACAATCGAATCTTCAACCTGTTGTCTAGGATTTCGAGATCCAGGACAAAAGGTAAAATATCAGGTTGGTCCTCTCAATCCAGCCGTCTGATTGACCTCATATTTTGAGGGTTAGTTCCCCCCGTCGTCCCCTTCCTCTAGTTAAATTTTCACCACGATCAGTGCCCGTTTGCCCCCCTTCCCAGTGAAATCTTTTCGCCCCTAGCAATCTGCCAATTTGCAGATCTGTGGGATAGTACCCCATTCTTTTATTTTTCCCACCCCCTAAATAACGTCAAAAAAATTCCAAAATATTTGTGTGCCATCCTCACATCTCCCACTTTCACGAAACATAGATTGCTTTTCCATAAGGTAAAGTGGACAGTCTTTAACTTTCATAATTTTTCAACCACATAATTTCTAGTACACATTATCTACACTCCTATACCAGAAGAATCTGTGCTAGGGCTGGTTAGTCAATGAACCATCAGTTTGTTTGTCATTCAGACTCTCTCAACTCTTTGATCCTATCCTTTTCACATGATACCCATCTATACTTCTTTTTGATCATCACAAAGGGGGAGACAGCTTTGTTGCTTTCTTTTTTGATGGTAAGAGACAGCTTTGCATGCATTGCATGATTGGTCATGTACTTTGCATGGATTGTACATTTCTGAATCTTAATAAAGCTTGTTTTGGCTATCATCAAAATGGGTATCAAAGGGTAATGTGCTGCCATCATCAAAAAGGGGGAAAATGTTGTTAGGAGGTTAAGTGGGATAATTTGTGTTTCATGATTGTCTCACTCTCTGTACTTAATATATTACTCAGTTTTGATGATTGGTAACAATACATTTTTTTGTTGACTAGTTTTGATGATTGGAAACAATGCATTTTTTAGTTGACTAGTTTTGATGATTGGCAATAGTTCATTTTGAGTTTAGTTTTTGATTACTGAAAATAATGATGTTCTGACATCTTTCTTCATGTTGGCATCATTGTCAATAGACTACAAGCATTCTGCTATAAGGTCTATGCACACTTATTCTTTATGCACATAGGTCGATGCATATATGGCATACGTGTATATAAGGTCAGCATATAGGTCAATGCATATCTTGCATATCTGCATAAAAGGACAGCATATGGGTCGGTGCATACTTTGTGTGGTTACATGTAAGGTCGGTGCATGTTTTGTAGAAATGCAAATAAGGTCGGTGCACATTTTTTAGAAATGCACATAAGGTCGGAGTAGATTTTGAAGAATGCATATTGAGTCGGTGCACGTTTTGTAGAAATGCACATAAGGTCGGTGCACATTTTGTAAAAATGCACATAAGGTCAGAGTAGATTTTGAAGAATACATATTGAGTCAGTGTACATCTGTCTTATGTTCATACAAGGTCGGTGCACATTTGCATCAGGCATACATAAGGTCTGTACACATTCATCCCAAGATAGTGCGGATAGTCACTTGCATACTCTAAAGTCAGTGCACATTTGCATTGATCGCTTGGAAGGTCTGTGCACACTCCAGTCTGTGCTTGTCCCAAGTCGATGCATGTTTCTTACAATGCATATCTAGCTAAGTGCTCATTCTTACTAGCATATTCAAGTTGGTACACATATGCTAGTTTTAGCACATGACGTCAGTGCACATGTGTTGAGCATGTCAGAGTCCATGTATAAAAGGTCTAATCATTTTTATGTCTGTGCACACTTCTCATTGGGCTACCTAAGTCATCATAAAGTATCTGATGAATTTCCTTCTGCTTTGCTGACAGGGACTTAACTAATAAAAGGCCTAAGGGAACCAAGCTCGAACGCCTGGTTAGCATAAGGACATATTTCAACCTCTGCTCGTGAAACTTAAGTGAGGCACGTGGTCCCAAATTCCTCTATGCTTGTGATTGGACATGTGATCCAAGATTGGGCTCAAAAGATGATCCAACCACGTGGATAGCACGCCTGCAGATTTTAATACGTGGACTTCCAGTGGAGCACCTGTTTCAAAATTCCCTAGGCGAGAACGTGTTTTCCATACGCCCATCTCCCGCGAGCATATATATAGAGCCCAGATCTCTCAGTTTGAGGGTGTGAAGAAATAGAGCAGCAGATCTACAGAGAGAGAGAAGAAGTCTTAGAAGCAGAAGAGAGCTGAGAGTTGAGAGCTGAAAGGAGAAGTTAGAAGGAGAGCCTACGGTGAAGATCAAGAAAAGTAGTGTATTGTAAGTGTGAGGGAGAATAGAGCTGGTGTGAATCGGTCTTTGTAATTGACTCCTGGATCAAATCCAGAGTCAATCTGCTCCTAAGAGAGCTACATTGTTTCCTCATTTCTTCCTTTCATTTTGTTTTTTGAATTTTGTTAAGTTGTGTGTCAGCAGGTGAGGGTGAATCCTCAGACAGCGAAGCTGTAACGCTCAGCGGTAGTAAGCTGTAAGGCCTAGCAATTTGGGATTTGTTCCCTGACGCTGTGAATTAGCAGTCTGTAGTGATTTAGTCCCCGAAGCTACGGATCAGCAGATTGAAGTTGTGAATCAGTAGTAATCCACACTCTGGTCTGAGTGTGGGGTGGATGTCGGTGAAAGCTACAGAAAGAACATGCTTAAAGAAATACAAAGAATGGTTGATAACTGAAGCATTAAAAGGAGAGCCTTCACAAGACAAGACTAAAGGGCTACGAAGACTAAGCTGGAAGACTCAACCTATAAAATATAGTAGTAACTCAATACTCAATGGATGCTCATCCATTGTGTCTAATGATCACCTGGAGAAGTCTCAACGTCAACCTAATCGTGTCTAATGATCACCAAGTTCTATCTAACGGACAACAAAGACATGGTGAGCTATAAAATGAAACATCCTAAAACCAAGCAATTGACAAGAGAGGATCAACACTGAGAAAATTTAGAGCAGATAGAGTGCATTGATAGAAAGACCATGAGAAAGAGAATTGTGATTACATCACTTGAATGAACACTACCAAGAGTTGAGACAAGCCAAATTTTAATTTACACTCAACTACTTCCGGTCTACATCAAACTCGTTGAAAAGAAGAAGAAAGAAGAAGCATCTCAGCAGAATTTTCACTCCCATCTTTCTTTGCTTCCTCTGTTAGCCCATACCATTTTCTTGCTTATCTTTAGGACTTTTAAATCTCCTATTTAAGACTTATTCCATTCCTATCTATGTCTTTAGCGTAATTGAGCATATTTTACACAACTCTATCTTTTAAGAGGCTATATTTGTGTAAACCCACTAAACAAGTGGTTCACTTCTCCTTGAGAGGAAAAGTCCTTACTTGCGGGCAAGAGTGTCAGTAGGATGTTTGTATCCTGCAAGCTTGGGTGTGCATATAAATTAGCTGAGTTTGACTAGCTCGTAAATTAGTTGGGGTCTTAGCAAGAAGAAGCCCATGGTGTGGCTAAACACCTTATAAAAAATAGCTGACTTTGGCTGAGCTGAGAAATTGGTTGGGATCTAAGTGTGTGGATGCCCGTGGTGAGTTGAACACCTGATCAAAAACAACACTTATACTATTCCCTGCTAGGGTTATAGTGAAAATCCTAATTGCTACTGGTGAAGAGGCATAATCTCGCGCTGATCCTGAGCCGTGAGATCTTGGAGGAATCCTTGATCACGATCACCACGTATGTGCGAACTGCAAGGCAGGAAACGGATCAGGGGTGCCCAAGGATGATTCCCTGGGGAAAACCCTCTGATACTTAAGTCAGCGAATATGATAGAGTACAGATGCAAAGGGAGACGGTAAGAGGAGAAGGGGGCGCAAGATTATTCTCCACCAAGAAGTGTGATGGCTCTCACTCAGGATTGTTGCTTACCTCTTCGAAGAGCTATTGGCATCCGCTTATTTTCTCTAAATTAATTGAGAATTAAGCATAGGAAAATAATCCTTAAATAGAGCAAAATGGCACAATGCCAATGGTGCTCTACTAGTCGAGTCAGCCTCAGAAATCGAGATGCGTCGCCAGGCCAGACGGCATGACATGACAATCGAGGATCGCCCCCGAGCACAGGACACTGCACCAGTTAGTTTCTCGGTAATTGAGCTGGATCCAAGGTTCGGGACAGCCTGCCTCATCGAGTCGCACTCTGAAGAGATTCGGGGATCACCCCCAAATACCCTGCCTACGATTTTACACCGCTGACATCTCAGCAACCGGGTTAACTTAGGACTCAGAATAGCCTGGCGCATCATATGACTCGTCGCCAAGGAGCGAGGGTCACTCTGACCCCCAGACAAATGACATTATCATGTCGATGCCCCAGTCACCGGACCCAACCAAGGGTCCTAACCAGCTAGCTGTGACTCGTGGCAACATCAACAATTGATCGGGCCTGCCCCCGATCACTCAGTTTGCGGGTTTCCCCACGTTCAGCATAGCTACCCAAGCCGAGGGCACCCTGACTACAAGCCACGTCATGTGGCACCTAGCAATGAGGCCTGGGTCTATCCCCGAGTTGCCTCCCTCCAGCCCTCCGAAGTAAAAGAAAGACCCATCTGGGCCAACCACAAGCTTCAGGAGCTCACAACACCCTTATACAACCCCACACGCGGGTGTCAGGGATTTTCCCGAGCACCTGGTGGGCACGTATGCTCCAGTCACTATACAGCAAGCCGGATCCCAACTCGGGACTCCCAACAATCCATCATGTCCTACACCACCATCGTGCGCCCTCGCACGCAGATCGATCTGAACTCCCAGTAATCCATAACAAGGGCATTCCTATCTTTTGGTAACCCGAATCCCTAGTCAAATCCCCAGTCAAACTTGGTAAAATCCCCTGGTCAAACCTGGGTAAAACCCCCGCCGCAAGACCGTCTCTCCCACTGGAACCCCCCTGCAACCTTCCACCCCTTCTCTTACCGAAGAAAGCAATGGGGAATCCAGGGACTGTGGCATTGAAGGTGCCGAAGGAATCTGGTTTGCCCATGATTCAACCGAGAAATGGTCGATGGTTGGGATGCCATTCTCAGCCTGAAACAAAAGGACATAGATCACAGAAAGTGTACGCAGACTCAAAGCCCATGACAACTCAGATGAAGATCTCAGAGAATAGTAGAAGAAGAAAATCAATGATCCAAACAAATCTTGCCTAATGGGTTTGTTCTTGCTCTTCCGGCAGGGCCGGCAAGGGAATTATCCCACTCAAACGTGTTGCTCACAAGAACCCAGTGAAGTTTGTACATGTAACGGGCAAAGTAAGCTTGCCGGTTGACCACAGGATAATCGATTCAACAGTGGTGAACCAACGAACGAAGTCAGTTAAATCGGTTGGCGTTTGTTTCTATTTTTATTCTTTTGATTGTTACAATAGCTTTAGTTCTTGTTAAATTTGTGGGAAATTAGCTTGACTGCTTGGGTGATTCGCCAAGAGCCATGTGATGCAACCCCAGCTGCCAGGTGTAAGACCTTGGAGGCCATTTCTGGAGGAATATAAACACCGGATGGAATGATCGCCCAAACCAGTTATCCTATGTGCACAGTCTTGTTCTAGGCTACTGTAGATAGAACACGGGGGTCTGAAGACGTTTCCAGCCCATGATTCCTGTCCCTGATAGATCTTCCCTTCCGTTAGTAGCTTTCTCCATTGTTGCCACTTCGTTTGCAGGAGGTGATCCGACCAGTAGCAATTAACTGCAGACTGTTCGACAGAAGTTGGAGCCCGAGCTTGGAGTGTAGATCCAAGAACTGGAGGACAACCTGCCCTTGATCTACTGGAAGGCCAGTTCGAAAATGGTGTGTGAGCTTCCTCTAGGCAGCTCCAACCAAATTTTTGGTGCAACAGCATCCTCTATGGATCCAGTACTCTCAATCCTTCAAGAATTATGGAGTGAAGTTAGTTCTATACATGATGCCCTTTGTTCTGTGACATAGTGGGTTAATTTTCTTGAATCAAAGCCGTTGGATCCCTCGGTTTCTAATGAGGGTGTCTCTGATTCTTCTGGGTCTTTTCGATTTAAATCACATGAGTATTCAAAGTTTGATGGGGGTTCTAATCCTTCCGACTGGAGATTCAAGACTAATAGATATTTCCTGTATAATCAAGTGCCCGAGTATCACAAAGTCCCGTTTACCTATTTCTATTTGGAGGGTGAGGCCCTACAGTGGTTTTGGCACTTTTCAAGTACCAGGATTTCTTTATCTTGGGTGGATTTCTTGAAGGGTTTAGAATCCCTGTTTGGCTCAATATCTGTCGTGGATTATCATAGTCAGTTGAGGAAGCTCACGCAGATAGGCACGGTAGCAGATTATCAACGACAATTTGAGGCCTTGTCTACCAAGGCTTCAGGTGTTTCAGAAGACCACCTGTTGGGGATTTTCTTAAGTGGTCTTCGTGAGGAATTGTCTTGTGAGGTTAGGTCCTTCCTACCTAAGACACTGTCACAAGCCATGGAATTGGTCGGAATCCAGGAGCATAAGTTTCAGTTTAAACGAAAGGGTAATCCTCACTAAATTTTTTATCACCATAACCCTCCAGATCTCCTCAATCTTCTATTCCTACCCCCTCCTAAGTCTCCCCAACCACCTGTGCGAAGGCTAACTACCCAGCAGTTACAGGATAGAAGGATTAAAGGGTTGTGTTATAATTGTGATGATAAGTGGACTCCTGGTCACACTTGCCAGACTCAGAAGTTGTTTTTATTACAATTGATTCCAGATGCATCTGAATATGATCCTGGGGTTATTGAGGAGCCAAATCTTGTAGCTGATAGCCCGTTAGCCCTGGAACCTTCTTTGTCTTCTCATAATGTCCCGAACCTAGCATCACCAAGAACTCTTCGGTTACCAGGCTTGTTGGGTTCTCTGTCAGTTATTGTGCTTATGGATAATGGAAGTACACATAATTTTCTAGACCCTCGGATTGTTCAGAAATTGGGCTTGACTATAATGCATCTTGATTCACAGCCGGTTAAGAGTGCTGATGGTATTCAATTACCATCCCAAAGCTGGTGTCCAGGGGTCACACTCAAGCTATCTGGCATCTCATTTACATTGGATTTCTTAGTCTTACTCCTTGGCACCATAGATATAGTTTTAGAGAATCTGTAAAGCTTCAAAGCCTCAATTTCATAGCATGTAATGTTGTATTTCTGAAACTTGTTGAATGTCTCACAGCATTTTTGTGCTGTTGTTGAAACTTGTTGTTGGAACTTGTTGCATTTCTATGAATTTCTGTAATGTTGTTACAGCATTTCTGCAATGTTTCATTGCATTTCTATAACAGCATTTCTGCATTTCTGCATTTCTGAAATGCATTTCTGTGCACTTCTGTAACAGCATTGCATAAACATGGCATTTGGCATTGCATAAACATGGCATTTAGCATTTCTGCACAGCATTGCATATGGTTGCATTTGCGCATGTTTGCATATGGTTGCATTTCTGCACATTTCCACATGGCATTTCTGCACAGGGTTTCCTTTTTCTCCATTGGTTAGCAAATTCCATCAGCGAAGGAGATGAGATGCACATGGTTTTTTTTTTCTTCCAGAATGCAAGGGTGCCAGGGTATTTATTCCCTTTAAACATATTGGTTAAGGGCATTTATTGCCTTCTCCCAAATGCCCATCGGCTAAGTCTTTTAGAAAGAAAGAAGGGAAGAGGGACACCTCTGAGCATTCATTTCCCTCTGAGTTAAAGAGCATTTAACCTCTTCTTAAAACAGGTCAAGGTGGCAGTGGGATTTATTCCCCTTCTCCAATCCCATTAGTTAAGAGCATTTATTACCCTTTAAAGCCACGGTTAAGAGGCCAAGGGGGAGAATGGGTGCACAGACCCTCCTCTTCCCAAAAATTATTGACCAAAGGCTTTAATCCCTCCTTGGGTTTCATGCTCATTTACTCTTGTGCAGGGGCAGGGTTATAATTGCAGTTTCCCAGAAGATATCTCATGCAATTATAGAGCCATTCACATAGTTTTTTGATCTTCAAAGTATACCCGGCATGGGAGGATATACATAATTCCAGTCCTAATGATGACCGGGGCTCCTATGCAATATCTTTTCTTTTCTGATTTCCTTTATGCATACACAGGCAGAACTCTTGAGCGACCCTTCCTTCTCGGGATTCATGCTTCAAGCTTCATGTCTCATGTCTTTCAAAGAAAAAAAAATAGTCTTCAGCACCTTTGCTCCCTGCACAGGCCTTCTTGTGCATTCTTCGTCTTGCTCCTTGATGGATGCTCGAAGATCTAGTCCTTTCCTCCCTGTTTACTGCAGGCCTCACACATGTGCTGTGCTTGGGCTGCTCCCTGCGTGGGGCTGGGCCTCAAAGAAGCTCTCCAGCCCCTGTTGTTGTTCTGCGCGGACTTTGATGCTGCTGCTCTGCTTGTTGTGATGTTCTTCTCCAACTGCTGCTTGCATCCTTGTGTGCTGTGCGCTGCTCTCCGCACAGGACTTTCCTGCCCATTCGCAGGCAAGGCAGGGCTGGCCTCACAGAACTGCTACCGCTTGGGCCTCTTGAAGCCCTCCAAGCCTTCGACGCCCCTCCTCTTTTTATAGCTGATAGAGGGTGGGGCAGAGGATTTCTCCTCCGGTGGAATCCCAAGGGGTGAGCCCCTTGATCTTCTCCTCCCAGTCTCTTCCTCTTCCTTTTCCTCTTTAATCTTCATTTTTTTTTTTGAATGGGCCGTGGTTTCAATGGGGGGAGCTTCTCCCCCCCGGTGGGTGCAGCAGCAGGCCGGGGGGCCTCTCCCCCCGGGTGGGTGCAGGCAGTAGTAAAACGGGGGAGGGCACCCCCGGTGGGCCTGACCGGGGGTCCTCCCACTCCTTCGCTTTTTTTTTAAATATAAAACAGAAAGAATAAAAAGGCAACAGCCATGGTATCTTCTCAGTAAAATAATTAGCAGCAGTCATTTTTGCAACAGAACAACAGGAACAGCCCTTCCTTTTCAACAAAACTACAGTAGCAAACCCTTCTTTTCAACATAACAATAGTAGCAACTCTTTCCCTTCAGCATAACAGCCGCACCCTCTTCCTTTCAACAAAAGCACAACAACATTAATAGAGCAGCAAAGGTAACAGTGTTCCCATTTCTCCCCTTCGCAAGTCAACAGCAACAAAAGTCAGCAATAACAGCAAGTGAGACAACACCCCATCCCCATTTCCCGGTGGTGTCCACTTTCTTCTCTTTTTGCTTTTTTTTAGTTTGTTGTGTTTGTGCCTTTTTTGAACAGCAGTAATAGGGGTACACTGGAGGTCACAGTATGGTAACATGACCCTCAAATGATGGACATGCTCCTCGGTAGATCACGAATACACAAAGATGTCATCCATGAACATGACCAAATTCCGTGGCCGACAGTCTGGCACGCCTGGGGGGACCTTTCCCGCCTTTCTTCTTTCTGTCAGAGAAAGTCTCCAAACCTTCTTCAAGGTTTTGACTGCCCATCTTCCTCTTGCAGGACGGGAAGAGGAGGGCACACATCTCTCTGTTCGTTTGAGAGCTCTTCGTGCACTCGCACGCTTCTCTATTCGTGCTATGCACCACCACCACCAACAACAGCAACAACAACAGCAGCGGTGGTAGTCGTCCCCTACATCCCCCAGATCATCGCCAGCCACGCCAGGTTCGGATACCTGGCGACCCCACTCATCCTCGGCGACTTCTCGCTAGTCGTCGGCTTGTCCTTTTTCTTGGGCGTGGTGCCTGTGGTTGAGGCCAGCTCAGGCACACCTGCGGCAACAACCACTAAGGGCGTCGGGCCCTCCGCTTCAGCAATCGGTCGGGTTCGCCTGGCCAAGAAGCCAACTGTCGGGGGTGTCAGGCCCTCGGCTGCATCAATCTGCCGGGTACGCCCGGTTAAGAAAACGTCAGTCGGGGGTGTTAGGCCCTCGGCCCCAGCAGCTGGCCGGGTCAGTCTGGTCAACAAGATCACTATTGGGGGTGTCAGGCCCTCAGTCTCAGCAATTGGTCGGGTTCGCTCGACCGTCTCTTCGCGGACCGGGGGTGTCAGGCCCACTGTCCCAGCAACTGGTCGAGTTCGCTCGGCTTTCATAATGATGGCTGAAGGTGTCTGGCCTTCCGCCCTAGCAAATGGCCAAGTCTTCTCAGTCAATCAAGTCACTGTTGGCGTTGCTCCTGCTCAACGGGGGTAGCGCCGTCGCCGACACGGCACCAGTTTTACTGCGGCAACCCTCAGAGGTCCTGCTCCTGTTCAACGGGGGCAACGTCCTCGCCATAATGACGTCGCGCTTACGGCAGGCGTCCCCCAGGTTGCTCCTGCCCAATGGGGGCAACGTCGTAACCGCCAGGGCACAAAGCCCGCGACAACTATGTCCCGCTCCGGCAAGACCATAATTGTCGGAGACCTCCGCATTCGGCTCGATGGAGGCGAGCCGATTTTACCTCGGGATCGACATGTTCCGACCATTTCTACCTCCAACCGCTTCGAGCTCCTTCGGCAAGTTCGGGAGGATGGGGCCAAGATGAAGAAGCCCGCCGTACCGGTGGCGACTCATGGTCCCCTGTAGCGGCCCTAGCCACGAGCTCCCCGGTCAAGGACAGGGGGCAATCCAGTGGAGGAGCACCAACTTCAATTGAAGAAAATTTGGGTCACCAAAGAGGAGGCCCAAATTATAAGGCGAGCAAGGGCGGAAGCACCTTTCCGCATGTTGGAGCTCCAACAAATGCGGAGCCCGACAAGCGTTGAAGTCTCGGCATCCCCGAGGCTTACACCTCAGCCCCCACGTAGGCAAAAGCGCCGAGGAGCCGGCAAGAAGGTCCGACTGACCTCTCCATGGGCTAGTTCCACACATACGGATGAGGATTGCTCTACTCAAACTTCCACGTCCCGAGTATCTGTTTTGACAGAATTGGGATGCCACCCAAGCCGAGTAGACAACCGCCCAAGAAAAAGCGGGTGGTTCAGGTGGCTGATGATTCTGTCAAAGTGTTCACCTACTATGCCACCTCTGCCGACAAGCAGCCGGAGGGCACTTCGGGGGAGCTCAACCAGCCTCTCCAATATTTGAGGAGGTCAAGGCTCGTGTCCCAGATCCTGGCACAAACACAACAGGCGCTGGCCGCTGGGACGTCTCAACCCGACCCGGCGCGGCATGAAGAGCGCCAAGAGGATGTTCATAGTGTCGATGGGGATAGTCACCCCCGGCACGAGGAAGATCTGGGGGAAGAAACCCAGACTCCCGCGTTGGAGGAGCTCCGACGGGAGAACCAAGAGCTCAAGAACCTCCTGCAATTGCTCTTACGCGAAAAGGAGGCCCTTGTTCAACCTCAAGCAGTAGCCATTGGAGTGGAACAACAACCTTCCCCCATTCCAGTCGCGGTTAACGCCTCTGTCATCGAGGCAAAATTGCCATTGGCAGTGGAATTTGAAGTGCCGCCACACGAAGTCAATGCGCGATCGTCTGCCACTCCTGCTGCTAAAAGCCTTATGGCACAGAGGCAGATGATCGAGTGCATTGTGGAGACGAAATTTGCTCAGCATGGGGAGGGTGTGGCCACCGTTGATTTGTACAGCGTGCCCTATCCCCTCCACCATCAATTCAAGAAGCTTCCGCCGGATTGGAGCTTTTATCAAAGGCCGTCACATATAGAAGAATTTCTTGGTGGCCCATGAATGCTTGCATTCCATCAAGACTCAAAGAAAGAGATGAGTGGTTCTCAAACTAGATTTTGAAAAAACCTATGATAGGGTCCACTGGACTTGCTTGTTTTCGGAGCTATAAAAGATGGGTTTGATGAGAGGTGGATTGGATGGGTACAGGTTTGTGTCACTTCAGCCAACGTTGCTGTTTTAATCAATGGGCAGCCTTCTATTTTCATAGTGGGAGGGGTCGGCAAGGAGACCCGATGTCAGCCCTACTCTTTGTACTAGTAGCTCACATACTAAGTACGATGTGGCCGAGAACTAAGTCTCATGGGCGAATTACAGATTTCCAGATCAGAGCAGGTGACATACATATCTACAATCAGGTGATGACACCATTCCTTTTTTAGCAAAGGACTAGAGACAATTCTCACCACTAGATTCATACTGGAGTTGCTTGAAGAAGTGGGCTGAAGGTGAACTTCGGTAATAGTCAGCTAGGGGGAATTAATATGGGGGAGAGAGCCCTGGAGAGCAGCTTTAATACTAAGTTGCCAAATAGGAGATTTGGGCCCGGCACTATCTCCTGGGGTCATTAACTGTAGGAATCGGCAGAGTGTGATACAAGGCTGTGAGTGCAAATTGGTAGGATGGAAAGCAAAAATCCTCTCATATGGGGGGAGGTTGGTGCTTTGTAAATGTGTTGAATAGCCTCCCAATTTATCACCTTTCCATCTTCCAGATTTTGAGGACCGTTGCAAAAATGCTTGCGTCTATTCATACTAGATTTTTCTGGCATGACAATAGAGGCAGGATCAGGGGGTAGAATGATATAGCATGGGGCAGAATTTGTTTGTCTAAGGAGATAGGGGAACTACACATAAGAAATATCAGCGATCTTAACAAACCTTTGCTGGATAAGTGGTTGTGGAAGCTGGGCTCCGAAGAGAATGGACTTTGGTTGCAAGTCATCCGTCAAAGATACTATGGGAGGGTAAGGAAATGGGATCTAATCACAGTCGCTCAGCACAATCTCTCTCCAATTTGGAGAGGAATGTTCCAATGTAAGAACATCATCATGACTAGTGCACAAGTCCGAATGGGGAGTGGGAAAAAACGTTTGTTCTGGAAAGATAGGTGGTGTGATAACTTTACTTTACATGACACTTCTCCACAACTTTTTGCAATTTTCTCAACACAGGCAGCAACAGTTTCACAGGTTTTTGTGCCACATTTATCGAGCGGTATTTGAGCAGCACTTTTTTGAAGAAACCTTAGGGAGGAAGAGATGGAACAACTGGAGGTGCTCCTTTCCTTTCTCCTACCCTTTGCTTAGAAGGATACTAGCATTGACAGATAGTGGTGGAGATGGGAAAACGAAGGTAGATTTTCAGTCACCTCAACATACAACGTTATCTCAGATGGAGAATTAAGGCATGGATTGGCATCACACATCTGGAAGCCTAGAAGCCCCCTTCAAGTGAAACTGCTGGTATAGAAAATCTCACATGGCCGTCTACTGACTTGTGACAGGTTAGCCTCACTCATGCCAAGAGTCTTGTCACTATGTAGCGTTTGTGGTGAGGAGGAAGAGACTATGGATCACCTCTTCACAGGATGCTCCTTTTCTAAGAAAGTGCAGGCACAAGTATCCAAGTATCCACTAAGGTGCCAGGGGCCACCTTTTTGCAAGACAATGTGCAACAATTGTTAAATAATGGCACTGGAGATGGAGTCTGAAAGGCGACAGGCTAATCTGGTGGCTCATCCTTCATGCGACACTGTGGGCACCATGGGGAGAAAAAAATGGCAAAACTTTCAGGAGGGAAGCTAGGGTGTCAGACAAAGTTGCCTCTTTCATTGTGGGGAAAGTGAGAGAGTGGGCATCGATTTTATACAATGTGGACTCACATGATTCTTCATTTTTGAGCAATCGGGGGGTTAGCGGGTGCCACATCACCTTGATGTGCAGAATTTTGTAAAAGGATCTTTCGGAGAATCCTAGAGTATACTTGAACATCCCTCTCTTTTTTACCTTAATACAACTTAGTGGTACTAACCACTTTCAAAAAAAATTAAAGACTATAACCAAATCTTATTGGTCTTTCTTCATGTTACTAAAATTAAATTTTATATATTCTGACCTAGCTTTATTGATCCTAAAACCTTTTGTGTTCCAGCTTAGTTTGCCATGCCAGCTTGTGACACTAGATCCACGCGCTAATATGTATATACGTGCAAGTATGCTCACCCACAGGCAATGCATGTTAACCTTCCTGATAAGAAAATATGACAAGATATGTTTTATGCAAGTATGAAAGGCTCGGATGCCTTATGAAATGTCTGTGTTCCAATCTTCCATGTGCAAGTCATGTTACGTTACTCTTCCATGTTGTTAAATAATGTTGTAAGTCCATGTTATGCCATGATATCCGTAGAATCCATGTTTAGAATTATATGTTTTCTTCCTTGACCTCATCAACCTTGGACGATGAAATGGGGTGCCCACATAGCTAATCTGCGTGTGCTTACCTGATTAAACCCTGCCCTATGTAGTTAAGTCACATTATTTCAAGTTTAGAAGGACTTAATATAATTGTATCATGCTCATGATTATGATAGTTATTCAGCGGCCAGGGCAAGTGTAAGTAACTCCAGTTGGCAGGTGACTGCTGGGTCAATACTAGAAGTTCCTACTGAGTCTTATACTCAATCTGTCGTGTTTTGCTTTTTAGTGTTGGGCCGTGTGGGAGACCATCTCAGGATCTGTGCAGTGCAACGAAAAGGGGCAGGTTGCAGGTGTGGAGCCGTGGTTGGAGGCTGGCTGTGATTTCTACTTTTAATATTGTTGGCTTTGGTTTCCGTGTGGACTTTTGTATCATGACAATTTTCCCAATTAATTATAGATTATGAATGGAAAACAGTCCTCGTCTATTTCTTTTCATAATGCGTACGTAACGATGAATGTTTTGTGTATGGAATGGTCAAGGTGCTACTACTCTCAGGCACGTTATGTTAATGCGCCACATCCCGTGTTTCCGCTTTAGCGGGGCATGACAAAAATGGTGGCTGCGATGAACACAAAAGGCGAACCAAGATTAGGGTTAGGGTTTCCTTGGGCCGTCGCCGCCTTCACTTGGGAGGCCGACCCCGCCGGAGAGGGGGGAAGGTGCCATCATGCCCGGAGCACCGGCAGCATCCTCCAGCTGCACCATAGCATCCCTGGCAGGTGGAAGTGTATGCGACTCTGGTGCCTCTGTTGGGCTGGAGTAGGCGCAGCCGGTGGAGCCAGAGCTGCCTGCTGGTCTCTGTTCGACGGCAAGGGGGATCACACTGGCAAGAGGCCGCTCCGTGACCCAGCAGCAGGCATGAAGGGCAGTACTCTGGTACCTTCAGATACAGACAGCCTGCCAATACCCATCCTGGCCAAGGCCAATCCAAACCCATGTGGCCAAGCTTGGAGAAAATTGAACTCAATGCAGGCTTGAGCAGCAGCAACATTGGCGATCTGGGACGTTCGCATCACCATGTGGTGAACTTTGCCCAACTTTCCGGCAGGAATAGACGAAGGCCTCATGGAAGAGGTTGGCTTGCAGCGACAGGAACACTGGAGCCACTGGCGAATCCGTGCCCTACTCGAAGGTGGGCGTCCACTTGAAGAAGCGGAACAGAGCCCCCTTGAGGACCATCTATCCCCGTAGGAGAAGCCACATGTAGTCCTCCTCCAACGTGCACCAGAGCAGGAGGTGCCGAGGATCCAGCACCGCCAGATGAACTCCTTGGAGAGCCCAAGGCGTTTGCAGAGAATAGACTTGATCTCCGGGTACGGCGGCGACCAGTGCGAACCAAAATGGAAGGAGAGAGCCTGCCACCTCCTCCGGGGTGAAGTAGACAGCAGGTTCGCCACCGTCCGTGAAGGCTGGCCGGTGGACGGTGATGGAAACTTCCGGGAAGGGCTTAGCTTCTGCCAGGATCTAGGCGTAACTCTTCGGAAGCGGAGTTTTCGCGGGGGCCTGGAGCAGCTCGACAGAGCATTCCTGTAGCAGGAGGAGGAGCAGCTCCAACTGGAGCCGGAGTCGCAGGATCAGCTGCAGACGAAACCGCAGACGCAGCACCGGAGGAAACCAGAGCCACTGGCAGGGAAGAGGGCGGTGCAGGGGCGGCCGGAGACACACCAGATGAGAGGGTGGGAACCAGAGCTTGCAATCGAGCAGCGCTGGGGGATCCTAAAGTCAGATGGGCAATTCTGGGAGTCTTCGGCGCCGTCGAGCAGCAGACGGGGCGGAAGCGCCAGTCAGATCTGCCAGGGGCGTGTGCTTCCGCGTGGGAGGTGCAGGAGATGCTGTCGACGGGGAGGCTTTCGCCAGATCTGTAAAGGAACCCAAGGTCGAAGGAGCCGGTGCACAGGCGAGCGGAGAATGTGCCGGAGCTTGCAGCCGAGCAGATCCAACCTCAGATACAACCATTTCTGGAGGCAGCTTCCTCAGATCTGCCGCAGACAGAGCCGGACCTGCCGGATCTGCAGCAGACGAGACCGTGGGTGGCAGCGCCGTTGGAGCAGGTGAAGCAGCGGTCATCCCTGGGTCATGTAGCACGGTCAGAGGAGAAGCAACACCAGTCTGCTTCGTCGGATCTGCCGCTGGTGCAGGGAACGCTGGATCTGCAAAGGGTGGCGCCGGGAGGCCAGAGGGTGGAGGCGGCGGTTGCGGAGAGAAGGGGGAGGCTGCGGGAGATGGAAAGGGGGAGGCAGATCACCCCCCCCCCCAGCCAGCCATGGCGGCCATCAAAGGGGAGAACCACAGAGCTTCCCTCTCAAAAAAAATCTTAAGAGAGAGAAAACGTTCACCCCAACTTGGGTAATAACTCAGCTACCAGACAGTCGCTTGTTTAATGACACATTGCCATTATAACTGGAACTGGCTTGGACTTACAGCCTGTTATCGTCACCTCCATTGTTTGACTCTGCAACAACTTCAACTTGCTCAACGTGAACAGGTTGTTCAAAGTTGAGGATGCATGTTTGGCTCTACTCTTTCCTTGTTGTATCCGATTGTCTGGATTTATAGATTGTTCGGTGTTATTGCTCGATAACCGTCTTTTGTGCTGTTCATGCTGTGTAAGGATTTCTTAGCGTTATTCCTGTTGGCATTTCCCTTTTTGGTCGGGATTTACTGGTATTCGATTCTTCTGTCAATTGCTCAGGATGTTGTTGACCATTCGAGTTGTGGTGATGGCCGTACATATTATTACGATACTTTGGTCGTCCCAGCTTAAACCTGGTCAGCTCTTGACGTATTTCGCTTCTGTTGAAGTTGAAGTGCTTGATTGGACCAATTCGACTGAGAAGCCGTTCGAGCGAACTAGGCTCTTCCCGTCATGGTGAGCTTTTGTTGCTAAGCTCGATGCTTCCCATGTCATCTGACCATTTCAGTATCGCATTGTCATGTGTCTACCCAAGTGTGGACAATTTAATTTGAGCCTGATCATTTCCTTGTTTTACGGTAGCGTGGCTTTGGACCTAATTCCTGTGTCGAGAGCTATTGCGTACCATATTTTCGTAGTGCCGTGTCCATCGATGTGATGTGAGGCTCATTCGTCATTTACAAGACGTAATGGTAGGCTGAGATTAGTGCTTTTCCTTGGACTTTGTGCTGAAGCTGGTACACTTCTCTGTTGCACTTAGACTTTTTCCGCTCGGTTGCTCGCTGGATCAGTGCTCGAGGCATGTTACATTGCGATTTCCTGTGATTGTGATGACGCCTATTGTGTGCTGAGATGCGAAGGCTGAGGTTCTTTCTGATACCTTTGTGCATTGTTGAGTGCGCAGCGGAAGCGTGTGGGCTAATGACCCACGAGCCGAGAATTCTTTTTGTATAATTCCGGTTGGTCGAGATAATTGCCTCCTCTCGATGTGACTCCATCTTAGCTGCATGTGCCTAGACGTTGTCGCGACTGTGCCGTTGTCAGTCATTCCTCTGATTTTAGTGTCGCCATTTGCGAGTATGGGGAAATCGTAGGCTTCCCTACTGATAAAGTACCCTCTACTCTGCATTCCTTCTCGTGGGTGTTGTGCTCTCGAGGCGTGCTCGTAGTCCTTGAGATGCATTCCCTGAGATTGTCGTGTCTCTTGTCATTTTACGATTGATTCCAATTATTGTAGATCTTTCCTTAGTAAACGGCCTGATGCATGACTCGCTCTCTGTAGTTGTGTGCTCAGCTGTCGCGTGCCTTGATACGACCCTGCTTGCAGTGTGTTCCGTGGCTCTAGGTACTGTATGGAGCTAGAATTCTGCAAGTGTTGTTGTCATTGGTTGTTGTTTTTACCAGTGCTATTTTCATATGATTCTGCATTTATGTGTTGGACCATTGTCTCGTCAGTAGCTTGCTGTGCTCCTTTTCCTAGTGGAGTAGCTCGCGACTCAATCAGATGGGATATCTGAGTGAGGACTGACTTAATGCTGTGTGTGGTCCAATGTCTTTGATTTTGCTATCGTTCCTTTGCGTATTTGTCGATTGGCATCGTGTGTGCCTGGAGTTCCCTATCTCCTTTGGCACTGGAGCCGATAATGTCGTCAGACTGTCAGCTGAAAGGACTATGTTTCCCTGTGTAAGCTGATGTTGGTTGTGCCTGTCGTTTCTGTCGATTCATTTCTTGGTGCTATTTACTCTGGCAATCATGTCTCTTGCCTTGCGAGACGTAAGCGACATTGTCTTGTTTCAGAGGTGTCAGACTTGTGTTCATTGGTAGTCGTGCTCACTTCCGAGCGTGTATCCGTGACAACAGCCTAACGTTGTTCCTCTGAACTTTGCTTCTTATGTTTTGTGTCTGTAATTACCGGGTTATTCTTCCCTACCTTACCCTTGTTGGTCCTTAAATTTCGAGGATGAAATTTCTTAAAGGAGGGGAGGACTATAATACCCTGCATCTCTGGCAGATCTTTATTAGGTCCTACTAGATCTTTATTGGATTTTTGGATCCTTTTAGAAGAGTTTCAGACTACTTTTGTAGCTCCCGAGTTGAGAATATTTCAGCCATTTATCCTTCAGTTCCTCGACTCGTGGTCACTGTAGTCGCATTGTGCTCTTCGCCAGGATCGTTTCGACTATTTTTGTGGATTTTTAGGCCTTGGTTAGACATTTAATTAAAATTATTAAAGAATTATTAAAATTTATTTGTCAGCCTTACGAGACATTTTTCACCCGTAGAGCCTATTTGTCTACCTTAACCATCTATTTATCACCCTTATTTCTTAATAGCCGCTGCCTTTGGGGATTGCCTTCTCTGCCTCAGCCTTAATATGTTCGAGCTTTGTTGTCACGGCTTGACTCCTGAGCATGAATTCATGAATTTGAACTTGCTATAGTTGCTCGGAGCGCTAGCTACAGTTGCTCGAAATGCTAGCTACAGGTGCTCGGAGTGCTAGCTATAGTTGATTGGAGTGCTATCTACAGTTTCTCGGAGTGCTTGCTACAATGCCTTAGAGTGCTCAGAGTGCTAGCTATAGGTGCTCGGAGTGCTCGCTATAGTTACTCGGAGTGCTTGGAGTGCTAGCTACAGGTGCTCGGAGTGCTCGTCCGAGATTGATCGATCTTTGACTATCATCAACTTTGACTAGAATTGAGCTTTGACTATAGTTAGCTTTGACTGTAGTCAGCTTTGACTAGAGTTGACTTGGCTAGAGGCAACTTGACTTGAGTCATCTTTGGCTGAAGTCAATTTGGTCATCTTGACTGGAGTCAACTCCATCTCCAAATGGAGTTGGCTCCTCTTCAATGTTTTCATACTTCATAGCCTTGTTTCTCCCACGCTAGCCATTTGTCAGTGCTACTCATGTATTTGTCACTGTTATTTTGCATTTGTCAGCCTTAACAGTCTATTTGTCATCGTTAGCCTCATTGAGCTGTCACCTTAATGCTTCTTTGTTTCTTGCTTCAGAACCGTCGCCTTTGTCTACCTGGCGTCCTACTTGTCACCCTTATCTGTCCATTTGTCACCACTAATAGATATTTGTCACTCATATGAAGTGATTTTTCACCTTTATTTCCATTAGCTGGCAGGTGGCTTAAGGTTGACCTACGTCGACTTCATTTGCATTTGGAGTCGCCTTCTTCATTCTTCATGCATTTTGGCTTGTTTGTTCATTTTTCAGCTCTGGAGTCAGCTCTAAGCTCGGCTCTTCTTCTTGTAACCTCTTATTAGCTCCTTGTTCTTTGATGTTCTGCCCACATCTTTGCACCTTGGTTGATCCTTGTTTCTTGTATTGAGTGGCTTGAAATCAACCTTGCCCTGCTACTTCAATGCATCATATCACATGCATCATTGCATGATGTCTTCACACTACTTATCTTCATGAGACGCTGATTTTGACTTGAACTGCATACATGTTGACATCATCAAATGTATATAAGACTCATCAATGAGTCATAGTCAGATATCATCAAAACTAGAGAGTTATGCGTGTACCACACATGAACAACAGGGCGTGATTGCCGCCATTAGATTGTGATTGCCACCATTAGATCATGTAGCCACCGATACCATAAAGTGTGCCTGGCTCCCAGGAAAATTAGAGTGGGCTGAATAAAGGAAAGAAGAGGAGATTAGTTGTCAGCCATGTCCCCTGTATCACAATACACATGAGTTCTCTCTCTTACTTGGCCATCCTTCACAAGTTGGCTAAGGTGCCCCCTCATGTCGGAAAGCACGCCGGGCTCATGTCTGGCACTTCCTGAAGGTTGAGAAGAAGAAGAGGAGGCCATCTTGAGTTCTCTCCTTCTTGGTGGCCACTGTTTCCTCCAAAGCCTTTAGCTTTCTGCTAAGGGCACCGATCTCCCTTTACTCTATGAACCCAAAGAGTCCTACTTTGTTTAGATCCCTGCGCTCTCAAGATCTAAAGAGGTAGGCTGCCAGGTCGCTGGCCGCCTTGGGTAGGGTAGGCGGCCACTAGCCTGGCTACCCACCGATTGAAGATGGCAAGTACCCTGGCCACCTTACCCAACTTGTTAGGGGCCATGCCTAATACAAAGTTCAAATTGACACTTAAATTTGATGTGCTACTTCCTAGATCTCTATTTCTGCATGAACTTGGCTAATGTGTATTGATGCAGCTGCAGCTGACAGCATCAACAAATGAAGAATCATGTGACGTCATCATCAACTTTAATTGCATTTATAGATAGTCAACTCCGAAGGCTAATAACTTCGAGTGCATAAACTCTGAGTTCCTCTATAATAAAAATCATAAAGAGTTTATGCTCCTTAAGTTATTTGACGTTCGCCTGTTATCTAAGTCGGGATGATGGACTTCACGAACTCTCAACCGTGCTCAGTAATAAATGTAGGACAAGGGATCTCCATAAGATTCCAAACTACATTTGTTGCTAAGCTGGGATGACTGACTTCTCGAAATCGAGAGAGAGAGAGAGAGAGAGAGAGAGAGAGAGAGAGAGAGAGAGAGAGAGAGAGAGAGAGAGAGAGAGAGAGAAAATTTCAGTGTCCACAGCCCCTTAGGGGGTATTTATAGGCCCAAACTGGCCCTGGTTAGTGCGCTCAAAGGGGGCATCTGGTCAGGGTGAGGGCGTTGGCCAGAGCCAGCTGGTCCAATTGGGGTCACTCGCAGCTCTCATTTGGTTAGGGTAGGGGCATTGAGTGCCCTCACTTTGTCATATCGTGGGTTTCTGGTGACGAGGTGAATAGGGTGCTCGATGGAGGTACCTCGTCAATGTTTGGTCACTCCTTGCCTTCACCCTGTCAAGCTGGGACTTCTGGCGATGGCGGAGGAAATAGAGGCACTCGGAGGGCCCATTTGGTCAGGGTGGGGGTGCTGGGTGCCCTCACTTGGTTAGGATGGCAATGACGAGTGACAAGGGCACTTAAAGTAGCAAATGGTCTAGGTAGGGGGTAGCTCAAAGTGGAAAATGGGTCAGGTGGGGGGTGCTGGAAATGGCTTTCGGTCAAGTTAGGGGGCGCTGGAAATGGTTTTGGGTCAAGGTGGGTGGCGCTCGGAATGGCTTTGGGTCAAGGTGGGTGGATCTCAAATTGCCATTTGGTCAAGGTAGGGTGTAGCTCAAATAGCAATTTGGTTAGGGTAGGGTGGAGCTCAAATTGCCATTTTGGTCAGGGTAGGGTGAAGCTCAAATAGCAATTTGGTTAGCATATGGGCGTTGGGCGCCCTCGCCTTGACCAAGTGAGGTTGTTGCCCGTCGTCCTCTAGACTTGGGAAATTTTAGCTTAAATGCGGTCTCCATAGGGGCCGCATTCAAAAGAACACAGTCCTCGTGGCGACTGTGAGCAGGAAAGCGCTAGAAAGGCCTATCTGGTCCTAGTGGGGGCGCTCCAAGCCCTTACCTAGTCAAGGTGAGGTCAAGGAGGGCTAGAAAGGGCCATGCAGCCAGGTGAAGGGTTTTGGCTTGAACGCGGTTGGTCTCCCAATCACGTTTATTGGATCATGGTCGGTATGGAGATCGCGAGCAGGTTGCCCATTGCAATTGGCTTTGGAGCCCGTGTTCGACTTAGCTATGAGAGTTGTTAGCATCAGGCCCCTTGTAAAAGGCACTTTAGGGATCTTCCTGGGTTCTGGGTCGAGCCCGTGTGCTGTAAGAGGGCTAATGTAGTGCCGCACACCAAGTGTCTTGGGGGGTGGTCCCTGTTCGTTGCGTCATGCCATATGACATGTCGTGGTACTCCGATTCCAACCTTGGGTCAACTGACATGGTATCTTCGGGGGCTATGCCATTTGGAAAAAATTTAGGGAATAATTCTCTTTGCTTAATTTTTGATTAACTCAAGAAAATAAGCGAGTGCAACAGTGTCCTGCGTCGCCGGCCATGCCCCAGTTACTACTTCTGTGATTACACCGACGACCTCCAAGGCTACCACCCTGGCTCCCACGGCTGCACCCACCAAGTAGACCCCCGTCCCCATCGTCGCCCGATCTCCTCACCCCCGACTTCCACTCTCACAGCCCCCATCGCGGCACCCATCAAGGACCCCGCCACAGTGCCCAGCAAGGCCTAGGTGGCAGCTCCCATGAAGGCCTCCACGCCCCCATTGCGGCTACTAGCAATATCTTAAGTTTTCCTCCCAAAATAGCAGAAGAAGAAAGCACACCACCAAGAAATTAGAATCAAGAGAGAGAGAGAGAGGGAGAGATCAGTGTCTCACCTTATACACAAACTTGATCTCATTGAACCTGCCCAGTTGCTGGAGCACCCACCAGTGAAGGTGAGGAGGTGAGGGAGGCCTCAGGCTGGTGTGGGTGTCGATGCTAGAATCGTCGATCACCGGTCCACTCATCGGTAGGGTAAGGGAGGTCACTTGAGGACACTGTACCGTCACCAATTGTAATAGTGTAATACTGTGACTTTGAAGTGTGAAGTGTAACTATAATTCTGTGATTGCTAAATGTTTCCTGTGCTCATGTGACTGTGAAGGAAAGTCGAGAGACGACTGAACTAGATATTGAATGAGAACTGTAGGAGAGACTCTTCATCTTCCTATGACTGTGAAGGAAAGTCAAAAGACTCTTCGTCTTCCTCCCACGGGTTACATAAACATAACTATAGGAGAGTTAAAAATAGGGAGAATATTTTTTTTTAAGGAGCCAAAGATTCTATGAGCCAAGATGCAATAAACACCATCTGAACATTTCCGAAACGCAGCGTTCCAGTTCGCGGCACGCGTCCTTCCGGTACGGGTGGATGGAAACCGCCGGGATCAGCGTCCCGCCGGACGCCGCGCACACGTCGAGCAGGTAGTCGTTCGGCACGAAAAACCCGGCCTTGTCCGGCAGCGGCGTCCCCCGGTCGTCGTACGGCAGATCCTGCGCGAGCAGCACGAACGCGTCGAAGTCACCGGAGCGAGCGTGATGTCCGACGTACTCGCGAAACGCCCGGTCGAGTCCGCCGCGCAGCAACGACGCGGGCATTCCGGCTTCCCGGAGCATGATGCGCGCGAGCAGCCGCTTGTACGGCGTCGGCAGTGCGAACCGGCAACCGGAGCCGTCGGAGCCGTCCCCGACGAGGTGGACGTGACAGTCGATGCGGCGCGGCGTTGTCGTTGAAATCATAGGACGAAGGAAATTCGCGCTCCGGTGGAGGCGAGCTTCGGGATTTTGATAAAATCAAACGTGTCGCAAGGTCCGGTCGAACGCCGCCAACGCGCCGGCGAGCGTTTCCGGCGGCGTGAGCAGCGAGACGATCCAACGCGCCCGGTCGGGCGGATAACCGAAGAAATGTCCCGGATGAACCAGCGCGCCTTCGCGTTTCAGCAGCGCGAGAGTCGCCCGCTCCTCGTCCACGCCCGGAGGCAACGGCAACGACGCGTACCAACCGGCTTCGCGCGGCTCGACAACAACACCGTGACCGGACGTTTCCGCCCACCGGCGCAACACCGCTTCATTGTCGTCGCAACGCGACCGGATGGCGTCGCGCAAATCCGCGGATCCCGCGATCAGGCCGCCGGCGGCGAGCTGCACGGCGGTGCCCACGGAAAGGTAGGTGTCGGCGATGTGGTCGAGGCGTTCGCCGGCTTCGGCGCGGAACGCCTCCGGTCCGGCGATGACGAGCCAGCCGAGTTTCGCCTGCGGCAGCGCGGCGATTTTCGAGAGCCCGGACAGGACGAACACCGGGACGTCGCGTTCGCCGGCGAACGTCGCCGGAACCGGAAAACCGGACGCCGGATAATCCAGAAAAACTTCGTCCACGATCAGCGGCAGCCCGTGCGTTGCGGCGACGCGCCGGAGCGCGACGCGGTCTTCCGGCGAAAGGACGGAACCGGTCGGATTGTTAGGCGACACGGCGACGATCGCCCGGGTACGCGGTGTGACGGCGGCGTCGAGCGCGGCCTCGTCCACGCGCCGACGTCCGTCCCGGAGGACGAGCGGCCAAGTCCGGAGCGTCACGCGCTCCATCGCCGCGATGTATTCGAAAAGCGGATATGACGGCTCCGGCACGAGCGCCTCGTCGCCCGGCTCCGTCAGCAGTTTCAGCAGCCAGCCGTAGGCTTCGCTCGTACTCGCCGACAACCGGAGATCGTCCGGCGAAACGACGACGCCGTGTCCGGCGTAATAACCGGCGACGGCCTCGCGGGCGGAAACCATTCCGCGCGGGTCCGGGTCGTATCGCACGGCGTCCGGATGCGCGTAGAGCGCGACCAGTTTTTCCGTTTCCCAAAGAAACCCCGCGACGCCCGGATTCGCGACGGTCAGATCGGCGACCGGAAGCCCCGCCGCGCGCCGTTCGCGCAAGGCGAGCGTGAGCGGATTCGCGTCGAGCGACCAGGTGAAGCGCGTGGAGAACATGGGTGCCGGCGGACACAAAAAAGCCGCCGGCGTTCCGGCGGCTTTTTCGCGGTGCGGTTTACGCAAAGACTTCGTCGGACTTGAAGAAGCGCTTGATTTCGGCGGCGGCGGCTTCCGGAGAATCGGAGGCGTGGACGACGTTCACCATCATGTCGGCGCCGAGGTCGCCGCGAATGGTGCCCTTCGGGGCGTTCTTGGAGTTCGTAGGGCCGAGCAGATCGCGGACCTTTTCGATGACACCGTGGCCCTGGAGGACGGCGACGATGACCGGACGGGAGGACATGAACTCCTCGATGGACGGGAAGAAGGGCTTGTCGGCGACGTGCGCGTAATGTTCGCGCAGGATCGCGGAACCAAGGCGCATCATCTTGCAGCCGACGATGTCGAAACCGGCGGTCTGGAAGCGGTGCAGGACGTCGCCCACGAAACGCTTTTCCATGGCGTCGGGCTTGAGAATGACGAGGGTCTTTTCCATGAGGGCGGACGGCATGGACAAAGGGCCGGAAGCCCGCAAGCCCATTCCGGATGACGAAACGGGACGATTCCGGGACCGCCCTCGCGCCCGGATCAGTCCTTAGTCAGAGCCGGAACCGAGCCCGAAATCACAACGGTTCAACCTACACACAGATCCAAAGGCACGATAGCCAAAAATTTGATTTAATCACAAAACTCGATCAGGGACTCACGAAAGTGCTCCGAAACCCAAGGACTCTGATCCAAAAAATCTTGGGTGCTACACGTGGCATCGAGAAGCTATCTTTGGGAGTGACTTTGTTGAGGTCTGTATAATTCACGGACATACGCCACTTCTCATTATTCTTGGGGACCAAGACCATGTTGGCTACCCAGTCTGGGTACTGGGTGGGTCGGAGGAGTCTCGAGTGTAGTTTTTTGCTTACTTGCTTTTTTATAATTGCTTGTCACTTGGGGTTACAATGCCTCCTGTGTTGTTGAACCGGGAGGCAACTCGGGTCTAACTTTAGCTGGTGGATGATAATTTCTGACGGGATTCTGGGGAGCTCGTCCTTGGACCAAGTGAACACATCTTGATTTTCAACCAGGAAGCATTTGTACTTCTCCTCCTACTCGGACAACATAGAGCTGATGCGAAGGATCCTGCTCGGATCCTCCCCTACCTAGATGAGGTAGAGGTCTTCAGCTAGCGTACTCCCATTGGGCCCAGGATCCTCTGTTCTGACCTTCTTCTCAGGGGGAGCATCCTTGGTCCAACTTTCCTTGGTGGAAATCAAATAACACCTCTGGGACTCCCCTTGATCGCCCCGAACCTCCCCTACCCGGTGGGTGTGGGGAACTTTAGCTTCTGGTGGTAGGATGAAGGGACACCCCGCAGTATGCTCAAGATTCCTTGGTTAATTATGACGTTGTACCTGGCTATTCCGCGCACGACCGTGAAGTCGGCCAAAAATATCACGTCCCAGGGGGAAGTCTCGAAGGTGATCAGAAGGGAGATGCACCCCTCCGGGAGGATGGTTGTGTCAGAAAACCCATACAAGGGCATGTGTAGTGGTGTTATGCACATCAAATCCAAACCCATAAGGACAAGACAGTCGTAGGAAATTACGTCAGGTCCGCTTTTGATTATCTACAAGGATCAGTTGTACAATACATTGATTAACGGTTGCAGAGACAACAAGGGCATTGGAGTGGGGGTAGTCATGTCCACCAGATCATTGTTCAAAAAGATGATTGGATCCTCGAGGTGGTCCCGCACAGGGGAGTCGTTGCAACTCTCGACGACGTTGACCACTTGGTTAACTCCAAACCCGTATCTCTGACGCCTCCTGGAGCTGCCCCCTCCCGACACTGACCCCTCAGAAATCCTCATGATCTCCTTTCCATTGAGTCAGTTGTTGATGGGAGGAGGAGTCTGATCCTTCTACTATCACTTTTTCACAGCCTTGGCAAGGAACTTGTCGAGGAGCCCTCACCGGATTAAATCCTTGATCGTGTGCTTTAGCTAGATGCAGTCACCCGTATCGTGGCCGTGGCCACTATGGAAGTGGCAGTTCCTTTTCTGGCTCATGGAACTTCGGTCGAACTTCATCCTCGGGGGCCATCGGAGGTAGGGCTCCTCTCGGACTTCCATGAGGATCTATTTAGGTGGGGTCATCAGGGGAGTGTACTGTCAATATTGGCCCTTGTCTCTTGTTTCCTGGCGGTCGCGATGCTCTCAGTCGTGTCACTCGCGTTTGTTTCACCCCTTTTGTGGGGAGTCCACGGGTCTCTTACGGTCGGGTTGACCAGTCCTGGTCATTTGGCCTAACGCCACATTATTTTCCTTGCAACTGGCATGCTTATGAGCCAAGCGAGGAGATCCATCAGGGTCATTGAGGCCTCTACTCTGAGCGATCGTCAAAGGATGGGATCTTCGGTCCCTTGCATCAGGGCAGTTGTGGTAATGCTGACATCAAGTTGAGGGATGTAGAGGGCTTCTTTCCAGAAACAAGACACGTAATCCACAAGATTTCCTCGCGTCCCTGCCTGACGGTGAGCAGACTCACCACCGATCGACTTGGCTTCCTTTCGACAGCCGATGACGTTCTCCATGAACAGCTTCTTTAGCTGTTGAAAGGAGGTGATGGTCTCGGCAGACAAGGACTCGAACCAAGTCTGAGCGTTTTCTTACTGGGTGGTAACGAATGCCAAATATTTCACAGTGTCATATCCCGAGCTTTTAATACAGTGGAAGGATATCTCGGGGATCGTGAACAGTCGACTAGTACGCCTCAAGCGAGCCATCAAATCAGAGCGCGATCACATTCATACACAAGAAATGAATGTAAAATAGTTGGCAAAAATCTAACTTTTATTGGTGAAAAGATTGGGTTCTTTTATTTCTGAGAGAGTGAGAGAATGGACGAAGCTTCTCTATAATGTGAATTCTTATAACTCTTCCATGTTTATTTTGTTGGGGGGTTAGTGTGGGTCACACCGTCTTGGTGTGTGGACTGTTTTTGTTGTATGGGGATTTTTTGGAAACACATTGACTATATTTGTACATCCCTTATTTACTTTTAATACAATAGTGGTACCTCCAACTTTCAGAAAAAAAAGATTGTCATTCTGCTCATGCATTTAGTTGTTGCATTTTGGCCTTCCTATGCCTGGATTTTTTCACAATATGATCTACTGTGAATGAAATCCAGAATGCCCACTTTTGGATTCTACCCATGTTTAATCTGCTTGTCCCAGGATAGCTATAGTTGGCATAGTTGTCAAGGCAGTATAAGGCGACCCAAGGCGTACTTGAGGTCTTCAAGTGCCTAAGCGCGTAAGCGCCTGTTTAAGCATGGTTAGCAGTTTCGGTCGAAACCAATATGTTTTGACCAAAACCGATACGTTTTGACCGAAACATATCGGTTTCGGACCTAACCGATTTGAAACCAACTGGCCGAAACCGGGCGAAACCGGACGTCAACTGTAGGGCGAAAACATTATATTTTATTCGGTTTCGGGCCGAAACCGAAGCCGAAACTGAAACCGAAACCGATACTATTTCGGTTTTGGACCCGGCCGAAACCGAAATCAAAATCGAAACTGTCATCCTTGTGTCTAAGCGGTGCCTAGGCATCAAGTCCATACGAGCCAACTGGCAAGAAGTGTTTTTAAAATTTTCTATACAAAAGGTTTAGCCCCGCTGTTTGCAGGCTGTGCAGTTGAGTCCGTTATGGGCTTTTGAGAGAGAGAGAGAGAGAGAGAGTACATGGTCACGACGATAGGGTAGTGGGAGATGGTGGGGCGACTATGTTGAACAAGTGTGTGGAGCCCGATTTATCTTTGACCCAGCCTCGCATCGTGGATCAGTTTGTGTGGTCAGGTCGTGGGGGTGTGTCAAAGATGGGGGCTGTGCCCCTGGCTGAAAATTTTTTGGACCGGAGGCAAGAGAGGACAAAGCAGTTTTGGGTTGGGTCAAGCAGGTCCAAGGCGGCTGGCATGCCTAGGCTGCGCCTCGGGTTGCCATTTGCAGGCCCAACTAGGCGTACCTCTGCCTAGCTCACAGAATTCCGCCTTCCTGCCTGTGTGGGCGCCTTGACAACTATGATAGTTGGGAATCGACTTTTTACTTATTTGTCATGTAAAGAGGGTCCTAGCACTCATTATCATGTGCTCTTTCATTTATTATGGTCTAGCTGTATTCCTGGTTTTACGCTGAGTGCCTCAAATTATGTCTCCGATGTAGCTGATCCTTGCAGTCTGCACCATCTGACCTGATGCTTATGAGGTGCAGTGGTTTGCATTTGACACTGTCTTCATAGGTACTTTATCCCAGATGCCTGTGACTTGAGGACTGAATCCCTCTTCATCCTTACTCGTTTTTCTTGAGTGGTCTTCATGTTTAGTTTTAGCAGTAAACTGTTGCCTCCTGGAATAGCCACCTCTGCTTCCACATAGTTAGGCATATTTAGATTGCCAAACTGGAACTGGTGGGCATGCTTCGGGTTCCAGAGCTGGCTCAGACGGGGAACTGGCCAGTTCCAGATTTTGAGGACCAGGTTCAACTTTCAACTGGTTGTCTTAAATACCCATGTACCGATTTGGATAAAAATGTTGGAAAGGGTAAAAACCCTGTCAAATATGATATATACTAATTATGGTGTTTGTAACTTCTTAAAAGCTCCAAACAAGTATATGCATCATGCATGAGTCAAAATCTAATAATCTACTGATTAATAAACCTCATGTAATATATATGTCACGAAACTATGTTTTTGATGCCCAATCCCAATGGGTGAACTGGGAAGGATGGTTTGGCCCAGCTCCACAATGTTTCCTTTTTATTTTTCTAAAGGAAAAATTGAGATTGTCTGGTTCGACTCTGATTCTCTGAAACTTGCCAAACCGGATAGGAGGCCATCGATTCCACTCGGTTCAATCCGAACACAGAACCATCCAATTCTGCAAAACATGACATTTACTAAAGCAGGCACCACTACCGCAGCAAAGGTGCCACTCTATTGTGCATACTTAAAGAAGCAAGCATCATGCCCGCTGCTAACCTTCCCTGGAGATATCACCTAAACATTTTGTAAAGGTTTTTTCCCCTTCCCTGAATGGCCTTATCCTATAATGGATGATCTTCCCTAACGGTCTATCGTACGACTGTTAGTAGGCTTTGGCAGTCCTTTGCTATACCGCTAGGGTGCAGAGAGTCTCGTTATGTCTCTTCGGTCTTATCCCTTTTGGACCACTGAGCCTCGAGGTCTACTTATCGACCATTTTTCAGAGCCTTGCGGTCTATCGCAAGATCGTTAGGGGAGACAGAGAGTCCTACTCTGTCTATTCTTCCTCTTTCCGACCGTGGCCGAACTAGAGTCCATGATTTGATGATTTCTCACTGAGTATTGATCCTTAGAAGCTTCTTTTTGTTTTTATGGACTCTTAGGAGTTTTATCTTCAAGAGTTTGCTTAGTTCAGCCCTACTTTTGTGCTGTTTTCTCTCCAACTCGACCATAGGGTTTTGGGGGTCTATAAATAGAACTCTTGGCTTCATGGCTTGAGGAGGAGATTTCTGGAGCTTGTGCCGAAGTGCTGCTACATTCTGGGATGAGTACCAACCAGGGAGAAGTTATTTTCTACGTCCTTAAGTCATCTGGTTCAGGGAGTATCAAGTTCCATTAGTGTCTTTGTGTCTTTTCCTCTCTTGCTTTTAGTCTTCTTTTGCATCATCATAGCATCTTCCCCCTTTCTTCTCCCACATTCCTCTGCACTCATCTCACATTTTCAAACATCTTCCTACTGTTTTCACACCCCATAGGGGTTAAAAAACCACCACCCCGTAGGTATTCACCCTTCCTTTCATGCATACTAGTTTAATTGCAATATAGATACTACACTTGTCCAAGGGCTAATTGGGTTGCTTTTTCTTTGTGTCTACACTATTTTGCAGGTCTACAAGACCCATTACATGAGGCCCAGCTCTTCTAGCCGGCCAGGAGGGCTGGAGATCCAAGTTCCACATCATTATTCTGGGTGCGCTTAGTGGCCGCTTGCCAGACCATTTCGGGATCATTAGTGGTCTATCGTTGGACCGTTTATCTTCGCCTTGCAGTCATCTGAAGACTGTTTCTCTTTGCTGTACATGGGTTGTCTATCCCGCCGGCGAGTGTGCTTCACTCGGTTCTTTCCAAGGTACGTAGTGTAGTTTTACTGCATTATTTACTTTGGTGGCGATCACATCTTTTTTATTTGGGTATTTGTCATCATCCTCCATCATCTTTTCTTATTTTCTTATTTTCTTTTAGTTGCTCCACACGGTGCGTGTTTACCTTTTTCTTCTTTACTCCACACCCACGGCATGTGTTTAGGTCCTTCCTTGCTTTAGTTTACATTGTTAAGGTGACATGCCCACATGCTCTATACTGGATGTTGTTGATTGCATGAATTAGTGCACATCACCCACTCACATCATATATTTATCTCTTTCACATCACACTCACATCATCACCACCATAAAAAATATCAACAACCTTAATTTTTTAGCGATCACGGTGAGACATCTAGTGCCAATCATGTTGAGTGATTGTTTGACCTGCTCATCTTTACCTTTTCCAATTGCCCTTGTGTTTTCCTCGATTTTCCCATTTATTCCCTGTTTGTTTCTGCTCTCTAGTTCCCTGGGTCTCCTCCTAGCCATTTTTGGCCTAAAAGCGGTCTAGCTGTAGACCGTCTTATCTTCTTAGCGGTCCTCTATACGACTGTTTCTCCAGTTACAGGTACGCACTCCGAGGATTACTGTTATTTCTACATTTTTACTGATTTCTATTGTTCCTAGGTGCTATCTGGTCTCCTCCTTGGTTGTTGTGAATATTTATATCTTTGTTTGCATATTATTTATTAGCTTTTAGGCTAAAAATTACATCCACTCCAGTGCACATAGGATCATTCATCCTTCATATCATAGTCACATTCCTACCTTGGTGTGTGATCCTCTCGTCTCCATATTCTTTGGGGTCGACTAGGTGACCACATCCGGGACCTCCGTAAGGCCCCATGAGCCGTTCTCACGCGGACGTCAGGCCGGTTGTACCTTTGCCATCCCGTGTCTAGGTTGCATAAGTAAGGGAGAGTTTACACCTAGAGTCAACCAAGTCCCCACCATCCTTTCCTATTAAGAACCTATTGTTGGAGAGAACATTTTTCTGAAATCACAAAGGTTCTAAAGGTGAAACAAATAAAATTTTGTGCATCATTATAACTTGGCTAACTTTTGGTTGCCACTCATCCCCTTCTTATTTGCATAATCCCCTTTATTGGGGTCATCTTGTTTAGCTACTTATTCGTGATTGTTTGTGTTCTTGTACCCCTTTTATCTGGTTGTGAGTGTTCAGTAATAGTTTTGGTTGATGAACTTTGCGTTAAGTATTATCTTCAAACAATCATGCTATCTTAGTTTATCTAAGGCACTCGATGCAGAGCAATGGTCGAGACTTACTAAGGAACCGGGCACACTTCACCTGAGACGTGAGGTGGTTCGCGTCATAAGGTAGTGTCCTAACTAACTCTACTCTGATTTCATCCAAAATAAAGTTGTTGCAAATATATACAGAGCAATGGCTTCAGTCTATTGAGAAACTGTGCCCCTTCACCAATACAGTGATGAGGGCAAAGGCATGAGGTGGCAAGCTATCTCTGGTCAAACTGAGGTAGAATAATTAATTAGGGTGAGTAACTGGGGAAGGTTGCATCTAACCAATGTGATTCCTCACGTAAAAAGGTGTCAGTTCAACCTGACTGTCATCTTATAAAATAAAGTGATTTATGATTTGTTCTAAAAACTAGAGGTGCCTGATTGGGTAAACCCTCACCACATCAGATTGTTTGGTTTCAATACTAATGGCAGTTAATCCTAAAAGGTTACTGGATCTGAATAAGAAAGGCAAACAAGTGAATGTCAAAGGACTTTAGTATGCAAAATGCTTTCGCTCCAGTAATCCTGTGTGTAGACACTCTCGTTGCCCGCCTGACTTCTACAACCCCTGAAGTTATCTACTTTAAATCCCTCACTCAATATTGCTATTTTGGAAGAAGGTGTCAGAATTTGAAATCAGTCCAGAACAATCATGAGGTATGTATTAGGCTTGAATCCCCTAACTGAATGCCAATTTCAGTCTACTAAACTTTTCTACAGATTTCTCCAAGTGTTTTGATGATGTCAAAAGAGGAGAAGTCTGATGAGTCATAATTTGGAGAAGTCTGATGAGTCACAAGCTGTAGAGTCAGAAAGTCATAGTGTGATCAATCTAAAAGTCAGTATGTCCATGAATGCTCTATCTGAAGTCAATCTGTCCCTCCTAACTGGTTTAAATCTTGATGCATTTGATAATAAATTACTTCTTCAATACAAGGTGCTTTCTGTTGTTCATGTTAAAAATCTATTGTTTGCCAAAACCTTAACAAAAATATGAGCACAATAACTCATAGTTGTCATCATCAAAAGGGAGGAGAATGTTGTGTGCATTATGTTTTGATGATATCTTACTATAAGTCATTAGTTGGTTTATTTGAGAAAATTTAAAACATTATGCATTGACTGAATGTGAAGAAATTAACTAGGTCTTCATAAGTGAGTCAACCTACTTCTCAGGTGCGTCGACCCACTTGGTTTTACAAGAATCTCAAGATACAAGAAGGTATCAGCTCACTAAAATCAAATATAAGGAGCTAGCCAGTTAGTCAATAGTCAAAGCCTAACTTTAGTCGAGCAAGTTCTAATCAGTCAACAAACATGGAAGTCAATTGACTCACCTCATGAGTGCGTCGACACATATTCTCACAAAAAGAAGAATAGCCAGAGTGCTCTTCAAGATGCATCGACCCTAGTGCTCCTACGTGTTGATGCATCTTTAGTTCGAACACCACTTACAAAGAATTCTTTTCAGGCTGTGTCGAGTCCAGCCACTTCATACTCTTGAGTGCATCGACTAAGGATGGCCTCCAGAAGTAGCTTCAAGTGTACACCAACAAGTGCGTCGACGCAAGCACCTCAATAAGTCAACACAGCTTCAGCTCCAGCACCAGCTATATGAGCGACACTCTTCAGCTATGTCGACACAACTTTCACAGTGCGTCGACATAGGGCTAACTCACAGAAGTCACTTTGGGTGCATTTTTACAAGGGTGCTTCGACACACCATTCCAGCTGTGTTGACGCACATTGATTTAGCTCGTAGAAACCCGAGCGGATGGCAAGATGTGTCGACACACGCCTTAGGCTGCGTCAACGCATACTCGTTCAACTCTCAGCCGGGCTCAAGCAGCCCATGTAGACTAGAAGCTGCATCGACGTAAGGCACTAGGTGCGTCGATGCACATGAAGAGTTTTCGTCTGACCGAAGCCCATCCTTTCAAACACATAAAGTCTTCAAAAGTCAATGACCCTAGTTGTGATGACCCAGATCCCGGATACCAGATATATTCGATAGGACTATCGAATACATCTGATACCACTTGGAACCCGCGAGGCCTCCCAAGAGCGGTAAAGCTCCGAAGGGATAAAAGGATTATCGTGTAGTACATTGAAGCCACAGAGATATAAATCTCTACATGACCAATTAAACAAATTACTTGTGCGTACAATTAATTATGCATATTAAATATTAGCCTTCCAAATTAAACCTTGAAGTACCGTAGGTGCCAATTTTCTTGCACAGGTGCAGTATTGAGTGAAAAATGCTTGATAATGTTTTTTAAAAAAACTAATGCATACATGAACGATTCCTACACCTTCACCCAAACGATAGTCTACCACCCATTATTTTCCCTTCAAAGGTGACATAGAAGGAGAAGATCTCTTGAATCTTTGTCGTCCTGTACATTTCATACAGCCTGCTCCACACTTCTCTCTCCCGAACAACAACTAAAGAAGAGGACAAGACCATATCTTTAAGATCGAAACACAAATCAAAGTGTCCTCACAGAGTTTATATTCAAGAATAACCAAGATTATATCGTCATAGACCTAAAGGTTCTCATCACAGTATATTTTCGTGTGAGTCGGCTTCAGGCTACTGTCATCTTCCGAAGGCTGTAGTATAATTATTTGGACGTGAGGCGAGGCCTTAGGCAGCAGCAACAGCTTCACATATAAACCCTGTACGTCTAAATTTTCCGCAATTCTAGATTGAGATATTGAATGCCCCGCCAATTTGCGGCGGTTCTCATCCGACAGAGGTGCTGGAGGAGCCACAAGGACCAAGAATTCCAGATTAGCTGCCTTCCCCAGGAGGAACTTGACAAGCTCCATCTCACATTGAGAGCCCTTGAAGTTGCTCATCTTAATAGTCTTTAGGTTGTCGAACCGTACACTCTGTGGCCCTTCTATGATCTTCTCTTTGGCACTTGGCAAATCCGGATCTTCCAGGAGCTCTGGGAGCTGCAGCTGGGACGGGATCATCAAAAAGAACGGAAGTTTTTGACGTGAAAGTCACAGCAACACACAAATTACTAATAATATCGTTTCAGAGAAAAGTATGGAGGGAACAGTGTACCTTTATGAACAGTTTCTCAAGGAAGGGAGATGGGCAGAGGCGCAAGAACCCATAGATGTATGAAAGGTATTCGGCGTCCAAGATATACATCAGCAATTGAAGATCCTGAAGATTTTCTAGCCGAAGTGGAAGGTAATTCTCGTAGTTCATGTAGTAGTCCTCCCAAATTGTTACACGCTAACAGAGAACGTAAAGTTTGGGTGGGGGAGGAAAGGAGGTAACATGTTGTTGATCAGAAAGACACAGATTAAGGCATATCATGGCTGGCAAAATCTTGAAAACAGAGAGAGGAATTACCATGAGGGTTGCCGGGCAAACTGTCAGAATCTTGACATGGGCAAGCTCGGATAGCAATTTCACGTAGTCATGATACGGTTCAGAACACTCCATACCTATGGAACAGATGAAGACATCTACCAGAGACGATGCCCCCACAAACGAGAAGTCCTCGCTGATCTCTCCGTAGAAATGGAAGGACTCCATGCTGGGACCGGAGATCTTCAGGCCGTAGAGCTCCCAGCAATTCGCAAGAACGAACCGCTTGAGCATTGCGCATGAGGATGTGATGTCGATTGAGTATCAGCGGGCGAGTGCAACAGAAACCTGCCACGACTCCTCAGCTGCATTCTATCAAACACCCCAGCCACGCCCACCTGATCCTCCTCTGGAGCAGATGCAGACATGAGCCGATCCTCCAGGAGAACCCAGTCCACTTCTCCTTTCTAGCAAGAAGAAGCTCTTCAGGCTCTGGCTCCAATCACGAGACTGTAACAGTTGAAACCAAACTACAGAAGCGAGGACTGCTACTAAGCAGCAGAACAGGGAAGGAATGTTAAGTCGAAGAACCTAGCAATCTCCCCAGATACCTTCTTCCTGGCTCTCATCTACTATTTATAGAAGGAATACAACTATCAGAGCTGCACCACAATTAACTTCGGCCAGTCTCCTCTCAACTCAATTCCACTTATAATTGTTGAGAACAAAGAAACACGAACAAACTTCTCTAACAAAAGATCCCAAAACCGCTACCGCGATGGCCTTCGCTCATGACAGTTAAAACTGTTAACCGGCTCAACTGGCTGTAACCCGCCGGTTAAAGCTAGTTCATCCGTTACAAAACCTGACCATTCGCGTATCTTTGGCTTGTGGAAGGCGCATGTGCCGCGGCTCATCTTCCATCCTGTGGGACGGGGTGTGGGGGTTGAGGAGGTCGTGGGGGTGGATGGGCCGGGAGGGTAGCAACCGCCTGAAGACGTCGGCGGGGGGTGGAGGCCGCAGAGGACCCCCCATGCAAAGGAATAGGTATGCTCAGAATTCAAGGCATAATCAAAACTGCATAAGACTGCGTCGACCCTACCAAAGGATGCGTCAACGCATTTGATCGCAAGAAGAAGAAAAAGTCCAAACGAGTCTAGTCTGCGTCAACCCCATCGTTCGTTGCGTCGACGCAATCAAGCAGAAACAGTTCACGTTACACAAAGGTGACAAATGTCGAGCAAGGGCGACAAATAGGCATTACTGGTGACAAATAGATGGATAAGGGTGATAAATAGGTGATACCGGTGACAAATGGCCCATAAGATAGTTTTTGTAAAGGATACATCGACGCCCTTCAGCTGCTGCGTCAACACACAACACTTCCAGGCTCTATTGTTGCCCAAATCAGGAACAACTCAGACAGCTGCGTCGACCTTGCTTTCTCAGGAGGTTGACGCAAGGGAGTCTTCCACAAGCCATTGTCAACGATGTTTACTAAGGATGCGTCAACGCACCTCTTCACCTCATCGGCACACCAGAAGACTTTCAAGCCTATATTCTGTCAAAATCGCATTACTTCGGGAGTCATCGAGGAACCAAAAATAGCAATTGCAAACATCTAAAATCACATCTTTTGAGGTCTGGAGGAGGTTCCTAGGACTGACTACTCTCCCTATCATCATTACAGTACAAAAATAACTTTTTGGAGGCAGATCTGCCAAGTATCATATTTGGGTAAAGTCTATCACCATGTTACTCTACTTTTTCCAGTCAACAAATGGGAATTCAGCCCAAGGAAAATCTCCCAGGATAGAAGGACATCCTTGGTGCTGCCAGCCAATGAGGAAGAAGATGTTGCAGGTCTTCTTATTCAAAGAATTCTTATTTTTCTCCAGCCAATCCAGAGACAGGATCTTGGAGGGAAAATATCTATTAGTTGAGCCTATAAATTGGATGCCCCTCCTCTACATGGGGCTGTTGCTATCGTTGATATTGCTGAGGTGCTTGAGAGAAGAGAAAAACATGAGAAAGAAAGGAGGAAGAGAAGGAGCACCGGTTCCAAGTTCCCTACACAAGAGTGTGAGAACAAGAGAGGAGGAAGAAAGGGGCCAAGCTAGGCAACCAGCCTACCACAATATCTCTGGAAGAGTGATTCTCATTGTTGCTCTTACTGAGCCTTTTGTTTTACAGTAGGTGTTTTCTATCCTTCCTTGCATTTGTGTTTGTTTTTGAGTTTTCCTTTTTACTTCTACTCCTTTGTGTGTGGGGCGTCATCCCCCTTGTGAAGTTGTGAATTAGCTATGTCAAGCTATTAGTCAATGGTTAAGCTATGTATCAGTGGTGTTTCAAGCTGTTTGTCAGCATGTAACCTCACCGTGTTGGTGAGGGGTGGATGTAGGTGTGCTAGGTAGCAACCGAACCACCTTAAAAATATCTGGTGTTGTGGTTTGTTTAGGTGCACTCCATCTCTTCTGTCTCCTTGTCTTGATTGAGCTTCCTCGCAGGATTATATTTTTGTGATTTCCTACACTAGACTAGAATCAGGTTTGAAACTTCGTTACACTGCCTTACTAGTTCTTGTTGGTCTTGAAGAGGCGTGATCTCACGTTGATCCTGAGCTGTGTGATCTTGGGAGAATCTTGATCACAATCACCACGTCTGTATGAACTGCAAGGCAGCAAATGAATCAGGGGTGCCTAGGGATGGATCCATGGGGAAAACCCTCCGATGCTTAAGTCAGTGAATAAGGTAGAGCACAGATACAGGGGAAGATGGCAGGAGGAAAAAGGGGTGGGAGATCGCTCTCCACCAAGAAGTGTGGGGGTTCTTACTCAGGACTGTTGCTTACCTCGTCGGAGGGTCTTCTAAGGTTTATATAGCGATCCATTTAACACAAGAGCCCAGAGAGTTGAGGGGTCCAGGGAGTTGAGAAGATTCAAGGGGGAGTTACATCCTCATCGTGGGCTCTTTATAGCACCAGGACTCTTGCTCTCCCATATCCCTTTGAGTTCCCTGCTCCTTAAAGCTATGTAACAGATGCTTGGGCGAGCTTCCGACGGTCGGTCTGAGCTTGGGATGCCGGCTGGGGATCTTCCCGAGGGGTGGGTGCGTAGCTCGGATAGCGTGCTCTGGGCCACATAGGGGCCTTCCCGATCGACCTATCGCTCAGACTTCCAGCCCCGGGGGTCATCTAGGAAGTGCTGATCCGAGTGGATTTTGTGCTTGGAATAAGTGGGCCTAGAATGGGGCTGTCACTTTGAGGAGCTTCGAATTGGCATGAGATCATTCTCCACTAATGAGTGTGGTGTTGAGTACTCCGGATCACCTTACCTTTCCGGAGGGTTTCCTTGGAGTTTATATAGTTGCTCGCATTCTTGGCTGGAGATAAGGTATCTGGAGGGACTAGGGGGCGTTATGTCCCCAAAGGAGGGCCTTTCTTCTTCCATGCCCCTTTGAGTTTTCCTTCTCCGAGCGGTAGCGAGATTCTCGTTGGGAGACATGCCCTGTCCGTTGGGGGTCCGAGCGTAGGATATCCCTTGTTGGGGCGCTTAGACTTCTCCCGAGCGTAGAGGGCAACGCCGTAATAGTTATGCTCGGGTGCCGATTGGGCTTTCCCAAGTGACCGTTACTCGGACTTTCGGGCCAAGGGGGTCGCTTAGGAAGATCTGATCCGAGTGTGTTTGGGCTTCGGATAAGTGGGCATGTTCGTGGGGCTGTCACTTGGAGAGCTAGGCCTGGTTGGGTCAAATTGGGCCTGGTTGGGCTAGTCTGGATCTGATTTGCCCTTCTCGATCTGCACATATATTTGGACTGCGGATTTACCCCTCTCCACTTGCCCCCTACTCCCGAGCTAAAATTTGGGCACGAAGAGTAGTATGCTATGGAGTAGCGTCGGTGGCTCAAGTGGGGAGTATCATTGCCGGCAGGGGCCATATAATGCGGCTGTCCTGGGGCATGGGTATGATGATGATGGTTCCCTCGAGCGGGCGCAGAGAGGCTCTTCTTGGAGTTTGAAACGTCACGTCGCATTCTGTTAGGGTCGTCGGCATGTATGTGTAAATATCCGCATGCTTGCGTATTACGTTTCCTCTACCTAGGGCTTTTCCCCTTTGCTGCACTAGTTATTCTGAGAGAATCCATGCGCCGTGAGAGCGGGGGATCGCAGAGGCTTTCGTAGAGTTGACAGACATCACGGTGGTAGCGATCCGTCAGCTTCCTCCTCCTCCTGCATCTTCTGATTCCGTGGTCCCCTCTTCTTCCTCTCGCTCTTCTTGTTCTTCCATGGTAGAGCATGATCCTGCGGTTGAGGTCCGAATGCCCGAACAAGGTGCAGGAGGTCCGGTGCCTAGCCATCCTCTACACAGGGAGTTAGGTGAGGCCAAGGTGAAGGATATCGAGGCCCACTACGAACTGCCGTGGCGATATTTCTTTTCTCCGGCCAAATCACACGAGTCCAGTCTGGATACTCGTTCGGACCTCCTCTGCACCTTCCTTCTGGCTTGGAAGTACGACTTTCGCCTTCCTCTCCACCCCTTCGTCGTGCAGCTGCTGCAATTCTACTGGTTGAATCCTGTCCAGCTGGTTTCCAATTCATATTCCTTCATCTTCTCTTTCATTTTTCTTTGTCGCTTGTGCAGTTTCAACCCCTCTTTGGATCTTTGTCATGCTTTCTTTGAGCTGAAGGAGCAAACCTACATCGAAAAGGGTTTTTTCTATCTCCAGGCGAGGAGGAAGAGGAGCTGTGTGATTCTCTTTCCTCGGGATTCTTCGCACAAGGGGTGGAAGACTCAATTTTTCTAGGTTGGGGCTAGCAAGGGAAATCCCTACTGCGGCTTCCCTGTCGAGCCGAACTTTCATCCGGTATTCCCTCCGAAGCAGCCGGTGATCTCCCGGGAGTTGGAAGAGGAGATTAGGGTTCTTCAGGAGAATCTCCGAACCATTGTTGAGTTGATGACTTTGGCTAACATTGAGGATTACCCCTACCGAGTGTTGCCACCCAGTGGTAAGGACCTTAAGCTTCAGCTTTCGCACTTTCTTATTTAAGCTGGTCGAGCCCCTTGCTGATGACTTGCTTTTTGTTGAGCAGAAATAGGACGTAGTGGTGGCGAGGGGCGGCCAGCCGATCGAGCGGTCATCGAGCTGGAAGAGACGACTACTCCGGGCGTGCCTTAAGCTTCGGTAGATCCCTCTTCCACGCGGGATAAGGGCAAGAAAATTACTCAGGAAGATGCCTCCGAGTGTCGAGGGTACAAGCCAAAGGATGTCGGGGAGCGGCTGCTGCTGGCTTCAATGAAGGCTTTGACCGCCGAGAAGAGGCGATCGAAGAAGGTGAAGATAGCCCGCCCGACCGAGGAGCTTGTAGCTGAGGGTGTCCATCACCCGAGCCTTCCTCCGACCAAGCCAGAGGTATCCACAGTGGTTGAGGGGGCTTCCTCTGAGTTGGAAAGAGTGCAGGGGGAGGAGGTCAGCTCTGAAATCTCGATCAGCTCTGACGGGGTGCATGGCGAGGAGGAGGATGTCGAGGTGTAGATCTGGGCCGAGCCGAGCGTCGTTGTCCCGAGATTAGGGATGACTGGAGAGGACGCTCCGACCCCGGCTCTCCCGAAAGAGGCTCCTCCTCTTCAGCAAGGGCGGTTCACCATCCGGGCCTCCTTGTATAGCCAGTGTCAAGATCTGGCACCTTCGTTTGTTCAGGAGGAGTTCCGATGATGTTCTCCTCCCATGCTCCTTGAGCGGGTCATGGAGGGAGGCATCTTCATGGCTCAACTGGGAATTGAGATCACTGACTTTGTGGCATGGCTGGTGAATGAGGGGAGGGCTCAGTCCCAAGTTCGCACAGAGTCTGATCATAGGACCAGCCAGTTGACATCTGAGCTCGGGGTGCTTCGGCAGGAGGTGGCTTCACTCCGGGTGCATGATCGGGAGAGCCAGGAGGATGCTCAGTTATAGGCCGAGCAATTGTCCCAAGCTCAGTACATGGCCAAGCATAAGAGCAAGCTCTTGGAGGAAGAATGTTAGGCTCATGCAGAGCGCTCAGGATAGTGGGCGGCTGAGCGAGAGTAGCTCAAGGGCCGGGCCCGAGAGATAGAGCGGGCCAAGGGGGAGGCTAAGGCGGTGTAGGCCGAAGCCAAGGCAAGGCTGACCTAGGCCAGGGCAGGACTGGCCGAGGTTGAAGCGAGGCTAGCCGTGGCCGATGCGAGGGTGGCCGAGCTTGAGGAGAAGGTAGCAGGAGCTAGGGAGGAGGTGGTCGAGCGATATCAGAGCTCGGAGGAGTATCAAGAAGCCCTGAAGTAGGCCGCCTTCACGTGTTATGAGCCAGGCTACTGAGGAGGACTGCGAAAGGGTTTCACCCAAGGATTCAGGTGGGTAGTCAGTCTGGCCCAGGAACAGGTCCTCGACGAGCTCTCCTACGCCCCAAGGCAGCACTACGATTCCGATGAAGATGGCTCAGACTCTCCCTCATCAACATTGAGCGATGAAGGGCGGAGCAAGGGTGCTTCTGTCTCAGTGGAGGAGAGATCGTCAACTCCGACTGCCTCGGGAGGGCGGGCGGACGGGGCAGCTCCCATACAAATGAGGTCAGTGCCCGGGCCGGTCATCACTGAGCGTACAGGGGGCAAATCTCTGAGCCCCAAGGGTCCTCCACCCATTGAGCTTCACGAGGGGCCACGGACTTCCCAAAGTTCTCCCATTTCCATAGACTAGAAAATTTGTACTTGTCTTGTTAGTTCATTTCCTCTTTTTCTTTTGTAATTTCTCTCCAGACTTGACAGTGTAATGATTTTCTTTCCATATAATGGTAGTAGCATTTAAAATGCAATTGACTACACGTTACCACCTTTGACCAAGTAGGATTTACCGTATCTGAAGTTGCCAGTGATTCAGAGATCTCATACGATTCGTAGCCGAAAAATTAGGTTTGCATGTCGATCGGGTGCGGAGCTGGCATCTTTTCATCCTCCTACGCTTTAAATGACTTGTCGTTTCAGACATTCCCACAAGGGTTTGTGAGGAAGGTAGCGTAACTACTTCTGGGGAAGTATGTCTGTCTCTTGCATCTTTTCGAGGGGAGATTCAATTAAGGCAAAGGTCTCCCCCTTCGGCCTATAAAAGGTCCCGAAGGGCATCTCCTCCTCTTCATGATGCTTAAGGCTTCCATTGCAATCTCTCGCTTCGTCCTTTTGTTCTTGCGAAGCAGCTGTCTTCTTCCTCTATGATCGTCTTCAGGTGAAGCATGGAGGATGACTCTGAAGATGAAGATGTTGGCAATTGCTGGGACATTCATGCTGCTTCGGCGTAGAAGAACGGTCAGCGACGGGGCAGATGGCGTACAAGAAGGGTCAGCGCATGGTGATGTGCTCCCTCCCGACCTCTGGACCGCCGCCCCATTGGGGATAGGGGAGGGGCGGAGTCATTGCTCCTTCTTTCTTTTATCCTTGTCCCCCTCTCCCACTCCCTTCTAGGTAGTGCTTATTCTTTTTCTCTCTTCTGTTCTTCAGATGGTGCCTATTTTCTCCTTCTTCACCTTTCTTATCCTTGCTCGCACCACTTAGAGGGTGCTTATTTTTTGTTCGAATTTCCCGAGCAAACAAAGTCAATCATCTCATTATCCGAGCTAGTTTTCACATGAGGTGGAGTCAGTGGCTCAACTTGGAGCTGCCGACCTCATCCGCGTCGAGTGATCAGTTCGTGATGTACCATTTTTTTTTCTTTCTTGCATATTGTACTGGCTATGGCCTATTTGAAGTACAAGGATGTTTAATGTAATAAAAAGGGAAGATATTATCACAATTTGTCTCTTACATGTCATGGGAAGAAGCTCAAAAATAGAATTTTCACAATGTTGTCGCGTTCTAAGTCTGAGGAATGGGCATTCCTTCCATGGTAGATAACCAGTACGCTCCTTTTTCAAGTGTCTCGACCACTCAGTAGGGGCCTTCCCAATTAGAGGCCAGCTTCCCCACCGTCACGTCCCGAGCCTTTAATTATAGCGGAAGACTAGCTCAGGGGAAACGTGAACAGCCGGCATGGTAAGACTCTTGCAAGCAAGAAATAACTAGAGCGCAAGACAATCACACATAATAATGCAATTGCACAAGTATTTATTCAAACTCCATCTTTATTCCTCTGATAATCAAATATTCAATACAATCATTAATCCCACTTTCTTTCAACTTCACTAGACTCAAGAAATCCATAAATTGCATAGACTCAATCTAGATTGGACCTTATACATGCATGGACTTATGATTTCATGCCTTAACCTAATATGATGCACCTTGAAGACTCTGCACGGACTTTAGTTCTGCTATTAGGTGGAATGTGCACAGACCATGCACGGACTTTCTGAAGAGTAGCTTGGACTCTACAAAGCTACGGCAGAAGTGCTCAGAACAAGGCAGAAGTGTTGGCCACCATCAAAACAAGGCTTCTGAACAAGAGATCAATGTTGGCCATCATCAAAACAAGGTTTACAACAAGGAATAAGTGTCGACACTTTTCCTGTCAGAAAGTAAAAATAAAATTCAGTCAAAATAAAACCCATTCAAGTAAGGATCTTTAAACCTCATTCAAAAACACTTAATAAGATGCACTTCCATGACATAAACTAACTTATGAACTAGGTCCGAATTCACAAACACAAATTAAAATTTGCATGAATCACATTCCATCCAGTCACTCTATGAAAACATGCCTTTCAGATGTCACATGCATTTGAGAGAATCTGAAAACTTCATCAATCACACTGGAATGTTGTGCATATGACCAACCCAAAACTATGCATATGAGTCACAAATCCAAGCAGATGAATCAAGGTCTGAGCATGTGTGACGAAGGTTGATGCATTGGATGAAGGAATTATCTTCCCTGAATAGGTGGGGTTGACTCCATGAGTGTTGACTCCACAAAGAATATTTTTAGGGCTCCATTTCAAGTTGAGGTACACTCCTCAAAGTAAGATTTCAGCATTTGATTGATTAGATACTTAGTCCACCATGTATTAGTTCCTACAACACAACATGATAGAGAGATGAACACCTAGTTAGCATTCTTCAAAATACTTTTGAAAGACAAACACACACTAGATTTGTCATCATTAAAATTAATCTATCAAAATCAACTAGGAGATTCAACAATCTCTCCCTTTTTGATGATGACAAAATGACATGTGCATGAGGTGTGCGTTAGTTCCAAAAGACATTATTGAGCTATTTGTTATGAATTATTCACAGTTATGAGCTATCAAAATCAGACTAAAATCTGAATGTGAATCAAAATCAGACTAAAATCTGAATGTGAATGAGATATGAGCTATGAACAAGTTAACTAAGAGTATGACTAAAAGCTCTCAACTAAACCAAAATTTAACTAAAATCTTAAGATTATGCTCAAAATGAAGACCATATGAACATTTTCTTGTGCACACTCTCCTCCTCCCCCATTTTGTCATCAACAAAAATCGACCGACAAAAGGGTTATTTTTCCTGTTATATACAAGTATTACCTAGAGATGTATGAATAAGCAAGCACTCAAGCAAACATGCAAGTAACAAGCATATAGTAAACAATATCTCCCCCTTAGTGGGGTGGAAAGGATAGGAAAAGAACAGTGTTTTCAAATCAAAATGTAAGACATGATGCACAATCAAAAAAGATAGTGCATGCATATGTTAGAGGTACTACATAAATCATGATTTGGAGAAAGTCAAGGTATACAAGCTGCACAATGTACCCATAAGTGAAAGGTGCTGAATGAGAAATGAACTTCAAAAAGATATGGATGTCATTAGAGTTTCTTAAGAACACTAGAGGGTTATTTCCTCTCTACACTTCCATTTTAGTTACTCGAGTATTGGTAGCTACGTACAACCCAATTTTTTTTAATACAAAATAATATGACTAACCTTTTGACACGAGTTGCACCCTTTGTCTCAGGGATACTTCTCGGTTAATCAGTTTCATCACTTATTTAAATTTAAATTTTGTCACTTTCTAATACGAGTTGGACCCTTTGTCCCAGGGGCACTTCCCAGCTACTCGGTGACAAATCACACTTATTTTATTGTGGATTAGTTTCGCCTTTTGAAACGAGTTTCCTCCTTTGTTTCAGGGGGAGTTCCCGACTACTCAGTTCGACTTTTCACTCATTGATCTTCGTAGGGTAGACAACTCTTTCCTCACGAGACACTTAATTTTCATGTAGAGATTTAAGTTCTCTTAAAGTGTTAAATAGAATTCCTAGAATCCTTATTGATCGAAGTCATTTACATCATTATACACATGGTGTGTGGGCAGTTGTGTTGAATGTATAAGGTGAATTTTTCAGCACATGGATGTGACTCTCCCTAAATGTATGCACAAATGGAAATGAATCCTCATCCTTTGTATATGTCATGAGTCATAAAAAGATTGAATTTACTACATTTTTATTTATCAAGGAGGTAAGGTCTTAGAAAATTATCAATGAAATTGAACCAATTAAGCACAAGGATGATAGGCCAATAAACCAACCACACACAAAAAAATGGCACAGGCAATCTCTTTTTGAATTTTGATTTTTTTTTGTTTTTTGTTTTTGGGTTTACATTGGAAGACTCTCTTGATCGACTTCACACTGGACACTTGACCTACATGACATTGAAATAGATTATGCTGTCACAGTCACACATTCATGCAGCACAAACACATGTAAACAAATAGCAACATGGTCATACTTCTCCCCCTTTGACATCATCAAGAAACGGGGGAAGGGCTGAGAAGAAGGCACAAGTCTAGACACACCAGGGACACAGAACTAGATCAGCGAGAGGGATTATGTGAGGACCCCTGAAGATAGTCCATTATCTCTCTGTACATTTGGGTGTGAGTCTCCATGTGGGTGTTGAAGGGCTGCAGCTGTTCTTGTTGGTGCAATCTAATGTCAGCCACATCCCTAGTAAGAGACTCCACGGCGGTATTAATTTAAGTGACTTGTTGCCCTCGTAGTGCTAACTGCACATCCATCCTCATGAACCGCTCCTCAAAGAACTTAGCATCAAATTCAATTTGCCTCACTATTTCCATTTCCTCTTCATGAGGCACTTGAGGCTGATCTTGTTCTGGTTCCAGCATTTGAGTCTGGACTTGTCCTTGTTCCTGTCCAGGGTCAATATCAAGCTCATTGTCATCACTATCAGACTCATCATAGTCTTCATCTCTGACTTGCCTTTTGGGCACCCAATGAACATCATCATTTTCTTGTGTGTATCCCATATATTTCTCAATCTTGATTCGGTTGTAAATATCCTTGGGTTGAATGTCTTCATAAATTTCATCAGATATATAGCAGTCAATTGGGATGCATATGGCAAAGATTGGTAGCGCTGCTTGTTACACAGAAGGATTAGGTTGAGCATTAATGGAACCAGATCTATCTTCTTGCCATTGAACAGATAATAAAAGATAAACTTACGAACACCTGTTACTTGGTCTCTACTACCCCCTTTAGGATAGATGATAGTTGTAATCATGTGATGAATGATGCGTTGAAGAGGGGGAAACTCATTTGCATTTAATCGAAGTTTATCACTGACACCTTCAATAAATTCTTCTTGTGTCATAATAGTATAAACCTCTTTTACATCAACAGGAGTGTTACGTATCTCATGACCAGCCCATGGGAGATGTAAAGCATGCTTCAACAGAGCTTCCTTAACAGGAATTTCAATTCCTTTCACAGTTGTATAGACTCTGTGGCCTTTAGAGTGCATGTGTTCATAAAATTCTTGAACAAGACATGGATAAACTCTAGTGTGAGGAGACATGAATTCTATCCATCCATCTTGAACAAAAAATAAGATTTGAAGCATGGGAAACATAGTGTCCAGATCAGCAAAATCTACTATTCTCAACTTCAGAATTTTTCATAGAGCAAAACTGGGGAGAGAAGGTTCTTCGCGCACCTCTTGTGGAATCCTGCAAGAACTTGCCCCAGACTTAGTAGATTTTATTGGAACGGTAGCCAGAGAAGTCTTCTTGGGGGCCAGTTAGATAGAAATGCGCAGTTGGATCTACTAGTAACTCACCACTCTCCTTAAATTTTCGCGTGGAGACTCCTTGGAATGGAAGACGCCTTGACTGTGAGAAGGAGCAAGGCCACCACAGGTTGGATTGAATGCACCAGAAGCACTTGGAGACTCGAACAGAAAAACAATGAAGAACCCGCAAATCGCCTTGAGAAGGGCTGCTAGAGGCGCTAGAGTTTGAGAAAGGGGGTGTTTGGTTGTTAGAAAGAGGGCAAATATGCTGGACATATGGTAGAAGGTTGGCTTTTATAGAGGAGGTCGGATTAGGTCGACCTAGATTGGGTTTTGGGTCGACCTGAACCGGATGGTTTTGGCCAAGTGCCGGAATCAGTCGACCAACGACCTAGATAGGTTGACCGATGAGCAGGAAAGGTTGACCTGTTTAAGAAAAACTGTCGACCGGTCAAGGCAGAACAGTGAATAGGTCGATCGAAACGAATGATAGGTCGACCGATGAGAAACAGACTGGCCTGTTGAACGGGATTTTTTGAAGAAGTGCCAAGGAATTTTTGGTTCAAGAGGAAATGCACTAGGATCTAATAAATTTCTCTTCACAAGTCCTCTTCTCTCTCCCCCTGATTGACCTAATTCAAGCTCCATGGTGTCTAGTTTGCGTTTATTTATTCAAGGATTGTAAGTCCTGCGCGACCCTTACTTTTGGCTCGTGTGGAACTAGGGTAAAGAGGCTGAATTAGAGGTAGGTTCTTTATAAGGAATTATTCATTATAGTAAGGTCTAACTCCCCTCCGAATTTCACAATAGGAGATCAAGCCATGATGGAGATAGAAGCGTGCAAAGTCACTGGTTTGGTGCAAGCAAACTAGGAACCTGTGCGACGGACACAGGAAGATATGTAAATTAGAAGCCCTAAACAAGGTAATTAGAAGTTGATTCTTTAGACTTATTTGTTCATCTTAGTAACCTCTTTCTACCCTCCAAATTTCGTGGCTTTAGGTGAAGGGAATCAGGAGTTAGAGGGGCGAGAAGTTACCGGTTTAGTTCAGGATGAACAAAAACTAAGGTCGACTTCCAGCCCTAAATTTGAAATCTAAAGCCCAGTCCAGAGGTAGGTTATCTCATGAATGACTTATATTTGATGTTATGAGTAAAAGACCTCAAATTCCAGTTGTTTTCAAGCTTTGTACGTGAAGTATTTTGTGTTTTATTGAGATTGTGCAGTTAGTTCATTTTTCATGCATGAACTTAGCCCTAATGAAATTAAGAGGAGATTCTAGTCTAATTATCACAACCTATGCATATTCTTGGCCCAATTTTCTTCCAGCATGCTTTACTACATATTTTACATCGTTTCCATGCACAACATGACCTAGACTAGCCTTTGGTTTCATTGTTTTATTGCTTTTGTCTGAAGACAAAAGACGGTCGTGCAGAAACTGCAAGAAAATTATGCGATCGTTTTGAGGACTACTTTTAACTTTCATGCGGTCTATAGATAGACCATTTCACTGTTTATAGTGGTTTATCGCGAGACCATTTTACTCTTCTGGTGGCCAGGTCATGATCGCTTTATGCCATTCCAAACTTAATATGATTTCTTATGTTACTTACATTACATTTACAATTCCATCATGCTTTAATTTTCCTGTTAAATACCAGGATTTAGCATGAGCATGTTTAAGACTTTATTTTTGACTATTATGTAATTTCATGCCAAAATTATTATAGTTTTATAATTAAATATTTCCTCTTATGTTTATGAAACATGATTCATGGTGGTATTTAGAATGCTATTTTAATTGCTATTTTCATACGATCCACTCTCATCCCTTGAGTCATTTTCATAAGTGCATGGCGCATACTCTGGTATGTGGTCATTAGATACACGTTGCACTACTAGGCACATCTCTTGGACTTGTGAACCTCTCCGTCGGATATTCCTTCTATCAGACTGGGTGAACTTATTTTTAAGGCCTCCGTAAGTCTCTGTAAGCCTAGGATTCCCACTAGGACGCTGAGCTTGTTGTACCCTTAAAAGCCCGAATTGTCTCAAAAGTACTCACATGATCGGTGTTTTACTTTCTGTGCTCTGGTTAACTGTGGCCATGAAGGGGACTGCTACTGTCTATTTACGGCCATCGTTAGACCGCCATTGAGAAGAAACGGCCACCCTGAGACTGCCATTTTTCCAGAATTAAGCATCAACTTTTGATCTTTCTGGTCAACTGTATCTAAGTTGCGGTGTTCCCTGGACTGCCAAACGCCTGTTTCCGGCCTATATTTGACTGCTACTATCCAGAAATGGACCTGTCCTGATCGTTACGATATGAAACGATTCTGTACATGATCGCCATTCTCTGTCCTATTCTTAACCTAAGATTTGACCCAAGGGTTGTTCTAATTGCATTCTTAGATAGTCTCTCGATTACCTGGAACCTAAAACTTTGTTTAATAAGTCATTGACAAGTTATGGAATTTAACTAAAATAATGTTATGCTGCCGGAATGCCGCTGTAGCATAATGCTCTTTCTAAATCTTCCTTGAACTCTCATGATCGAGTTTCGATGCATTCTATACCTTGACTACATTGACATGTAAACTTTGTTGAATTGAATATTACTGGCCGAACTTTATTGTGATACTCGTGGAACTAGCTAGATTTATACGTGAAGATGCAGTTCGGGCATTGATTGTGTCCAAGGACTCGATGCTAGTCCCCTCGACTGATTGTAGGAAACATACTATAAATCGTGGGGTATGATGCTACTGGCATCACATTACGCTGGGAGTACTTTCTTTATAAATAAGTGAAATCTACGAGGCTATCTCATGAATGAATTATTACATGCTTGATTACATGACATTCTAGTGCATAGCCTTTATGGTTATGAAAAGTGAAAAGTGAAAGTGCATTCTCGTTACATTCTCTTCTTCCTCTCTTCTCTTCTTCCTCTCTTCTCTTCCCCCTCTCTGGAGCTGGACGAGCAAGAACGTGTTGCACTGGTGTATTCTGGAGACCCTCTTTCTCTTCTCTATCTTCTATCTTTATATCTTGTAACCGCGGGGTTCGGCGACCAAGAGAGGGTCGATGGGGAAAATCCCCCCCCCCATCTTGTCACTCTGCTGCATCCGCGAGTCGATTTCCCGATCTGTGGCCTGCAGGAGGTCGACGTCCACGGGTGGTCTTTCGTGCTGGCACCGAAGTGGCAATGATTGGAACCCGCACTGCTGCCCACCGTAGCCAGAGGGTAAGGACTTTCGGTCCTTGGCAATGTCCACTGGGTTGGCAGAGAAAGGACCTTCGGTCCTTGGTAATATCCACAGGGTCCGTAGAAAGGTGGCCCTGCCACTTTCACGGGAGAAGCTTCCTCTATCACCGGAGCCACCAGATGGGGGGCAATGGTGTGCCACCATATCGATGGGGCGAGGGGTGCCACCAGACGGGATGGCCAAGGGGGAAGGTCACCCGACCAGTAGCCCGGATTGGCCACCAGATCGAGCGCTTAGTGTGCCACCGGATCACTTATGCCGCACTGGGTGCAAAGGTTACCACAGAGTGCCCAAATGTGCCACCGTATCGAGCATGTCACTGGGTGCATAAGTTGCCACCAGATCGAATGCTCCAAACGTGCCACCGGATTGAGCGCTCCAAACGTGCCACCGGACCAAGCGAGTCACCAGATCAGTTTAGTGGGGTGGCCACCGTATTGCCTAGAGTTGTAGTCCAATTGTCTTAGGGCCATTTTGCGCTGGTCAGGCCCTTCATGGAGGAGGACCTTGAAGATATTCCCCTTTCTGATCAAGGGTTTGATTCGCCTGATTGGGCAGGGATTAATGTGCATGCCGTGACCCATAGTTGTTGATATCGTTCAGGGACTCGGGACACTCGAATCCCCTGAGTGTGCTCTTTACTGCCATAGTGTGAGGTGAAACCATGGCAGTGTGTTGATTTGGGGAAGTGCAACTCCCCAGGGTTTAATGCGCCTTGCCAGGCATAAGGTGTCCTCAAATACGAAGCTTCTACACCGTCTCTTGAAGCTCTTTCATTCGCTGGGGGCCGAGGCATGCCCCGACATCACCTGCGATAGTTGTCTGTTGTGAGCTTGCTTGAGGAGCTTCACGAGCGGGAAATTTTACACGTCCACACCGCCACCTCTCCGTGTTTAGTTAATGGGCTCGGGGCCTCATCTATTGCTCCCATCGATCTCACCCCCGTCCAGCCCCGGACCCTCCGATTTCCTAGTTTGGAGTTGGACCAAGTTTCTAGCTCAGATCATCAGATTCTTGATAAGGGAAAGACCCTGCTCCCCTCGTCCTCCTATGCGGATCCCTATGGGACCACTTCTCCAGTGCCGCAGGCTCTCGTGGCCCTGGCCAATTTCTTGCGCCATCAAGCTGGGACTGCCCAACTAGCTCACACGGATATGGGCTCATCTTTGGCCCATTATCCCTCTTACGGGCTTCCCCCTCCATCGATCCATCCCTCAGCCCCTTACACTGGGTCCGCCCTTCTAGTCTTGCCTCCTCCATCCCAGGAATGGGAACTTCTTGACAAGTGGGCTGCCATGCAACAACAGATTGACCTCCTTTACAAATGGGTCGGCCCACAATCTTTAGCTGACATCCCGGTTCCCAATTTTCGGGATATCTATTTCCCACCCCAGTCTGAGCTCCCCACGTACCGGAAGTATGATGGGAATGGCAACCCCTTCATTCATATAAGGGAGTTCCTGTACGAGTCAGTGCAGTTCCAATATGACGATCGCCTCATGGCGTATCTCTTTCTCCACTCGCTGGACGGGGTAGCTTTGGAATGGTTTTATGCTCTGTCGTTGGAGGAGGCGAAGAGCTTTAAAGTTGTTAAAGAGAAGTTTATTCAGAGATTCCAAGATCGAGTGGGCCTGGAGTATTCCTTCACAGATCTGGTGGCCGAAAAGATGAAGGCCGATGAAGATTTTGCAACCTATGCTGACCGATGGAGGCAGATGGCCTCCCATGTGCCCGGGCAGATTCCAGACGAAGAGAAAGTGAAGCTATTGATCTCCAATGCCACCCCCACCTTTCGGAACATCCTGGCTATGAATGACATTTCTAACATGCACCAGTTGTACAGTAGGGCCCAGTTCATCCAGACCCAGTTCAAAGACTCCCCTATTCACTCCTTGATGCATGCTCTAATTGCCACTGCATGTTCAATCTTCGATGCATGTTAAATTCTTGATGCTTGCTTTACTGCTTTTGCATATTTAGATGTGATGTAGGGATCCGCGTGACCCTCACTGAGTCTGGCTGTGACTCACCCTTCCTTCTTTTAGGTGAGCCAGCTCAGCCGTCTTCCGGAGTTCCTCGTGTTTCTGACGGTCAGTCTTAGCTGCCAGTTGTAGTCGGTCTGTTAGTTGGTACTTTTCTTGTACCTTTGACCGGGATATGCCCCGTGTAGTTGTACATTTGGACTTGTGTATGGCATGAATATGGACTGTTATATATTTTATCACTCTGATATATTTAAATTACTTCTACACTATAGTTTAAATTTGTGCTTTAATTATTATTGCGCGTGTAATTCCCATTCGTTATGCATCCCCTCGACAAACTCCTCCAACCCTTACGGGGCCTCATAAGTCTCTTGGGTGACTTCCCCGAGTTCTTGGTATCGATAAATTGATGTTATCGGTTTATCGGTATCCAGATCTCCTAGGTCGTTACACTATCTATCCCTTCCGAGATCCAAAATTGGTAAGGAGGACTTAGTTTGCCATACGGTTGTGCCTATAGACCCCACCCTTATCTTAGGGGAGTTTCTTCCTAGCACCAAGGACATCCGCACCATAGTTGGTTCACACCACATCCACCTGCTACCTTAGAGCCAATGGATCACATCCCATTGTAAGAACAAGTGTGGGTGGGATGAGGTGATAGCCAAGACTGTTTCCATCTTCCTTTGCGCGGCCATACTCTTCGCTACCGCCGACCACATTCTAGATATACCTAACCTTAGCACCATTAGGGGATCTATCTATTTCATAGGCTATCCTTTCCTATTTGTATGAGGGCCTTAGCTCAGCTACCTTAGGGGGTCAACTCTTTGGGTCCATGATCCTACTTGACTGCTGGATGGGGGTCACACTGAAGTTCATACCCATGGAGGAGATCTCTTCTGTTAGCCGCATCTTTGGGAGCCATCCACTTTTCTTCATTGGCGACAGCTTCAGGTTCCCTCAGTAGGTTGAGTGCCAGATAGCAGACAAGAAGACTAAGCACGGGTGGCATCTCTACCTCAACACTCTGCCACTTGATCGGTTCGTGATATGCCCATCCTTTCTCCACGGCACCACCCTCAGGCTTCCTAGGAAGCTTGGGCTCGACTTGAGGCTTGTGGGGAACACCACCTTGGTGACGTACAGCCCCCACAGGTGCTTTCTATAGGTTGGACTCTCACGCACCATGGTTCCAGTGCTACCCCACCTACCTACACTACAAGAGAGGAGACTTGGGACAGAGGAGGACGAGCAGACAATCAGGAGTGCCTTGATCATGTAGGAGGTCGATAGAGTGCGTATTTTGCTAGTAGAGGTGACAGAGACCCAGGAGGAGTACCAAGCCTACTTGAGAGAGTTGCGTAAGATTCAACCTCCCGGGCATGCCCGATTGAGGATTGAGTGACATTTCATGATGTATAGATATCCCCAGTTTGAACTTGATGTGCTTGATATTGAATAAATGAATGAAAGACTTTGATTGAATAAGATGTAGATTTGACTTTATTCTTTGTGCACTTGTGTGGATTGAGGTGGCTCTCTGGAAAAGAGGCAACCTAAAACTACATCGTTAAACGAATAAAAATGGTCTGACTCTGATCGCAAAAGAATGCAAACGTCCTCCAATAGGCCGCAACAATAGAAAGTTATAAGAAATTATAGTCAAGCACTCTCGGGTAGAAAGGCAGGCTATCGAAGGATCGCCAGAATCTAAGACGGTCAAGGTGAGACCGCTAGAAGGTAAACGGTCTTAGGTAGACCGTAAGAGTATAAAAGCCAGGAAGAGCCAATGGGCTCGTGATTAACAGCTCTTGGATGGGAAGGCGGCCCTCTCGTGACCGCTGAAGATATTCAGCGGTCATCGTCTGAGCGCTATGTTGATGAAAACGGGCGCCTGTAGACTGCCACTATGTATATGCCAGAATCGGCAATGGTCCTGTCTCTACACACACACTAAACAAAGAAACAAGTCAGATATGTTTTAGGCTTAACCCCTTGCCTATGGCAAACCTGATATGAGACCAATCCTTAAATTTTGGTCAAGAGGTTAAGCCTTTTCGAATAGGCAAAAATGACATAAGAAAAATGCAATGCATGCCATGGAATGCAAATCATGATGATGATGATGATGATGATTTTTAGTTTTTAAGTCATTGTGTCTTTTTAGATCAAGATTTAGATGTCAAAAGTTTAACCACAATGAACTCAGATTCATTTCAAATTCAACCCATGCAAATATAATGAAGCTGCTTTTGTATAGAAACATTTCATGTCAAGCTTTCATTCAGTCAACCAACCAAAATGACTTCATAACAGGCAGAATGCATGACAAAGCTACATACAGATAGATTGGAAGATAGACTTAGACCCACATATACCCCAACACAATGCAATGACTCGACTCCTAATCTCTCCCCCTTTGACATCATCAAAAAAGGTGAGGGAGGTGCCCATATGGAAATGTGGTCATTGTTGAGGTTCTCTTGATTGTCCCTATGGTCTCCAAGTATGGACTTGAGGCACATAGTTGGATTGAGGGTGCACCGCTCATCTTTCATGCTGTCTGAATAAACGGTCTGCTTCTTATCCCAGTGCATATACATCTGATGCCATGAATGTGAGTTGGTGGCCTTGTGCATGAAGCTCTGTCCAGATGTGGCCTAATTGAAAACTATGATCTAGCACCCGTTGAGCTATATTGGCAATTCTAGTGTTTGTCCCAGTCAACAATTCTTCAAGAGTATTGATTCTGAATTCCAACTGATCAAATCTTGTATTCAATCTCACCTCAAAAGCTTGCAGGTTGGTCTCCATCCTATTGAACAAACTGTGGAGGAAATGGAACCAAGGTGGTGTTGTATCAGAGGAGGTGGATGTAGGTGGAGATGGTGGGGTTCTCATCCTTGGAGGAGTGTAAAGGATGAGATCAGTGCATGGAGCAGGTGGAGGTTCAGGAGATGAAGGACCATCAAGTGCATTTAGAGGTGGAATAGAAAGTTGGAAGGGTAGATTACTTGTCACAATGTCACCTTCCTTTTTAAATTTCATAAATGTATCGACATTGTGATATGTGTAGATGTTCTGGGCAGGGATGGACATGTGCTCCTCATTTTCCAGTGGAATGTCCTTGAGCTTGAAGACTGTTGTGAGATGTGTAGCATATGGAAGTGACCTCTCTTTGTTATCTATACAAGAACAAATGTGTTGCAACCTCAAATAGAGCAAGGATATTTGAACATTCTTGAACAAATTGTAGAATAGAAACCTATGGGTCACACCGACTCTTTCTCTACCACCACCTTGAGGACTAATGATAGTAGTGAACATGTGGGGCAATAATCTTTGAAGTGGAGGGAATTGGTTGGCATTGAGCTTAGTCACATGTGTTTCTTTGGGATTTTTAGGAGTGGATGGCCCATTTGTCATTATGGAGTAGGCCTCAAGTGCATCAATGTTTTAAGAGTTAGGATCAACACCACCAGTTGGAATTCAACTTCCGGGTAAGCCTTACAAGCACATTTCAGACTAAAGTGGATAGAATGTGGGGGCCATATATCAAATTATGAAAGAATTCCTACACAAGTGCTGAATAATAAATTTTGTGCCTCGAAATAAAACTGATCCAGCCTTGTGCTGCAAACATTCGAAGTAGTTTAGGAAATAAATCAATCAACTTTCTGTCATGAATGTCCACACATCTTGGAAATATGATTGTGTGAGGGGTGAAGCTCTCCGAAGGTGGGACTACTGGATTAACCAGAGATGCATCAGTTAGCTTGGATCTCTTGGATAATTGTGCAGTTTTGCCCTTAGATGATAAAGCATGTGCGGCTACTCTCTTAGGGATCTTGGCTTTAGAAGTTTGTTTTGGGGCTTTCCTCTTCCTAGATGCTACGGGCACTGGATCATGGTGGTGCTTGGTGTGCCTCTTAGAAGTAGGTTTAGGAGGCTCTGCCATAGCCCGGTGCTTTCCCCTTTCCCTTCTGGGTTATTTTCTTCATCCCTGGTCTGGTAGGAGCCATGGCGCATAGATCGGGAGAGTTGGACTAGAGGAATAGCTCTGCGACAGCCTGTGCTGACTTTGCCAGAAGGTGATCAGAGGAGGAGTGATGGCGAGAGTAGTGGAGGAGAGAAGAGAGAGACACGATGGAGGAAAAATGGGTTGGTCGAGCCCTAAAAAGGACCTAGGTTGTGATAGTTTCAAAGCAATGAAAGGTGAAAAAAGGAGAGCCAGTTCTTGAAATAAAAAATGAGAACTGGACTTCGAAAGAAGAAAGGAGAACCGGTCCTAGAAATGAAGTTAGTGGTTTTCAAAAAAAAATCTGATGTATCTCATATTTTAGTGTTACGTCCCGAGCACAGAAGGAACTCGGTATGCATGACGAGTTGACCAATTAAAGGACATATTTTTAGAGGGAAAAGCTCTTTTTCTCCTTTTTCTCACTTCTTCTACCTTCATTGGAACCAGTCAACTCTCAATAGTCAAAGGAAATACTTTATTAATTGAACTGGTCCGATGGAAGACTTCTTGAAGGGAAAACTTTCCACCACAACTCCTAGCAACTCTTCTATATATATCAAGCTTCTATAAGAGAAGAAGCTACTGCCGCCCAGAGAAAGTGCCACTCCCTTGAGCATCTACGAAGAGCATCCTTGTGAACTGCGTGAGAGCAGCCCAGCACTAGTTCTCTGTCCAGTGCTGTAAAAGAAGAAAAAAAAGAAAAGAGAAGCCTTCAGAGAGAGAGCAGCCCTATAGTCTACCTGAGCTTGAAGAATCAGACCTTCAGATCTGAGATTTGTAGCTGCAGTCACCAACCTCTATATCATCATCCTTAGCTTCAGCTGGTGTTCATTCCTTCTGTCCTTTTTGTGGTTGTACACATGGTGTGATTTTGGAGAATCGTCCCTACCGGGTTTTGTGTGTAGGAAGACAGACAGAGGATTCTCCGTTCTATGATTTTAGTGAGTGTCCCCGGTCAAGCTATGTGTCAGTAGGAAAGCCTCACCATGTTTGGTGAGGGGTGGACGTAGGTTGTAGGGTCACAACCGAACCACCTTAAAATCTCTATGTTGTGGGTTGTGCATCTTGTGTGATTGCTCCATTTTCTCTATTCACATTCACAGGTTCATGTGCCAGTTTCAACGTATGTAATCTTGGTCATCCCCATCGCACACTCAAACTTTGTGAACTGCGTTATCTTGTATACACACCATTTATTCCTTACATGGTACTTGCATCCCCTTGACTGCTTGCTACTTTTTTGCACTCAGGCATAAGGGAGTAATCTCCAGCAAATGAGGATCACCTTGCTTGCACACACACGCGCTTTGGTTGATTACCATAGCATACACTCCAGCTGACTTGGCGGAGCCCCAAGCAGTCACCTTGCTCACACATGTCGACCTATGTAGTCTTTGGACCGCGCTTGGCTGTCTCCATTTGAGCTAGTCCTATTCAATCCGCTGTGCTTTGTGTCTAAGTGTTTTATTTGCCTAATAGGAGTGGTTTACTATTTTCGATAGCTAAGTTTTAAATAGGCCAAAGTTCTTGATAGGATCTATTCAACCCTCCCCCCTTCTAGATCCGATTGCACCACGCGGGACCCAACATAACGTGGCAGACATCTCGTCGATGTGGGCGCAATATAGAGTCCGTCAGCGTAAGCCCCATAATGGCAGCTTCAACGTTCACCCGTTGGCGTGTCTTATGGTGCTTGGAGAGCACGAACGCGAGGGATCTTGCCTGAGGGTTGGCCAGGCCTTGATGGGCCTCACCTGTGCCTTACTTCAGGGCCGTTGGTTGGCTAGAGAGGGCCGCTACGGGTTGGGATACTTTGGATCGCAATGGGCCTAGTGTCATTGGGCCGTGCTGGGCTTGGCGCATTTTCTCCTCCCCAGACATCATCCTTTGATGTTCAGTTATCGTGTAGTGTGGATCCCTTTGGTAGGTCTCAAATTTCAAAACAATAGCCCTTAACCAAATTAATAAGAGACATTCTTTCAAAGGAGAACTTGAATTGATCTCACGTTTTCTTGATAGTGGTAAATATCTCAAATTTCTTTATAAGATCGTTCTTGCATGTTGCTTAATACATATAGCGCATGCCACGATCTATACCAAACCAGAGTTAATAGACCTCTTAGTTCTAGTGGTAATACGCAATATTATCCTCTTCGGGTGTTGATATGATAACATTGAGATGGTTGAGCAACTTATGCTTATTTAGTTGGATCTTTAAGGTGCTACATATGTCTTAACATTAAATCACTACGTTATTTTTTGAGAGTTTTAGACATCATTTTACTCATCGTCCAAATTTATTACTAGAAATTTGAACCAATCTTATTAAACTCTCTTAGAAGGTGACATCGAAAGTAGAACTTAGACAACTTCAATCACCTTCCATTTATATAAGATTATTTAACAGAATTAAAATGACTTTGAGAAAATTTTCTCTTGTGAGAGGAGCATATATCTCTCACAAATTTTACCTCATAATTATCATGAATAAAATATATATCTTTTGCCAATGAGTTACATTTATGCGATCCAATCGCCTTAGCATTCAACCACGTGATGTTAAATTAAATTACTTTTCCTAAATATACTCATCTATATATGATTTTATGTGGAGTCGCCCTCAGGGTGGTATCAAGGTACCTATAGAGTCTTTCGAACTGGCTTTTGCCTCCCTATACATCCCTTCTTCGAGTCTGTCCTCCACTCTTATGGTCGATATCTAGGGGAGCTTTCTCCCAATTCCTAACGCATCCTTTCTAGTTTTGTCTTAGTCTGCAACCGAGCTTCAGTTGCCCCAACCGTCTTCCTCTTCTGATAGTTCTACATCCTCCAGTGCCATCCTACCAATACGTCTTTTTTTATTTTCTAGCTCAGAATGACCAGATCGTTGTTCACGTCTTCACCGCCGTGTCCAACATCAAGGGATGGTCAGTGCTTTGTTTTCATCACCAAAGCTGGGGGTAGTGGTCACCCAGGTGACTATAGTTTCGCTATAGGCTTTCACCCTCTTGGGGCCGACAGGCTGCCCAAGGCTACAGTTGAGGAGTCTAGGGTAGTTAAAACCCTCCTTCACTTCCAGCTCCAAGATGATGATGTCAAGCTGACCCCGGCGATGCCACAGGAGCTGGGGTTGATCCCCCCATTTCCCTAGGGTACAAACTCTGTCACTCAGCATATTCTGGTGACTGCTCATTGCACTAACATTTTCTGGGCTTTTTTTGCAGGGGTACGAGAGTCGTCAGAGTTGCGACATGAGATAGTCGAGCTGTAGTACTTTACCCATCACCCCATCGACCACATCGACTCGGGCACCGATCAGGTGACAATCGCTGCTCCTCGGGAGGCAGTCACCTTAGCGTCAGGGCGCCTTCCGTATTCGCTCCCAACAGTGCTTCAGGCAGAGTCTTCGCTCGCCATTCCTACCATCAGCGTCGGCTCGAGCACCCGACAGGTTGCTTCCGAGGGTGTGGAGAGCATGCATGAAGGAGGTTCCACCATGTTTAGCAGCCAGTGCATCCACGTAAACCTGGATGAGGTGGTGACGTTGGATACCCAATGTCTCCAAAAAGAAGAGGAAGAAGATCCCCTACCCGGCTCGAGACTAGACTCCGTCGCCACCTCGGTTCGAGGTCCCTCCCCCACCGGTGCCGACTGAGGTGCTTACTTCTGCTCCACCTGCTCCCATCCCTGCAGGAGACGTGCCTGACAAGGGCAAGGCCCCCCTCTCAGATGAGGTTACTCACCTCCTACCGCCCAAGGTTACTTTAGAAGTCTGCTTTTTACTGCCCGAGGAGCCCACACTGGGGCACACCGGTCAGATACAGGCCATCACCATCATTAATAAAGGCGTTGGGCCATGCGAACGCATCGGGGTTTTTGCCCTTGGGGCCCAAGAGGAACTGATGGACCTAGCGCTGAAGAACCTAAGTTTGATCACCAGGGCTTTTGGCCTATGGAGGTATCACTTTACTGGGGTCGCATGGGAGCTAGAGGTCAGCCAGGACATGCGAAAGGGGTTGGAGGCCCAATGTGCCAAGCTCCGGGGGCGTCAAGCGGCACTCGAGGCCGAGCTTGTCAGGTTCTAAGAGCAGCTCGAGCTACAAGAAAGGGCCCTGGCGGAGGTCACGTTGGACTCGGATGCTCTCCATGCACGGGCCCAGGCTTTGGAGGAATCCCTCTAGGAGGTGACCCGGAGGGCCGAGGCTACTGACACCCGAGAGGCCAAGCTCAGAAACCTGGCGTATGCCACAGAGGAGAGAGCTCGGGCGGTAGAGATGCAATTTGAGAACCTGAAGGCATTGATGGCCACCATCGGGTTGGAGATGGTAGCGTGCTATCGCTAATCATCAAATTTGTAGGATGAGTTGAACGTGGCAGCCGTTGAGGTCTAGGGTCTAGCTAGGGACTGTGGTTTCCAGGAAGGTTGGATGGCCGCTCTCCAAGCTATGACCGAGAACTTGGGCATCCTAGTGCCTTCCCTACATTCTTCATTGACGTCGTATGGCCTCGAGGCTAGTGATGGCGAGGAGGAGCTCGGTGAGGAGGAGCCACACACCGAGGAGCAAACATAGGAGCCGAGCACCAGGTGTTGGTTTTAGATTGTTCCTTTAAGGGTGTGGATGTGATGATGAACAAGATAATATGAATGCTGAATATAAATTGTGAACAAGTGCAGCATCAGCTCAAGCAATCAACATGAAGTGTAGAGCACATGGGCATGTCATCTTAAGAGAAATAAGTAAAGGAAAGAGGAAACACACGCCGGGGTATGGAGCAAAGGAATAAAATAAAAACACACACCGTAGGTGTGGAACAACTAAAATAAAGCAAGTAAAGAGATATATGGGAAGAAATGATGCTTCTTGGACTTGGAGATCTGCCAGATCTTCTTTCTCATTGGCTGTAGGAGACAGATCTCTATCCTGGGTACCTTCCTTGGACTAAAATCTCATTGGTTATGGCCAAAAAGTGTAGTACCAGGAAAGTTGACCTTTCCCACATCTGGTATCTGCCTCAAAGGCTTCTCCCAAAAGGTAGTACTTGAGCCTCATGATGGAGAAGGACAGTTCACTGTCCTAGGAACCTCTCCAGACCTCAAAAGATGTGCTTTTGGAGGTTTACACCAGAATATTTTAGTCTCTGGATGATCTGGCATGTTTAGACAAAAATAGGCTAAAAAGCTTCTGGAAAGTAGCCTGCGTCGACTTGCTGATAGAGTGAGGTCGATGCACCTGTTGAGGGCGCGTTTTTAGTGGCTTTTGGAAGATAGCCTAATGTCAACCTCCTGTGAAGATAAGGTTGACGCAGCTAACATTCATCACCTAAGAGATTGCTGCAGAGCTGAAGAGGTGGATGCAGTAGACCCGTGAGGTTGACGTACCTAGGCGCGACATAACCTTCATATGAAGGGGTCGCCTCCATGGGTTGACACTTTTGAGTTGGCTCCTTTGACCGTGTCGACGCAGCTCGATGGTGAGGTTGACGCAACCTTGACCTGTTTAGATTTTTTTTCATTATGTAAACAGTAACGTCGACGTAGCTTCATTCTAAGGTCGACACAGCCTTGTTCTCGCCATGACCTTGCAGCTTTCTGCTGATTCTAATGCATTTGCTTGATCTCGCCATGACCTTGCAGCTTTCTGCTGATTCTAATGCATTTGCTTGAGGTTCTTGGAATTTCTTTACATCTTCACTTGAACAAATTGCTTATCCTTGGCATCCTAAACTTAGCTTGAGATGTATCTTGCCCTATTGGTTTGTTGTTTTCCATAACCCTACTGAAATTGCAGCTAGCTACTTCTTTTGGCTTTCCAGGAGTTTGTTTGCTCTAGTCACAGGGGATGAAGACTCATTTGGAATGTTATGAAAGTGGATTAGCATCCAATAAAGATTCTATCAATAATGGATGAAGTATTGAGTCTTTTCATGAAGATTATTGCATGTAAGCATCAAACCATTGTTATGCACGTTCAAACATAGTTGACTCATTTCTAAAAGAGCAATAATGAGTCATAGTTGGGCATCATGAAAATAATAGAATCATGCATGTTAAACACATGCACAACATTCTCCCCCTTTTTGATGATGGCAAACTATGAGTCATTATTTCAATAATATGAAGACAATGAAAACTCTATCAGTGACATGCTACATGCAAGTTGGCAGTCATTTCCACATTCCCCCTTAACCAAGCATCTCCCCTTTTAACAAGGCTCTCTCCTTTTGACAATGCTGAAATAATGGCTCTTTCTCTCCCCTTTTGTTTGCATCAAAATGGGAGGACAGGAGAGAAGACATGGAGATCTAAAAAAAATAAGGGAGGTGATCAGAGCAGTGCGAGTTAAAGAGTGGGGTGAGCATACTGATACCAAATGACTGAAAGGTAGCAAGCATGTGAATTCTTGAATTGTCAGCAGGCGACCCAGATGATGTTGAGAGTAGCAAAGTACAATAGAGACTAATGGCCAGTGGGTAGGAATAGAAGCAATCCGACATATTCAAAAGTTATCAGACTAAGATGAGCATAGCAGCCAATCAATAAGATACAACATACAGACCAAGATGTAGCCGCTGAATACACATAAGGTTTTTTCAATTTTTTATGTTTTACTTTTGCTTTTTTTTGATTTTTAACTTTCTGAGCTTTTTATGCAATGCAAGAGAGTGCAAGGAAATGATCCACTGGTATGCAAGATGAAAACGGGTACTATTGTAGTGGATATTAGAATGACCAGCAGATTGAAACAAAAATGGCGATAGAGTTCATATTGCAGAAGTTTTTAAAATTGAATGATCAACATTCTCCTTTTAGAGCACCAACAATCCGGACCATTATGCACGTTAATGGTTCAAAGGTTATAAGTCCAAAATATGAGCATAAGAACCCTGAAAACATGTGCTAGTATATTTAGTAGAGCTAAAAGAAACTTCTTCAAATTACATACCTAGCTCTCATTCCTTTCCATCTTGCACAGATTTCATGAGGTAGCCCTAGAAACAAAGTTTAGACAAGTATTGAAGATAAACATTGCAAAGGTGCCCAATTCCTTTTAGGGTCAGCCTTCAGAGTTACATTCTAACTGGTGCCAACGTGAAACCTTTCACAAAACTTGCGCTACATATCAGGCCAGTCTAGAATTGACCTGACTAGCAATCCCAAATACCATTCAAAAGTGAGTCCCGTGAGAGAGGACCCAAAGAATTTCAGCAAGTAGGCTTCATATGTTACCTAATCACCCGTCACTGTCATATAGTAGGCTATGTGCTCTCTGGGGGAGCCGTGCCTGTTGAACTTCTCAAACTTGGGTGGTTTATTAATCCCTGGTGGTAGCCTCTTTGCCGCATAGTGGGGAAGGTACGGCACTTTGTACACATCAAAGGTGCCAAAATCGCCGTCAGCCCTTTCTGCCAGCTTCATGTCGATCATTCTCTCCACCATTAGCTTATTCACCATAGCTGGATCTACTGGTTCCAGATAAAAGTGTGTAGATTGTTGCGTAAAAGGAGTTATCATAGCCGTAGCATGTGGCACGGGCTGCACCATTAGTGGGACATTCTGTATCTGAGGACTTGCTAACTGGGATAGTGACGACAGTGAAAAGTGCTGGGCATGGGCCTTGCTATGACCCATCAACTGAGGAACAATAGAGGGCACGGCCTCCTCCTGGTTGAAAGCCCCCCCAGGATGACTCAGCACATATAACCTGTTGGAGGTAGGAGTCTGTTCAACTTTTTCATTTAACTACCTTTTCAGGGACTCAATATCCTATCATATTTCTGTAGAATTGCTAGGACAATCGGGTCCAATGTCAGCATCGCAGGTGTATTTTTTAGTACTTCACCTGAGCTTCCTTTAGCTAGGGCTATTGGATGGCTTTCTTCTTCTTCAGACGTCACCATATTGGTAGTTAACGTGGTGATCATAGGCCTATCTTCAGCTGCGCTGAGTATCTCTCACAGCTTGGCTTCTTCTTGTCATCACCCAGGGCCTGCGGGCTAACTTGATCAATTCTTTCGATCCTGCAGGTAGGACCGCATACCTGATGGCTACCCCAGTCCTGAAAACTTGCATCTTTCCTCTTTTCCTCCAGACCCTCCTCTTAGCCCGACCGGAGAAAATTAGCCAGTCAAACATAGATATTCTATTCTTCTCTTCCTGCTGTGGGAGGGCTTCAGGGGATCTGATCTCTCGCACATCTTCATATCCATTGGAATCTATAGCTGATAGCCCCTCCTTTCTTTCTTCTTCCACTTCCTCTCCAGCGCTGACGATGCGGAGCAATCTTTGTTGGCCTAGGGAAGAGCTCCCTAGGCCTTGAAAGTTGCCTCCAATGACTCTAGTCATGTCTTATCGACTGTGCCCTAGGGATAGAGCACGCGGCAATAGTCAATCTTGGGTCAATGACATATAACCTAGTAGTGACAGGTTGGCAACTTTGCTCATCTTTCTTGAGCATCGAAAAATATCAGCCTTCCTGACGCAGGCTCTATGGGTAGGTGGAGAGGGTACTAGCATAAACTCCCTCCTTTTTGGTGCTGCCTTCTTGCCTCCTCTTTCGGGGCCTTCAATAGTCAGTCTTGGATCTTATGGGGCCAGACCCAGACCCCGGGTCCTCTTCGGAACCCAAATCTACTTGAAATTTACCAGTTTAGGGGCCAGCCTCCCCCTGGTGACTTACTCTGGGTTCGCCCTCTGACTTGCTAGTACTTGAAAAGTGTTGTGGGTGGGGACTGCTGGAATGACGTGGTCCGGTATAGCTTCTACAGTGCGGCCGTTCAGAAACACCCAAATGCCGCCAATCAGCACGGACTTTCCAGAAACTGGTAATCGGCCCCGGGGCATAACCACTCTTCCTCTTCTGTAATTCTTCTTCTTCCATCTAGCCAATCTATCACTAGCAGGTGCAGCTCGGTAGTCCACGTGGTGGACGAAGCAGGTAGCGATGCAGCGGGGCGAGGCAGCCCTTCGGGGAACACCGATCTTCGAGGGGGTCATTGTCTTGGCCATAATGGCTTCTTCATCTTCCTTGTCGACCAGCAGTAGGCTAACGAAAGCGACGCCGAGAAAATTCGGGAACCCCACCATGGGTGGCAGAGTCCCAAAGATAGTGGGCACTGCCAGGTACCCGTGCTCCGCATGCGATGCGACCACTTGAGGGACAAAGGTCAATCCGGCAAATCCACAGGCCATTGCAACTCCTGCAAAATAGAATGAACAAACAATCAATATTTTTGGGGAAGGCCCCAGGGCCTTCTACCTTGGCAAGAAGATAAAAGGAGACTTGGTCCCACCGAGCGTGCCAAATCTATGTGGGGGACATTTCATTTCATTCACTATCTACAAAATCACAATAGATTCAAACTAGGTTAGCCCACCTACTTACTTCTGAGTTAATACTTTTACTATCAAATCAAAAATAGACTAACCTTGAACTAACTTAAGTAACTTAACCCAAACTCCCTACCAAAGGGCTGCTTAGAGTACTCATAGTTTGTCGGCCCGCCGTAATATGGGTGAGAGTTGGGTCAGTTGCCCGGGTCGTTGTGGAGGAGAGAGAGAGGAGGGGGAGGCCGCGACAGAGCAGACAGCAGCAAAGCATAGGAGATGGAGGAGGGGAAGCTGGGGGAGGGTGAGATCTCATCCGACAAACCACCGGCAAGGGATCTCCCGGAGACCGGGTGGGGATCTCCCAGAGGCCGTCTTTGCCATTGGACAACGCTGGGGGACACAATGCTGCACACCTTCGCCACCGAGGAGGGATCTCCCGGAGGCTGCCTTTGCCACCAGATGATACAGGGGGACATGACGAGGACGACGCTGGACTCCAAAGCGACCTCGGAGGATTCAGCCCTCGGACGAGCCTAAGCAGGTCAACATATCGACCTAGTCTCCGGGAACCACGAGGCACAAAGGCAAGGGTGCTCCTCAAGAGTACCACATGAAAACGCCAAGATAAACTCCTGTAGATGATTAGAAAGGCTATGTATGAAAACATAAAGATGTTTTCAATTAAATATATGGCCCAGATAACAATAATACTAATAACTAATAATACAGTAAACATTACTTAACCATCAAAAGAACCCAGGTCAAACACGTTTTTGTTTCAACTTCCAAGCTTGAGCACGGCTACGAAAGCGACCACCACATCCCTCACACCCTAACCCTTTCCACAGAACAATAATTGGAAATGCATGAAAAACAGGAAACCCATGACAACCACCATGATTCCCCTGTCCTTTGCAAGCGACGAAGCACCCCATCCAAGGGCAGTACACCAACTTCCGTTTCAAAAAGAAGACCCAGCACACCAATTTGTGAAAGGAAAATACCTTCAAGTCAAGCCATCTGTATATACACTTCAACTCAAGAACCTCTTTCTTGTTACCTTCATGCAAACAAAGAGAAACAGCCCATTTGTGTAATCGGAGTCTGCCAGGTGATACACGGATCAAGTATTTTCTCATCTTCTCCAATCCAAATCTGAGCCGCCTCAAATTTCTCTCTCCTAGTGAGAGATCCTTTCGCATGAACTGCAACCCCTTCCATGCCTGTATGAATAATTTACCCACGTTTGGACCTTTTACCCCAGTTATTCCACAGACGACATGTATCATGTGAAGGGATGTTTTTACGTTATCTAAAGAGCATGCAACCTTTCATCTTGAAGGAAGGATCCGAATACCACCGGACCGCAAAAACCCTTGATCAACACTGTAAAAAAAATCTGTTCCCCCACCCTATTGGCTGGATAATGGCTTGAGAAACAACAACATTCGGGTCCCTCCCCAACCACAACCACCAAGAAAAAGAAAGCTCCGCCTTAAATGAGGCGAGGCAAACCCTCCGTGTGCTTCTGACCACCACCCCCTGTCTCAGCCTCCCATGGCACCCATTAATTAGCGTGGCAGACAGTTGCAGTGACCCCAACCAACACGGCACAGCACACCAATATAACCACTCTTCTGGCCCCTCTGACCGCCACCCTCCATCAGTCTCTCTCCCCATCAAATTTAATATGATGAAGGCACCATCACAACTGATCAAAAACGCTGGCTTCTTCTGACCCAACTCCATCCCAAAACCCACCCCTGTGATCCCCACGTACCCTTCTCCATAGTTATCTCCCCTATCACAACCAAGGCCAAACAGCATTTAGAGAGAGAGAGAGAGAGAGAGACTATATGGCACATCCACCCTGAAGCGTCCCCCAAAGACTAAGGCCTCTCCATACGTAAGAGGCCCAACACTATTAATAAACCAGATCGAGAGAAAGTTAACAAATGCTAGAAGCCTAGAACAGCATGTCCTCTTTGGATATATTTGATTTTTGAGGGGATGATATCTAAAAGAAATGGGCCATGGCCCACACGGCTTTCGCTGGCAGCAAACTGGCCCGACGACGAAACGTCTTTTTGTGTGTTCGTCCAGATGGCTATCACGCATGAGTGGTGCCCCCACCACCGATGACATCGACGACTGGGACTAAAAAGATGCTTACAAAACCAAGACTTTCTGAAATACAAAGTTTTCTACTAAAAAAATATTTTTAATAATAAGAAATATTAAAGGGACTAGCCCTCCTGGGAGTGACACTTTTGATGAGAAAGTGAGGCGGTTTGGGGCCGCCTCGCCTCAAAAACATAGTTTTAGGCTGTTTGCAGAGGAGGATCACTGCAGATCGAGGATTGTAGACGACCTACTTGTCTCTCCCTTGAGGAAAGGGATGCTATCTCTCAGAGTTTTTCAGAGGAAGAGGTCCACTAGGCAGTCTTCTCACTTGTAGGGGATAGAGCTCTAGAGCCAGATGACTTTCCACTGGCCTTTTTCCAAAAGTGTTAGAAGATCATCAAAGGTGGCTTACTGGTAGCTATGAGGGAGTTTCAGGAGGGGAGGACACACTTGGGGGTATCAATAAAACCCTCCTAGTTCTTATCCCTAAGAAGTTAGGTGCTCAAGATTTTTAGGACTTCAGACCCATTCGTTTGTTGAATGGTACCTACAAGATCATCACTGAGTTGTTGGCAGGGAGATTGGTCAATGTGATGGATGGACTGGTCAGCAACTTCCACGGGGGACATATTCAAGATAACTTCTTCGTAGCCCATGAGTGCTCATTTGCTATGAAGACATAGAGGAAGAAAGGGGTGGTCCTAAAGTTGGATTTCGAGAAGACCTATGATAGCATCAACTGACAATGTCTGTTTGATGTGTTGGAGAAGATGGATTTTGGGGAGAGATGGATTGGCTAGGTCAGGGCTTGCATTTTATTTTCTTCCTTTGCGGTCCTTGTCAATGGGAAACCGTCTTCCTTCCACAGTGGGAGGGGGCTTTGTCAGGGGGACCCTCTGTCTCCTCTCTTCTTTATCCTAGTGGCTAATGTCCTGAGCAGGGTGTGGCTGATATCAGAGGCCTTTGGTTTGATCAGGGGTTTTCAGGTTAACAGAGGGAGACCTTCACTTGCAATATGCAGATGACAGAATCTTATTCTTGGTCAAGGATGAGCAACAACTTTTTGTGGTTAGGCTCCTGTTGGAATTGCTGGAGGAGGTCATTGGCCTTAAAGTCAACTTCAATAAGAGCTTGTTAGTAGGGGTGAATATGGAGGATTGGCTTCTTCAGAGGGTGGCCTGCATTATGGGGTGTAAGATAGGAGAATTCCCTATCACCTATCTAGGTTTCTCACTGACTCCGAGCGCTCTTTAGTGTGCAAACTGACTTCCTATCATTCAGAGATATAAGTCTAGACTTACTGGATGGAAGGCTAGAGTGTTATCTTATAAGGGCGCTATCTATTTTCTTTTCATGTCTGGATCCCGAAGATGGTGGGGAAGAAGATTGATTCTATTCAAGGGAGGTTCTTTTGGCATAGTCGTGGATGGAGATGCACGGGATGGCATGACATCACTTGGGGGAGGGTGGCTACTAGTAGGGAAGAGGGAGGTCTAGGGATCAAGAATGTAAAGGACTTTAATTTAGCTCTATTGTGTAAGTAGTTGTGGAGGTTGGGGGTGGTAGTTGTGGAGGTTGGGGGCGGGAGAGGATGGGCAATGGGCGTAGGTTATTAGGCAGAGGTACTATGGGAGGAGAGTATGAGACTTGACACCCACTCAGCACATGACTTCACCTCTCGGCGTGATATCTTGACCTGTAAGGATTTTATCTCCTCCGGCATCCGGGTTCGACTAGGAAAAGGTGACAAGAGCCTTTTATGGAAGGATAGATAGTGTAGAGATTTCACCTTGGAGGCTTCGTTCCCCAGCCTCTTTGAGCTATTAGCTGACCTTTTGGGATCGATCTCTTAGGCTTTTGACTCCCACCTTTCAGGAGGCACTTGAGCACTGACCTTAAGGAGGGATCTCAGGGCCGATGAGATGGAGCAACTTCAGGACTTTCTTTCCTTCCTTCCTCCAATTTCATCGTTAGTCTGATAGAGAGGGTGAGTGGGCTTAGAGGTGGGGAATGGAGGGTACTTTTTCGGTTAGGTCTACTTACGCCATTATATTAGATGGAGGAGTTCGTCGCAGTCTTTTTACCCAGATCTGGGGATCGAAGAGCCCGTTGAAGGTGAAGCTCCTATCTTGGAGGATCTCCCATGAGTGATTACCTGCTCGGTACAGATTGTTTCATGTTCTTCTGGGTATCCAACTGATTTGATGTTTGTGCGAAGAGGATGACGAGACCCTTGACCACTTGTTTGTAGGCTGTACCTACTCATAGAGGATGTGGGGGGAGCTTGCTACGAGGACTCACAGTATATTCGGCCGGCAGAGAGAGGTGCATCACCTGATTGAGCATTGGGGCAGAGTTGGCCGGGTCCCCCCGACCCCGGACGGGTCTTCCCCTGGTCTGGTTTTAATATACGGAGGGCTTTTGGGGGCTGTGGAGCTTCGTTTGCTCCCTGCACCGCGTGGAGAAGATGGAGACGCGCTCCTCCTTGTTCGTTGTCGTCTTCCTTGTGCAGTGGGCCATGAAGGGAAGGCTTGTTATTGTCCGTGCTGCGTGGTACACGTGCGGGGGACTTCGTTCTTGGTGCGTAGACCTTTGTTTGTACCTCCTTTCTTCTTGCAGGAGTTTCCTTTGCTCGTAATTGCACGTCCACAGGAGAGAGGTTTTTTCCCTTAGGGATTCTCCCGGAACCACACGATCCTGACAATCGTGGTGGATTTAATCCGGTTCTCGACCACCCCGTTTGCTGCGAGGGGTCTATGATTGTAGCAACATGTGGGCTATGGAGCCCTAAATGTGTGGGAATACTCCACGGGGTGGCGATACGCCACATATTGAACCCGTGCGTGGAGATATTCCATAAAGCGACAAGACGCTGAATATAGTTGTGGACCTCGACCAATGCGAATGTAAAAGTTGTAACATGCTGATTTTTGTTGGGATAAATCATGGGTGCAACACAAATCCTTAGCGATGTCCTTGAAGGCAGAGTAGTCATAGATGACATGGCCCATGGAGCAATGGTGGAGGCAATAGCCGTGCATCATGCTAGTGGCCATTATCCGATGCAAGAAACTGGATCAAACCCTTTCTTCGGCAAATATGGAAGATTTCCAAGGTTTTATACCGAGGAAAAGAATATAACTTTTACGAGATCTTATTGGCAGACGAGTCTGCTGATTCCTCAAGCAACCAGCCTCCAAACCTCGACTGCCTCCGAGGTTCTACCGTGGCTTCAGAGTTGCGAGTGGAGGCCGAAGCCGACTCTCTCGTGGAAGGTGTCGAGGAGAGTACTGTCAATCTCTCATCAATTTACTTTACAAGCTGCAGCAACTTTTGTTGATTGTGCTGCAACCGTTTAACCTCTTTTCTGACTTTTCGAACAGTCTTTCGAATGGCCAAGCATTCGGATATCTGGAGGAGAGTGCCTCCCTGCAGAGTTTCCTGCCCAAGAGGGGTTGTTGCGACAAGTTGATCAACAATTCCTCTTGCCTGCCTGGTCATAGAGATCCGATGAATAACATTCACCGAAAAATTTTCTTTCCTTTGATCATGGGGTTAAGGAGGGTCAACCAAGTGTTCTCGCACTGAGATAATGCCACTCTGGATTGCTTCCTGTAACTTATTTTTGCAATGATAGCAATCTTCGATGACATGGCCCAACATGCGATGAAAATGACAATAATTGGACTCATGTTTTGCTTACTTCTGCAGGCCTTTTGAGCTCTGGCAAGGATATAATCCCGCTCCTTAGGCAAAGCTTGAAGAGCTTCTTAGTGTGCTCTCTTTTGAAAGAATATATTGCCGGCCTTGCGAATGGCTTGCTTGTGCCCGTCAGGGGGCCTTTGTTCAAGCCACTTCTCTGATGGAGATGGCTACCCTGGTCAGAACGTCTTGCGACGCCAAGTTCTTTGTGCGAGTATTTTGAGGGCCAACTTTGGTGCAAAATCCGCATAGTTGCTTCTCTGAGACTTTTCATTACCATACTGCCTCCCTAGGGATCGATCTCCCCCTTTTGAATGAGGGTTTCAATGCAGTCTTGAATCTTCTCACACTCCCCGGTAGGGTGAGATATTGTGGCACGATATTTGTAGTATTTGGTGTGTGTTTTATCTTCCTCCGTATAGGTTGGCGGTGGGTCGTGTGCCATGATCCGACCCTCTTCAACGAGGATATGAAATATGCTCTTGGTGTGTTCTCTTAGAAAGGAATATTAGTGGGATGCCCTCCAGCCGAGGTACCACAGAACGGGCTTAGTCCCACTAGAGCCGACTTCTTCCGTCCTTGGGTCGGGGAATGTGAAGGTCACCGCCTGATAGCTCTCAATAGCTGGATGATAATGATGGATCACATTAACTGAGCGGGTAGACCTTTCCCAAGCATGAGGTTGAGAAGGGTCGACCAAAGATCCTTTCATGGTAATGAATTTATTTTGGATCATCTTCTCTAACTCATTTTTGAAGACAGCAATTTTCAACCGTGTCCCAACAAACGATGGTACACACAGTAATTGGGATCGTCTGCCTTGTTGACTTCCTCCGACTTCTTCGGCTCAACCAAGATCAAATAGCCTCTTGGTATGTTCTTTCTTAAAAGAGTAAGGGGTCTTCATGCATTCGACCAACCTTGCGGTCAACGCCTTCCCCTCAGGCTTCTTGCCGGAATCTCCTGGCGGTGTTCCTTCGCCAGCTCCTGTTGTTGGGGAAAAGTCAGCGACATTTGCCTCTTTCTCGATAGAGGAACGCTCTTTGGGCGCCTTAGCCTTGGAGGGTGTAAATGTAGGATTGTCGACGAAGAACATTTCAATCTCCGCGACTACTGAATTCAACTGGTCGAACCCTTTGATATTTTCCCCTAAGAGTCTCTTACTGACTTCTGGGGCCAGGCCTCTGCAGCATATTGTTATGGCATCCTCCTGTGCCGGGGGATTGTCGCATCGCATGCTGAGATCCCTCCAACATTTGATAAAATCCAATGTCGTTTCGCCCCTCTTCTGCTTAAGCAATCAAAGCTTGGCAAGAGATACTTTCCTTTCCGCTAGCTGGAACCGATCAATGAATTTCTTTTATAGATCGGCCCAGTCGGCAATGGAATTGGGCTTCAACCTCGAGTACCATTGAAAGGCACTCCTAGTGAGAGAAGTTGCGAAATATCGAAGGAGATAAGGCTCCTCAAGGGCCAGGTCGCCCATGGCTGTCACATAATAGGCCAGGTGCTCATGCGGTGATCCCTGCCCATTAAACTTCTACAATTTCAACGCCTTCAGACAGTCCGACAGGAGCTTCTTGAACTGATGATGAATAGGGTAGGGGACACTGTATAAGTTGACAGTGGCAATGCCCTCGCCACGCTACCCAAATTTATCTTCGACTATCTTCTCTGTCATGCGGCGTTGGGCGATAACCACTTCAACTCCCAATGTCCGAGAAGATTGAATATTCGGTGGAGCTCGGAGTGGCTCGACCCCTGCCTCGGCAAAGGTGCTATGAGGGGGAACAACTTGTTGACTAGCGATGGCAGAATTAGGCAACTGTTACTCCCATCAAAAATCTTGATTGTGCATCGGCGTCTAGGCCTTTGGACGTTTGCATCCATTTGCTGCTTCATCTCTAGCATGAGATTGGTCATCTCTATATGCCAACGTTGCATGGTTTCAAACTTAGCATCGTCGGACATTGCTTGGAAGGCAGTCTTCGTCGGTGGTTCAAACACCAGGTTATAATATGCGCCGCCGGGGTGAACTGCCCCTTCCCCGTGGACGCTCACGACCTCATCAGGATCTACTCCTTCCTGAGGTACATTCTCTCCTTGATTTTGCAGTTGGTTCTGGATCGGTACCTGGTGTTGTCCCTGAGAGGAAGTTCCCGCCTGGCCACTAAACTGGGCCTAAAGATTTCTTCTGGTGACGTTCCTGGTGTTGAGGTACACCGCATCCATGTCCAAGTTTTGATCATTTGGCCCAATAGGTTCATTTAGGTTGGCAGGGTTGCCCTCTGCCAGAGGCGTAGTAAGTGTAAATCTTTCTATTGACAGCTGCTTCCATCATTTGTACCACCCTCCGCCTTTTTGGTGGCTGAACTCCGAGGCGGGCAGGTACCCACAATCTGTCAAAGACAGAGGGCCGTGGTGGCACGATCTCTGTCAGCCTATCGAAGACTGAAACTCGCACTGGCGGTGCCTGGGTGCGAGTGGTTCTCTTAACTCGAATAGGGTCTGAGCCTTGAAGTGTGAAATTGGGTTTGCGATAAACCCCTTTTCCTTTTTTGACCCTATGGGTGCAGGGGTTTGACATCTAAAGATGTCGTAGTTGGCTGGGATAGCGTCTGCCTGGGCTTGCCGGCCCTGGCTTGCTTGATCACATGGGCCTCTTGTTTTGTGACCCAAATTTGTTTCATTTTTTGGGGGCGTTGTTCAGCTACCTTGCCCTCGCTAGAAGGCCTGGACTTCTTATGGGAGTCCGGGGCGTCCTCCCGTACCTTGTGGAGGAGCGAAAAGTGATTGAAAGTCGGTATAGTCGGGAAACGACTGACCTGTGACATGATTGGCCCACCGCCATTAAGGCGCACGTAGAGGTCACTGATCAATATAGTCTTGCCGGACCTTGAAGTTGCCGTCGCCAACTTCCTTTTCTGGCGGCGACAGTGTTGCCCCCATTTGGCAGGGATGTCGTCTATCAACATTACGTGGATCGAGAAGACTTGATCCTGGACAGGATAGGGCTTGATGCCCCCAGTCGTAATGGGTGCTGGAGGTGCAGCAAGTGTGGCAAGCATTCTCTGACTTGCCGAGACTACCCCGGGGAAAAAAGGAGACCTGACTACTACAAGGAAATCCCTGAATACGATCGGGGTGGCCAGATATCCGAATCTGGAGTGAGTGTTGATGACGAGGGGACCATAAGTGACAGTCGCCATCGAAATTAGCAAAGAAAGTTGAAGTTTGCCCTTGCAATTTAGCACCTCGCCTTCTTCCACTCCTCTCCTGCTTGGATGAAGATAGGGTATTAAGGCTTTTATAAGGGTATTAGTAACTTTAAAAGTAAAATGAAAGGCAGGAAAAGTCCCAACAGGCGTGCCAGTCTGTTTACACACAAAATTTTCGGCGTCCGTTTCAACAGACGAATATCCATATTGTTGTTTGTTTTGAGCATATTAATTCCGCGCTTTTGGTTTTATTAGACAATTAGGATTCGTGTATGAGACTTTTTCCCACCGAAAAAAGTCGGTGTTAATTTACATCGGACAAGTCCGAATACCCTTGATTAAAATTGCTAAAGATCCTCTCTTGCCCTTGTGACCCATACCCCTGAGTAAGGTATCAAAAATTTATGATAAATAGAACGACTCAAAATCTCACTGGACATAAACTCTCTCACGACCATGTGAGTTATCCTTATTATATCTTATCAAAAGATGTGAGAATAAATAAAAGAGATAAAAATAACTAAAAATCGACATGATTAAAAATACTATACATCAAAGAAATTATGATAGAATAGATGATCCAAAATATAAATAGATATTCAATTTTCACACGGTTACATAAATGACTTCAATAATAAGTGAGAAAGGAACAAAATAAAATTATTAGAAGAAATAAATTCCTTCGATCAATTCCCTCCAAATAGCATGAACGCTTATGGTCCCATAATTGATTTGAAATATTTCTTTCACACATCCAAACGAAGAAATCAGAGACCAACAGTCGGTGAAAGGAATCAAATATTTCTTTCACACATCCAAACGAAGAAATCAGAGACCAACAGTCAGTGAAAGGAAGGTAATGAGCAAATAAATGTAAACAACTTCTGCACCACATTTAAAAAAAATCACAAATATTTCCTATTCCACCACTCTCCACGATTTCCCTTACCGCAAAATACCAACTACACGGGTACCACCAACGGTACATTTCGTTTGCAATAAATCATGCCATCGTTACGTACAATTCTTATCTACAAAGTACACCAACATAGAAAGATGCTTCAGATAAAAGTTGCTGCTCGGAGTGGAAGCCAAAAGCAGCCTTGTAGCTCGGAATGCTGGCGGGTTAAAAAGACCAGCATGTCTTGAGTAGCTTTTGACTGCTTGATGGCAGCTCTAGGGAAGTACTTCGCCCAAGACCTTCTCACTTGCTTGTCCCCGGTGGATTCCTTTGCGCATGCTATGCACATACTTGCTTTGCTTAATTCAGGTCCGCAGTGGTGGCACCTGAGCCTTCCCTTGTGGACCACAACCACATTTGGTGCACAAAGTGGAAGAACAAGAAGGCAGTGGGAAACACAACGAAACACAGCAAATCAGAGATGGGAGTGCAGCAAACATAGTGCCACATACTCGGGCACAGAAGAACGATGAAAAGCCTTCGACACACTTGGAGAGAGAACTCAGCCAGCAGCAGTAGTACACAATACACAGCGCAGGTGGGAGCCACCAGCTTGGGTATCATCATCATCATCATCTGATTCGTTGTTCATGATCCCAATAGAATCTGAGCCGCCCGTTAGACATGGGACGTGATATGCATGGCAGCAGAAAAAAATGACAACGGAGACGTCTTGAATGGAGAAGGGGTCAAAGCACAGGCAGCACCTTCCACCGCCCTTTGTTCGGGACTTGACCTCCATGTTTCTCACACCGGCCGCTCTCTCTGTCGTCTGAGCTGACGAGCTGTGACCCCTTTTCTCAAGGGTTTCTTCCTCACTTCCCAGGTAGATTGCGTGTCTGGCCTCCTTGTAGTACTTGACCAAAAGGTTAACACAATCGGCCTACCGAAGAATATTTGTACAAAACTTGGGAAATTAATGCAGGATTTGGGTAAACGACAGTGCTCATATACTGGCCAAAAGGAAGATAAACAGATGTAAGAGGACTCGAAGTACCTTTAGGATATCATTGCAGCCATGTCTAAGGGAAGTTTCGGTCCGGTAATCTGTTACGATCTTGACTAGGTGATCCCTAAGACTGCAACAGAAAGCAAAATGTACATAAAGAGAAAATGTGATTGCCTTTGCAGCTTGGAGTACAGATCACGGGTAATCCAATCATGCCACAGAACCACAACAGTCAAGAAAAGCAATGAATTATTCACATAGTATTGATGTTAAAAGCTTAGTTTTCAAGAGAAAACCATTCATCTAGGTTTCATTTTGGTTCAGACAAAACATTGCACCATGCTGCCATGTCAACACTGGGAACAGTTGTAATGCAGATAACGCAATAATTCGACAGTTTCATGTGGCTGTGTTGTGGCTGTAAACTACAAATACATATCAGATAGCACAATATGAGTATTATATTTTATATTTTACAGGTGCAAACTCATAGGATTAAAATCCAATACTGACATCGAGTAAATAAGAAAAATGAACATATTACAGGATTATTTATTACCACATTCTATCCCACTAAGTCTGTCAGATGTCACCTATGTTGTTAAAAGCGCGCCTAGGCACTTGCCTAGGCGCTGAGGCGAGACGCCCCCGTGCCTCGCCTCACTCTGACCACAGTTGGTCTCACTCTCTCTCTCTCTCACATAGACACACACATAACGTCATTTTGAAGCATACGGGTCAGTGCACATTTGGAGTTGATGCATATGAAGGTCGATGCACATCACTGTTTGAAGCATACAGGTCGGTGCACATTACTGTTTGAAGCATACAGGTCGGTGTACATCTAGGGTTGAGGTCGATGCACATGAAGCCCTTTGTTCAGTAAGGTCGATGCACATGAGGAGTTGAGGTCGATGCACATTTGCATGAAGGTCGATGCACATGAACGTTTGGTAGGATATCTTCACAACTAGACACATTAAAATGATGGCATGAATTTCTGAGCCAATTGGATAATGACTCATGGTGTGACATCATCAAAACATCATGTACTTAATATTCTCCCCATTTTTGATGATAGCAATAATGAGTCATGTGCTTACTGATTAGTAAATTAATTTTTGAAGATCAAGGTAAAAATTTATAGAGCAGAGATATGTTATGAACAAGATATTCAACAAAGGCAAACTCCCCCTTAAGCAAGCACCCCCTTAATGCAAATTCGACCTGAATGCAAACTCACACACTCTCCCCCTTTGACACCATCAAAAATGGAGGACTGATGATAAGGATGAGAGTAGGAGAAAATATCAGAGGAGAGGTTTAGAACTAAGACACACATCAGTAGGGTTTCCCAACAGGCTAGCATGGTAGGACAAAGAATGAACTAAGGGATTAAAATCAAGAACACATGCAAGCATGGTTGAAACCAAGGAACGAGCCAGGGTATGCTCATAGAGTCTACGAAGGCTGATATACCTTGAGGAAGCAACAAACATAATGTTCCTGGTTCAGTCTCACTCAAGAGAGAAATCAAAAAACAGCCAGCAGTAGGGAAGTCAAACAAGATAAAATGAAGAAACGATGGATGGAGGCACCTCTGGTAAGTAATTTTGAGATTAACTGACAGTCAAGTTGAACTGGAACCGGTTGACGTGAAGAGTCACATTTGTTTCAGTTCAACTGCCCTAGTTACTTAGTGTAGTTAACTATCATGCCGCATGGGAACCAGAGTTGGCTTGCCACATCATACCTGACCCTCTAGCACTTCTTTGGTGAGGTTGTGTAGTTTGTCAATGGGAACATGCTATTGCTCTTGTTTTTGTAATTGTTTGTTTCCCTTTTTTTATGTTGCTTTTGAAGAACCAGAGCAAAGATAGTCAAGAGAGCACCTTTCTGCTTAAGCCACCTCATGTCTCAGGTGGAGTGTACCTAGTTACTTAGCATACCTCAACCATTGCTCTGCAATGAGTGCCTTGAACTAATGTCTCTTTGGAAGAAATGGTGGATCACATTATAGAGCACGAAATATGAAGGAGAATTGGTCACTAGATAAGCACAAGCAGACCGAGCGTCAGGGCATATCAACAAGGGTAGACCAATGAGGTCCCCCTGTCAGGGTTCAAGATTTCAAAATGTAGAAGGTTGTTGAGTTTAAGCCTTCAATGCAAGGATTAACCTTAATGCTAAGTGCAGGGATCTCATCTGATAATGGGCAGATAATGAATAGATCTTAGAGAAGAACATCTCGTGAAATAACTTACTCCCCCTAAATCCATGCATGCAAAATAGAAGGAATGTAGAATGCAGGTTCCCTTGATACCTGGCGGAGGACTTGCCTCACGCATAATGAGTGATTTCAGGCAGACTAAACCTGCCCTTCCCCACATCACCATTTTTTATACCAAAGGGAAACTCACTTATGATGAATATGGTAGCATGTAGACATATGAGATGCAGCTAGCTAAACATGCACAATGAACTTAAATGAGACCGTTATATGACTTATACGGTGATACCCTAACCGTTATATCCTGTGCCATAGGACTGTACATTAGAACGGCCTTGTCTAGACCGTTTAACATGAGAACAGCGGTCAGGACCCAACCGTCTAACGCAGTATTGCGGTTTATCGCGTGACCGTTGATCTGTTTGACCGAGTATGTCGGTAGAGAATAACGGTTTTGACCCAACCGTTTAGTTAGAGAATAGCGGTTTGAATGTGACCGTGGTACGTTTAAACTGAGATAAACGGCCTTGTGGTGACCGTTTATGTTGAGTTTAACGGCCCATGCTGGACCGTCGTTCTGGTTGAGCGGCCCAGGGAGAACCGTCTTACTCTGCAGTGATGATTTTAGCACTATATTGCGAGTTTTGGGTCAATTATCGCGGTATTCATATGTTCTGCCAACAGAGTGGCTTTACTTTCCCTGCTTAGGATCCACTGTTGTGCCCTGAGGTCTGCTCAGAGTCAAGTCCAAAGGAAAGACAGCAAGTGCCAAGTACAGTCAACAGAAAAGTTAAGACATACCGAGAAGTCGGGGGAAGCCCGATGAAGGTACCAGCTTGCCACTACGAGCACACTAACTCCAAAAGTCGCGAAAGCAGAATGAATGACCACCACCTGAAAAGCAGGGGTGAGCCTCGTGTCAGTAGCTCAGTAGAGGTCACGCGGATCCCCACTAAAAAATACACAGTAACACACTAAAATAGCAAGTAAATGGCAGAAGTAGTAAAGTAGGAAAGCTGAACTACAAAGTTGTAGGGAAAGGGTAGCAAGAGTAGGGAACAAACTAAGAGCAAGGGGAGCTAACAGGAAAAGTGAAGAAGTCGTACTAGACGAGCACGACTGCCATGACAACAAATACCGTGGAAACAACACGACAATAGGTCAAGCGGTAGCTACGCAGGGAGACACAATCCTCACAGCTGACAGCTCGACCACCTCATCGGCTCCAGTGCCAATGGCGATAGGGAACGCCAGGCATACAGGATGCCAATGACAGATTTACTGAGAAACAGAAACAACAACACAACAGCACCTATAGGATTCTGGCTCCGTACAGCACACTGAACCACGGAACACAATTGCAAGTAGGGTCACGTCAAGGCATGGCAACAGCTGATCACACGAATACAAGGAACGAGTCATGCGTCGAGCAACTCACCAAGAAAGACCTACAACACGAGAAACAACACAAAATGACAATCTCATAGGATGCATCTCAAGGACTACAGGTAATGCCTAGAGAGCACAACACCCAAGAGAAAGAAATGCAGAGTAGAGGGTACTCAATCAGCAGACAAGCCAACAAATTCTCCAACACTCGCAACAGCACGGCAACAGACGACATCAAGGCACATGAAGCCAAGATCGAGTCACACAGAGAAGAAGCAAAACCTCTTGACCAGGGAATTATCGGCCCACACTCTTCCACTGCGCACTCAAATAATGCACACAGGCATCATAAAAGATTTCAGTAATCACATCTCAGCACACGTTCAGCGCCATTGCAACTCATCAGAATCACAATTAACACGTCACAAGTACTGATCCGGTGAACAACTGATCACAAATAGCCTAAGTGCAAAGGAAGAAGAGCACCAACTTCAGCATAAAGCACAAGAAAAAATGCTAATCTCAACTTACCTTCACGTCCTGAAACAATGAATGAGCCTTCGCAACACTTCGACCACTGGACACAGCACGACGAATACGGTACACTACAGCTCGTAACACCATAATGGAGTCCAAAGCGAAGCAACCATGGAGCAAGAAGTAGATCGGGCTCAGAATAAAGTTATCCACACTTACGTAGACACAGGACAAAAGCATCACCAAGATAGTAATTCCAAGGCCAACCTCAAAAAGCTCCCACCAAACGGGATGAGAAACAATAAGCTAACTAACAAAAGCTCACCAGGAAGGGAAAAATCCTAGCTCACTCGAGCAACCTCTCAATTGCGGAATCTAATCGAGCACTTCAACAGAAGCGAAACACATCAGGAGTTGAAACAGACTTAAGCTGGAGTGACCAAAATAACTTAAGGATGTGTGTGGTCAACATACCAATGCTAAAAGTCAACAGCAACCTGAGCAACTTGCATGAAAACCTCGAACAAGGTACTGCGGATTTGAGCCTCTCAGTGAACACTGCCAAGTACAACATGATTGAGACAGACATCGCAGAGAACCATAGTCGGCTACATCCTTCTTCATTCCTTGCCACCAAAACGACTGTTTCAAGTCTTGATACATTTTGCCACTTCCTGGATGAATAGAGAACACTGATCGGTGAGCCTCCTCCAATATCTGCCTTTTAAGATCGGCCAAATCTGGTACACATACCCGCTGCTGGAATCGAATCACTCCATCTTCATCACGAGCAAAGCCGATCTTTCCGATCAGTCCTTGCAGCTGGGGATCATCTTTTTGCATCTCTATCACACTGTCAAGCACTGTTGACCTAATGGTCAGTTGAGCCATGAATGCCTGACATAGCTGAGGCTCGATCACAGTCATGAGTTGCGCTGCATCTTCAATCATCTTCCAGTCCTGCTGCATCATAACCCTTTTTCTGCTGAGTGCATCGGCCACCACATTAGCTTTTCCTGGATGGTATCGCAGTTCAAAGTCATAATCTTTCAAGAATTCGACCCACCTTCTTTGTCTCAGATTCAACTCCTTCTGAGAAAATAAATATTAGTCATGTTTTTGACATCCACTCTCATTTATCATTTATAGCCAATATAGAATTTCAAGACTTGACCAGTAGGAAATTGTAAGGTGGATTTGGAATGGAGTCCAAGGGCGTATTTATACGTAGGGAAACACGGAAAACTATGCAAGACTAGTAGAACATTTAACATATTCAGAGATGGCATCCTTAAGGCGGGATGCCCTTAGTGGGAATTAACACAGTTCTTAATGAATTTGGCGGGTCAGCTATCCGGTGTTACTGAATTAACGTCTGGAGTTGACCAGTCCTAAAATTTTAATGTCCTAAATAGGTACCTTAGGTTGACTGGTATTTCAATTCCTCTGAACTCCCTATAGATCAAATTGGCTAAATTATCAGTTAGCTAAATTTATATCAAATTGGCTAAGGTATCCAATTTATATCTGTTGAACTCCCAATACATGATGTGTGGAGTAACGATTTTTGAATGAGTGTCTTAATAAACTCAGGGTATGAAGTTTGTTTGAAAATCTTCTCATAAGTTCATCATATCACATCTTTTGTTGATTATATGTTTTTGAATTGATTTGAAAGATCTAATCTATATTTGGTGTTGTCTTGCAGGTTTGAAGGTCTACACATTCGCGTATCAATCTTGTAAAATTGTTCAGAATGGAGCTGTCTTATTTATGTTACTTGTAAGGTCTAATGTCGACACCAAGTGTCGACATTAGACACCCTGGAACTTAGTTTCAGAAGTTCATATAACTAGTGTCGACATTAGGTGTCGACACTAGGTGTAACAGAACACAAATGAGAAGGTCCATGTGACATTAGGTGTCGACACTAGGTGTCAACACCTAATGTCGACATTCATTTATGTGGTGTTGACCTAATGTCGACATTCAATTCTGTGGTGTTGCATACAGGTAAAGAAATGTCGACATCTAATGTATCTAATTAACTACCCATTTACCAAAAACATTAGGCAGAAGGCATGTGGCTAGTGTCGACATTAGGGCATTACAGGTAATATATATATATATATATTTTAAACATTAGACACCCTAACAGAAGGCCAGTGTCGACATCTAATGTCGACACTTCATTCTGGGGTGTTAAATTTGCATGTAACAGAACGAAAAGGAGAAGGTGTCGACATTAGATGTCGACACCTCATGACACCTAATGTCGACATTTGCATGGTAAAATGTCGACATCTAGTGCGACATATGTTCGTTATCTGTTATCTTTTTAAGTCAAACAATTTGTGGATCGGGTTTTAATCTTGCCCGTTGAATTGCTGTAGTTGTTTAATTGATGACTGTGATAACAAATTTTAAATTTATAAATTGACGTTAGTGCCACTATGCATGTCTTCGTCTAATTAACTACCAGTTAACCAGTAACCAAAAACTGTCTAGAGTTAACTAACAGCTTAACAGTTAATTAGCTAACAGATAACCTTTTTACTCCAGATCTGTGATATACCGTGATTAACCAACGGTCTCTAACGTGGTTCCAGTAATTACCTAACAGGAGCTATATTCCTCTAACTCTCCAGTGATATATATACAATGTCGACACTTGGTTCATTTGGTGTCAACAAGAAAAATGTCGACACTTGGTTGGTTTATCAACATTACAAGTGTCAACACTTGGTTCTAAATGTCGACACTTGGTTGGTTTATCAACATTACAAGTGTCAACACTTGGTTCTAAATGTCGACACTTGGTTCTTGGTGTCAACAAGAAAAATGTCGACACTTGGTGTCAACATTAGATCTACAATAGTTTAATCTAATTAGCATGAATATCTAACAGAATTAACCATGCCAACTAATCAAGTTACGTTGAATCTCTTACAGGTTATTTACCTACTAACTGCAGGATTCACACATGTATGCTGAGACTCGCATGGAGATGAACTAAACCTTGCATGCTACCTAATTAAGTATTTGGTTAATATTTGAGAACACCTACCTCAGGGGAAGTACGTTGCTCTGGCAGAAGAAGATTTTGCAACCTCTGCACTGCAACCCTCTGCACTGTAACCCTCTGCAACCCTCTGTAATCCTTCAACCAAAAGCCACCGTAAGCAGCTCATGGTTGGCTAGCAGAGGAAGATTTAAAAGGGTTGTGAGTGGGTTTACTCGACAGGATAGGGTGCCAGATCCGTGAAAAATGGATCTGGTGCCATGCCAGCGGATGCCAGCGCGTACAGGCTGGATGCCATGAAAATGATGTTTTTGTTTCTCATTAATTAGAGGGTCTAAGGAGGGGAGAAGGCTTAACTCCGAATTTGGACCCCCCTCCTATTTATAAGATGAAACCAGGGCTGCAAACCTCTTAGGATTGGCTTAAGATGGAGTAGGATCGGGTTGGAACGGGTTTAGATAGGGCCTATCCAAAGCCACCACGAGTTAGGACTCTTTGGAGAAGAGTCCCATTCGAACTCCCGGTTCATAGAATAGCGCGGTCTGTCGATAGACCAAAAAATATTCATATAATACTACATCGTCATCTTCATCTCTCCTTAAGAGATTTAGTGAATCGATGATGAAGAGAGTCGATCTTGCACCCTAATGTAGACCATCAGATGGAGGGGGAGATTCTATGGAGGAGACCATGCTGGAAGCCCCCGAAGAATAGGCCTGCAAGGAAGATGAAAGATCGGGGGCATGGGATGGTAATCCCAAGGAAAACCCTTTGATGCTTAGGTCAATGACGAGTATGAGAGCAAGAGGAGATGAGGGGTTTGGGGATATAGGAGTGCTCTTCACCAATCAAGGGTTAGAGGTAGGTCATACCTGATGATCTTCACGGAGAGTAATCTTGGGAATAAAAAGCCATGAACTCCCAAAGCTGCTTCGTAGAGAACAGAGATGGGGGACGCATTCCCCGGGTAAGGGCTCTTACCAGGGTAGGCCTCTTACATTTATCTTAATACCTCCACGTCCTTCTGTCAACTCTATTAGCAGGGAGTTCACTGACAGTTAAATTTTAATCACATAGGAGCCCAACTAGGGTAGGTCTCTCTCGGCGCTAAGAGAGGGGGTCCCGTACGTGGGGTTGCCCTTCTCTGGACAAGGATTAGCCTCGTCCTGGACTATAATTCCCAAGCAATCTTTCTATCCTAGCACTCTTTGGAAGGAAATCCCCTTGGTAGCTTCCCGATCGCTCAGGGCCATCAATTGGTGGGGTCTTTCCTGAGCTTGGGGAGTCCCTAGTGTGAACGTCCATCTAGGACTAGGCAGCACTTCTTGGGTCCTCCTATATGGAATTCCATCAGGTGGGGCCTGGATATTTCCATGGGTTGTCACCTATCGAGCCAGACGAGTTTGTGGGCCCATGGACTAAAAGGATTCATGGGCCGCAATTTTCCCCCTCTCCACTCGCCCCCTACTCCCGAGCTCAATGGGTGGCTCAGTGAGTAAGGTTCAATCATGTTGTCAGCAAGGGTGGGTACCTCTTGATCGCACATCCCCCGATACCTCGTGGCTAGCACCACACTGATACCTTGTGGCTAGCACCACGAGTTCGTCATGGGAATCTGATGCATCCGTTGGGCTTAGTCGTGCATGAGTGGATGCATTTTAGGTGGTGGGAGCATTGATTGCGCCTTTCGTGTCAAAGCTGACACTCGTTCACCTCACTACTCTGGACGTTTCAGCTCACAAAGAGGTGCCAGGCTCAGCTATAAACACCACATCTTAGGTCTTTGGCCCACTTTGTTACCTTCATCTCTAGGCTTCTTTCCTCTTGGCTCTTGCCTTTACTTCTAGCCATCTCAGTTTGGCGAGCCTTTGTTTATGCCCGAGGAGGCATGCAGAGGGGAACCAAAGGTTGACATTACCTTCATAGAGCTCACCGTCAGTACTAATGTGGTTGTTCAATCACTTCCTCCGCCTTCCTCCTCCAATTCTTCTTCCGCGTCGGCTCCCATGGCTGACCAGGAAATGTCTTCTTATAGCAGTGAGACCAAGCAGGAGGCTGAAAATCATGTGCCCCCTTCTTGCTATCAATCACTCAATGAGTTCACCACCAAGGAGGTTGAGGAGCTCCTGAATCGGTATAACGTACCCTGGTCATACAATGTCTCGTTGACATGGTCGAGCAAACCTAGTCTGAGCACCTGATCAGACTATTTTTGCACTTACGCCATGGCCTGGAAGTTTGGCTTCCGCCTCCTCGTCCAGTTCTTCATCGCCAACCTGTTGAATCATTAAAGGCTTGCTCTAGTCCAGCTGGTGTCTAATTCCTACACTTTCATCCACTCCCTCATTATTCTCCATGGGAAGAATAAGATTGTAGCCACTGTCGACTTTTTCAACACTTTTTACGAGCTGAAGGAGCATGCACAAGTTGGGAAGAGTTTTTATTTCCTCTAAGCCCAGAGGGACAAGAGTTGCATCACCGTAGCCCCTCGGGACTCCTCCCACAACGGGTGGAAGACTCAATATTTCTGGGTGTATCACTTCAAGGATTTCCCCTCCTGGCCCCAACATAATAAATTAGATTAATGGTATTTCACCCTTGGGCTAAATTTTGACCAATTTATAAAAATATGAAAAATTAAAATTCTTGTAGAGGACGGAATGCTTAACAAACTTGTTAGTTGGGCCGACTTCAAAATAAAATTTAATTAAGTGTAAATCAAAGGTTTTCAGGGAAGACTCAGAGTTTTGGGTAGATCAACCTTAATCCATGACATTAGAACTCAATTAGAGCCCAATTGGGGCCAATCTGGACCCAATCAATATGCCCAGGTAGGAGGTCCATTTCCCCTCTAATCCCCTGCATAAATGCTAACCCTAGCTGGTGGATTTTGATTATAAACTCGCTGAATCGGTTGTCTCGTGAATATCGCATGGAGGCATCTTCCCTTCGATCCTCTAGCCCACACACGACTCCAGCTTCGACCCTAGCTCTATAAATCGACGCCTAATACCCCTAAGTATCCCATTTCTTCGATGCAGTCGTCGATGAGTGCGATCGAGAGGGTAGGATAGTGTGGAAAGCGTGGGTTTCACGTTAGGGTTCCAGCGGCGTTGTCTCCCTTAATCCGATCTAAGGTAGGTTTCTCTCAGACTAAACACTAATTAAATCACTTTTTAGACAGCATTCTAGAAATACTCTTTTTGAGCAATCCAGTCTGCAGATGTCGACACCAGGTGTCGACACCTGTAGGCCTAGGTTCTAGAATTTGCCCAGATAGAACTTCTGCCTGCAGATGTCGACACCAAGTGTCGACACCTGTAGGCCTGGGTTCTGGAATTTACCCAGATAGAACTTATGTCTGCAGATGTCGACACCAAGTGTCGACACCTGCTGTGACAGAAAGCCCAATGACCTTCTTAGCCAGAATTAAAACCTTCAACCTTACCATGGTTTTGGCATGAATAATTGTGATGGTTTGGAAGGTCTTCCAGCCTGCAAAAACACAAGGTATAAGTCAAATTCCTCAAGCATGAATCACACTAATCAATCAACTTTACTTCACTCTCTTTGACGGAGCTTTTGAGGATTTCAAGGATTGTTAATAAGCAAGGGTATTCAATGTTGTTTTACATTTTCCATTTCAAAATGAAAGGTGTGATGAGATATCCAAATCAATTCTTATATCAACACTTACCTCATGTTTACCTGAGTTTGCATTGACCCTTCTTCTTTTGCCTCTTTGGAATTTATTTGTGCATGACTCATTCAAATTTCACTCTCGATTGTAAATCGATTACATTTGGAGTTCAAAAACCATTGTTCTCTCAATCATAAAAAGGATCATGTCACATACATTAGTGCATCATCAAAATCTTATTAAACCACACATCATAACCTCAAGGGTAACAATCATGAACTGGTGGAGCAACTCTCCTTTTCTCTTACACTGCTGGCACTATTTACTTCGCTCAGAGCTTCTGGTTCCATGAATAGAAGTGGTACAAGATCTGACTAATCTTTTGGGTAGAGAATGCAACTCACGATCAAATGAGATTGGTTATTTCGATGAGGATGAACACGACCTCCATCACAACCACACACTAGTTTCTCCCTTAGATCTCCTCAGGCTTTCTTTCCTTGAGCTCTTTAGACTTCTCTCAAATTCACCTCTCTCTGCTGTGCTTCCCACGCTTGCTCACCCCTTTCACTCTCCTTCCACCTGATCTCCTTCCCTATTCCTTGTAATCTGCGCCTGCTGCTCAACAAACTTGATCCTTGTGGACCCCACAAGATTCCCTTCATTAGGGAAGACATTCTCCCGCCATATAGTACGCTTCTAGAGACTGCCAATCTCGTATACACGTGCATTCAATCATTGGATCCAACCTCATGTGCAGATGATCATTGGAATACACACTCGAACTGGATCTGGATTTAGAACACTAGGCTTGATTTGGATCTTTTGATGCGTCAACGCATTGTGCTTAGCAGGTCGACGCAGCCTTGATCGGGTTACTCTTAACACTCTGATGCGTTGGGGCATGAACTACAGCTTCGACCTGTCTTTACAGCAGTTCATTTTGAATCATCGATGCAGTGCCTAGGTGTGTTGACTTGGTCTGCAACAGATTAGTCTGCAGTGTCGACGTAACACCTTGGTGCGTCGACCTGATCTCTTCTAGCATTTGAATCTTGTTTGGAAACTGAACAGAATGAACTTTATGACTGATAACCTATTAAGTGCATGTCAGACCTGTTTAACATATCCAAGAATTAGTGCTCATAATAAATTCACACTCATCTCTCCCCCTCTCCCCGTGCGGCCGACGATGGAGGATGAGGGCGAGACGGTGAGGATTGGGAGGTGAGGAGTGGTGAGGATGGTCGAGGATCGAGGTGGTGGCACATGGCATTTGTCGGTCGTGCATTCAGGGTGGTTCGTGAGGCGTTTCATGTGTAAACGGCGTCCACGACACGTGAAATCTTTGATGGAGGTAGGGGTATGGTTTCCTATCCTAAGTACTTCATTTTTCTCCCCGTTTTGTAGGCTATGGTGAGCCGAGCAAGGTTTATTTCACATCGGGGGTTGAAAGCATGATTTTAAGGTGTGTGATGGATCTTCCGATTTAACCACGTTTTGGGGGTTAGAATGGTGCCTCTTGGTGGTCCAGAGGCTAGGGAATGGATTCCCCATATTTTCCCCATCACCTGGGGGGTGATTGGGGCGTGGAAACGGACCCTTAGGCCTAGTCCGAGCGGCATTCTGCCATTTTCGATCCACTGACCGCAGGGATTGGTCAACCATTCGGGCGTTAGCCACGAACTGGGAACTCTGCCGAGTTCGATTGATCGAACTGGTTGGCTAAACGACCCCCTGTGGGATGGTCGACCGAAATATAGAGTCTTAGCCCATTTCAGCCCCCGGTCGATCCAGTTGAGACCCAATGACCGACCTATGGCCTCGTGGTTGTCTTGGACACCTCGTGGGGACCGTGACTGAGTTTTTAGGTGTCTGGAGGTGTTGAATCACCTCGATTAGTGTGCCCACAGGTTTTAAGGGTCTGAGTGACCCTCTTGTGTTCTGGACTTTCATGTTATGCTTAATCGAATCCCCGTGCATCGACCTGAGTGCGGAGGGCCATTCCCACACATCGATAGTTTCTCTGGAAAGTGGTTTCCATGTGGGCCATGCGTTTGGCCTATGGACTGCGAGTCCAATTACCCAGCCTGGGGCTGGAAGGCTACTTAGCTTCCCTTTGGTAGGGATTAGGCTTGGCGGTTGTGCACCGCCTCATAAATTATATCACTGTGGTTTCTGACCTAGGGATAGGCCAGATTGACGGCATGGAGCTGACCTGTGTAATGGTCTTGACCTCGAGTCCTGTGACTCAAGGATCGTTGAATTTATTAGGTCTAGTGGACTACCTAGAGTCCGGTGGCATCATGCCACCCATTTTTATGAGCTAATTATGACGGGCTTGTGCGTAGCCTGTCCGAACTTTGATGGTTTCCTTCCAGAGTCATCTGCTTAGTGGCCCCCAGTAGTCGTAGCTTGCTTGGGCACGCGTGTGCCGACCCACCTGGGAGTAGGCGGAGAGCTACACCCAGGAGAGATGATTTTTAAGGTGGTTGCCATAGGGCCTCCCCTGTAGCGGCTCGAGTCCAGGCCGGGAGGAAAACCAACTAGAGGGCTTGACTTGTGCAGTCAGTCAGTGTGCGCACACATGGTCAGGGACTACAAACGAGTGACAACGAGCATGGCCCCGACTAGTCCCTTGTTCTGTGGTTACTATTACAGTGTCTCAGTTTTTGCCTGGGGTGAGTAGGGAGACACTTGAGACGCAGACTAAGACGTCAGGGGACGCATCTAGCCTTGTTTCAAGTGGGTTGTACTCCCATCATGGGACGCTTGACTCTTGTGACTCGAGGTTCGATTCCCCATCTACGAGACATGATTTTTAGGCGGTTCCCGCATGCCATTCCGATATAGAGATTTTGAGTTCTCGGTAGGGATTACTGAGAGTTTTTCCCAAACTGTGCAAGGTTCACTATGGCGAGGTCATGACCGTGCTCCCAGATTGCGTGGTCTTGGGTTAGGCCTTCGTCTGTGAGGACAAGCCTCCACGACGGAGGTGTCATGGCATTTCTTTTGACAGCGTAGCTAGAGTTTTCTCGTTAGTCCGGTGCTCCCCCGACTGTGAGATCAGGGTGTTGGTTTCCATTTTGGTAGGAGTAGTTGTAGAGTCCTGGTTTCACCGGCTACCGAGTTTGGGAATTTATGTACGGTTTAATTATTTTGTGTTTGTTGATCAAACTTAATCCCCACCACCCATTCCCAACCCCTAGATCCTACGGTGGAGGATGAGTTTTGTAAGGGCCATATATAAGCCATGTATTTGTATTTTTGATGGAATTAATGCATAAAAATTGTGAGAAATTGTTGGAGCTGCAAGGGCCGCCCCCTCCCTCTCTCTCCCCTTCCCCCTTTGGTTGCTGTGAAGGCTTCCAATCTGAGGTGTGAAGCCTCCCTATCAGTTCCGGTCCCACTCATATCCACCCCCATTCCCATCCCATTTACCCCATTCCCCACCTCCGCTCTTCAACCGGTAGTTCTGGGTCGCAGGCAACAGAGAACCAGCAGCTTGCAGAGGTGACTACAACTTCATCCCGATGTTTCAAGAGGCCCAAGTGGTACCGTTGGAAGCGTCTCCGAGTCTTCTTCGCAAAGGAAGCCATCTTGCCCCGTTCCGAGCTCGTGGCTATCCGCGAGAGGCAATCGACTCCGACTGCGCAGAAGAGATCTAGCCAGCAACCTGAGACTATTTGCAGAAGCTGCCACGACCAGCCATCTGAAGATTTGGAGGCGGTGCTCGACCGGGATGTTCCACTGCGAGTCTCCCTCCTCCTCCAAGAAGCAGAGCTCCGTTCGGCGACCCGAGTGATTTCTTCTCCTTTTTCTCCCCAGAGTGCGCAGTTTTGTCCTCCCTAAGACTAAACTGACACCCTGTCTATGTTCGGGCTTCTGTGATCTGCTCCGACATCAGCTGGCACCCCCATGGGTCTCATTTCAAAGACAGCTCATCTACGGTTCCAACGCCACCAACCGTGCTCAATTCGGAGTTCGGGACTGTTCGTGGTGACTTCATCTTCCAGACGCTGCAGTGTTGAGACAGTCTGCGCCAGAGAACAGAGTCCCTGCTTCCTGCTCCACCGCGACCAGCGACGGCTTCCCCAGGCCCCACCAAAATTCCAGTCCCTCCTAGGCCAATCTAAGAAGTTTTGGCACTGGTCTTGCTGACAACGGAGTTCGGGAGCATCCGCAAGAATTCCTGCATCGACAGTCTGTACTCTGTTCCAGAGAAGGGACAAATTCGACTCCGCCGTTGTGTAGAGCTTTCGACTTCATCTTCCCCCTCCCCGCTTGGCCGGTTGAAGGTCCCTCCCTATGCGGAGGTAGTTTTGGTTGTAACCAATTAACCCCCACCCCAAGATCCCCCTCCTGTGTGAGACGTAGTGTTGTAATTACTTGAACAGGTTGAAGCATCCTCGCCACGACGTGGGTAAGCCCCACGCTTCCCCGCGCGCCCACGTCTCTGACCGGGACCGGTTTCTTCAAATCGGTCGAGTAAGCACTCTTCCCTTGCTCTATTTATGGTGCTTTTCTTTCAATATTAGCTCGTAGCTACGCTGGCCGATAAGAGAGAGTGCCCGATCTGGCAAGTCTCGGACTTCGAGTGACCACTGTGGGGAGTAAGTGTTACCCGTGCCCTCGGCACCGGGTCGGCCTCTTGAATTGGACTAGTCATACCCTTTGGGAGACCCTCTGGCCTTGCTGGCCCTCTACTAGCAAGGGACCAGCCCTCACATCCTCCACTCGACATCGTCGAGTTACCCACGGGTTTGGGGTGAGTGCCTGGTGAGTTGGCCGCCGATTTCGGCCCGTTTACAGTGCGAATTGTGCTTGCAAGTTAGGTCCAAGGTCGTGTCGCATCATCTGGGTGCCATTTCTTAGAAGATGGCATCCCATGGGGTGCCAATTTCAAGAAGACAACTGACCCCCAGGCTTCTTCTCACAAGCCATCTGTCCAACTTCAAGCTCCAACTTGATAGGCACCTGACCCTTGGGCGCCTATCACTGAAAGATGGCAGCCCTCAGGGCACCATTTCTTGATAGGAGCCTGCACCCAGGGCGCCATTTCTTGAAAGAAGTCTGACCCCTGGGCGCCTTATAACAGTCATCAGGAAAAGTCTAGCCTAGTTAAACCTCTATTGCAATTAGTTAAACTACTGTTATAACTAGTTAACTAACAGCCATTTGATAAACCCCTATTGCAACTAGTTAAACTTACATTAGCTAAATCTCTATTAACCAGCTATTAACCAGTTGATCATCTAGTTAACCCCCAGAAGTAGGTGTCTTGTACCCTGTTGCCACTTATTAATAGATGGCTATGACCTGGTCGCCTTAAACAGACCTTAAACTTTATTTTCTGAAACCTAAAACCCTGAATGACGTACCTATGTGACAAGACGCCATTCACTGATAAATGGCAGCTTGAGAGGTGCCATGTAGTCCCTGACAGGGTTGCTTAAACCCTGTGAAATTCCCAGGAAGTGCATCCAACTGTGAGGGTGTCGTTCCTGAACATGTCAGGTAGCCTGCACGGCACCAAATCTCACCCAGTTTTACGTATATCACGATATTGGTTTTTACTCCTAGTTCGTCCCTACAATATCAATACTCCTTGGATTCCATTCCATAAATCCACCTTATATATCCTATCTCGACGCGGAATGCGCGGAACTCGCCAGGCAGGAGTGCGAGGTCGGTGAGCTCGCCGGGCCGCGCGAACTTCGGCTCCGTCGGCTCGTCGTCGAACTTCTCGTCGACGCTTGCGCGTGGGAGCTTGCTGTCGCTCACAACGCGCCCTTGCCGATGTACGCGGCGACGATGATGGCCAGCGCGTAGCCGACCGCCTTGATGGTGGCCGGCAGGTGCTTGCGCCGACTCTCGCGCTCCCGGGCGGCGGCCTCGGACAAGCCAAGGAGGGTGTCGATCTTCCCCTCCATGCGAGCCGAGGTCTTGTCCTGTTCGTCAGCTCGCTTCTCGAGCCGCTCCAGTCGTTCGCTCGTGGGGCGCTTGCGACGAACCTCCCAGAGCGCCGGACCCTCGCAACGTCCCGTGGCTACGTCGAAAACTTCCTCTGGTGCCGCAATTTGCTGCGCCACTCGCAGCGGCGGTGTCTTGGGCTGGTACCGGTCTCGGTCCTCGGGCACGGCTCCACCGTGGGCGAGGCGGAGGCGGAGGAGAGAGCGTTAGGGCATTGCGCGGGCGCCAGCGGTGGTAATGATCGAGGAATGAGAGCACTCGTAGCGCTGGCGTTTGCAGTGACAGTCGGAGCGTGTCTGAGCGATCCGGGGCCACAGTTCGATGTCGTGCCGTGCGTCGGCAAGGACGGGATGTGCCAGCGTGCGTGCAACTCACAGGCAGCGATGGAGCCGTGGACGGGGCCAGCGTGCTCGAACGCGTTCACGTACTTCAGGGGTGAGAAGCACTGGCCCGACACATGTAGCCAGACCTTCGAGTGGAACGACATCAGCGGGTGCTGCGCCGGGCTAACGATCGGCCACGACATGGGCGATGCCGACGACTACTTCTTCCAGTGCGACTAGGCGTACTGGAACAGGCTCACCGCGTACACGCTGAGCGTCTCGCCCGCGCCCGTGCTGAAGTCAGGGTTGGCGATCGTGATGTAGTAGTCATCGAGCGCCGCAGGTAGCTCGACCGCCTGCGTGTACCACTTCTCCGTCGTGCCGCTCACCGAGATAGTCCCGCCCGTGACAGGCACTCCGCTGGTCGTCTCTAGCGTCACTTCGCCCGTGTCGCTCGATCCCGACATCTTCGCGCGCACCGCGAGCAAGCATGGAACCGTACTCGAGCGCGCCCGGGTGCCGCAGTAGCGCGCATCGAGCCTCCACGTCGGACCCGACGCCGGCGTCGTGCTGAGGTCGACGAGGTTTCTCGCGGTCGCGGTCGCGGTCTGCGGCGACGTCTGAACATCGGCCGTCCAGTTGAACAGGTGCGCTGCTCCGCGCTTCCATAGGTTCGTGCCGAGATCATAGAGTGCGCCTCGCCGCGCATCGTAGATCGGCGTGCCCGCAGCGACGCCGCTCGGAATAACGTAGCCATTCTCCTCGGTGATGGGCTTTGCGCGCTCGCACACACTTGCGGCAACCACGCGCCCGGCGTCGACGTCATCGAATCGCCCAAAGATTGTCGTGTCTGCCGGGATGTCTCTCAGCAGTCGATCGGCGAAGCCGAACTCCCCGGGGACGTCGCCAGGAGCGGACGTGTTCGGGTTGCTCGCGCCGAAGGTGAGCGTCGCGGTCGCGTACGTCGTGCTCTCGTCGGCATTGGTGATGTACAACTTGACCATCGGGTTGAAGATCGGATCTCCGCCCTGCTGTCGCGCGGCCAGGAGCACGACGCGCAAGTATCCGGTCTGCGGCCCCGTGTGTGCGGCGAAGCGCCAGCGGGTGCGGTCGCCTCCCTTACTGTCCGGGATGTTCGCGATCGGGGAACGCCAGCGGAACATCTCCTTGTTTCGGACCGCCCCCACGAAGTTGGTGGCGTTCGCGAGCTCGGTCTCGAAGGTCGCATTGGGGATGAGTCCGTTGCGAACGTAGCGCGTCGCATGAAGGCGCGCCGGCGTCGTCAGCGACAGGGAATTAGAGACGATGACCGGAGGAGCTGGCACGACTTAGTGGCTCACACTGATTGGCGAGCGCCGATGGTTACGACGCGATCCGCTCGGTCTCATGGCAGTGTGCGATGCCGAGTGTCTGCGCCTTGTGACTGCACTCGATCAGAATCCATGCGTAGTTAGTGGCGCCCTTGACGGCGACCTGAAACACAGGCGCATCGGGAATGACCCAACTCGTGCTCGAGGTTGTGAACGTCGCATCGGAGTACGGGATGTCCCGGATGACGTCGTTGATGCTGTCCGATGTCGGATACCCGCGCGCCAGCGTGACGCGCACCGAGACCTCGCTGCCATCGCTCGACCGAATCATCGGCGCCATGCGCAGGAAGCGAAGTACCGAATTGGTCGTGATGCCGCCGGTCAGGTAGATGGGCTCGATGCTGACGAGCTTCCATCCGAGCCCGCCAGAATAGTCGGCGTTCTCCATCAGTGGGCCGAGCGTCGGATTCTGGATCGCAGTCTTGTGGTCGATGAGGTTGTCGATGAGCCGCGTGAACCCCTTCAGCGAGCCAACGTCGTACGCCTTGCCCTCGCCGATGTCGATGTCCGCGTGCAACTCGCCGAGGTCCTCGTGCGAGCTCGAGGTCGCAGCGATTGACGACACCGCAACTCCGAACATGTCAGCGCCGATGATGTCTTCGATCAGTCCGTCGTTATCGTCTGCCTGGAACGCCTTGTCCTGCTGTAGCGAGATGGCGTCGGAGTACGCGCCAAACGTGACCCGATACTCCTTCCCCGCATCGAACGACGCCAGCGCTGCACCGTCGTGCACGATGTCATTCCCGCTCTTGCTATCGATGACGCGCGCCCAGGTGAGCGCGCTCGACGGGTCGGCAGGGTCGATCTCGGTGATGCGGATGGCGTACCCGGCGCCAAAGTAACCGGGGTCGGCGGTCTCACTGCTCTCGCTGTACTCGTGATCGGCGAGCGTGATCGTCTTTGTGTCGGGGTCATACGAGTCCAGCTTGGCAGACGGCGCATACTGGTAGATGCGATTCAGGTCGATGAGGTACAGCGTAACCTCGCCGACCATCGGAGCCACACTGCCGTCCGCCTGCTTGCCGCCGTAGTCCGTTGCCACTGAGACCACGGTCGCCGGGCGATTGACAATGCGGCGCCTGCCGGTCGTGGGGTCACGGGCGAACTCGTCCGACACGATAACGATGTCGCCGGGAACGAGCGCTTCGTATTCGGTGACGGCAATCGAGCGGCGGAGCGTGCGAGCCGCGCGCGTGAACAGCGTGAGTGGCGGGATGAACACGTTCGGAACGATGTCCTCGATGCCGGCCCCGTTGCCGGCGAACTCGGTGTACGTGTTGCGCGCGTTGATCGTGAAGACTTCGCCGCGGTCGCCGGAGTTGTCGATGGCCGTGCGGTCCTCGATAGGCGGCCACGCCGACTTGTAATCGTCACCGTTCGCGACGAGTGTGCGGTTGTAGCGGATCTTGATGATCTTGCGAGACCACTGATCGGAGAGCACCGTCGTGCTGCGCTGGCTGATCCTGTTGCTCGCCGGCTCTGCCTTGTTCTCCTCGGTGAGAGACGTGACCGCGAGCCCGGCGGAAGGCGTTTGCCACGTGCGCATCTGGAGACTGCCAGACTGCCAGACGAAGAAGATGTGACAGAGCAGGAGGTCGCTGCCGATGAGATCGGAGATCTTGGTCGGCTTGTCAATGATGACGCCGATTGCCTTGTCGGCGCCGGGCATGTTGTCGACGGTCGATGCGAGCAAGAGAAGCAGTTCGCCCGGATAGCCGAGTGCGCAGCCGTAGGGCAGTGAGTCAAACGTCGCGTGATTGAAACCTGCCGTCCCCGTCGAGAACAGCAAGCTCTTGAGGAACTCGGCGCGCGACATCTCGAACATGAACACCTGACGCACGCTGATCGGCGTCGGGTCGTCGAGGCGCTTCGAGAGTGTCTGGAGCGCGGCTTTGTTCGACTCCGAGACCGTGGAGTACCACGTGCCGAGCGGGTTAATGCCGAGCAGATCATACGAGCCGTCGCCGTTGTCGACGAAAGCGGCCATCGCGAGAATCTGGTCGCCGATCAGGAACACGCCCCACCCCTTCCCGAATGGGTCGTGCGGGCGCATCGATACGGGCAGCGACGCATACTGGTCCTGGAAGATGCCGCTGACCTCCTGCAGATGGACGTTGATCTCCTCGTATGGGTTGTTGACGTTCAGACTCGATCCCGGCGCGATGATGTTTCGCAGCGGAACCCAGTTTTGGTAGTAGTGGTGGATCTCGTCGGGGTCGTTGAATCCCGGCTCGATATTTGAGTAGCCGAGCGTATCGGACGCTCCGTCGTTGAACCCGAGGAACGCTGCAACGAGCGTCGGCATCCTGAGCTGGAACTTGACGTCCACCGTCCCGGGAATCTGCCAGTATATTTTGACGCGCAGCTCGCCATTCGCGTGCGCTGTGTTGATCGTATACGAGCCGTGCAGTCGCCCGGCCGTCGTCTCGCTCGCCCACCACTGGTTGAGCACCTCGAACAGATCGCCGAGCTCATAGTTGCCCGATGGGATTTCGTTGGCTCCCGACGGCGAGTCCCTCACGATGAGCGAGTTCGCGTCTTTTCGAACCGTGTTGACGTCGAACATGTCGAACCGCATCCCGTCGACGAGCCACACGCCATCCGCCACGGTTGCCGTCACCTGGTCTCGTCCGACTGACGCATCGCGCATGTCGGTGAGCACGTGCTCGATCACGAGCGTCGTGTTTCCGCTTTCCTCGTCGTGCACTTCCACGAGTCGGCCGGCGAAAATGCAAAGCGCGTCGGACTTCGAGTTGATGCCATTCTCGTCGAAGGCGTGGAGCCAGACGCCGACCCATCGCCCCTCCCACTCGCGCGGGTACTGCGTCACGCGCGGTTGCAGATTCGGCGCGTACGGTACCGGCTCGACGCGATGATCGTGCGTGAACCGCACCGTCCCCTCGGTTGGCGTCGCCCCGAACGGAGAAAACTCATCTGCTCACTAAGGTCTATACATGCTTTAGCCTAATGTAATCAAGGTCCATGCATACTTCAGCATGTCAATGCAGGTCTTCTTGCAGCTCAGCATAAAGGTCCATACATATCTCAGCTCATCTACTTACATTCAGTGCATGTTCTGTTAGACTACACAACAAAGTCCATGCATATCATGATTCACATGCATATAGGCCTGTGCATTCAAGTCCGTGCACATCAGCTTGGGAGATGGAAGTCCGTGCATGTAGGCCATCCAGCATACAGAAGGTTCATGCATGTCCCAGTTCAGTGTCTTATAACCCCGTGCATATCTTCGTAAGGTTCGTGCACATATGTGGTCCGTGCACATTCTCGTTAGACGGCATATAAGGTTCGTGCACAAAAGGTTCATGCACTTTTCAATCTTGAGTCCGCGCATATCTGCCTTAGGCATGAAGAAGGTTCGTGCACACTCATATTATCATTTGCATGTAGGTCTGTGCTTGTTGCATAAGGCCCATGCATCATTCAAGTCAGTGCACACTCTACTTAATTGCATATATAGTCCGTGCAATAGTCAAAGCCAGCAAACAAGTCTTCCTTTGGGCAAGCATAAAGGTCTGTGCACGTTCGGGTTAATGGTCACAAGGTCCATGCACATGCACACATAGTCAGTGCTAGTTTCAGTATCGGTGCACGTATGCTCAGTGCTAGTTTTGTCAAAGGCATAAACAAGGTCGGTGCTAATTGAACCTTGCATATGAAGTCCATGTAGGTCCTTTCCCCTGGGCATACAGGGTCCGTGCACATTTCTGAGGAATGCACACCAAAGTCTGTGCATATCCTTGTTAGACGGAAAATAAGGTCTGTGCATATTTCTGAGGAATGCACACCAAAGTCTGTGCATATCCTTGTTAAACCAAAAATAAAATGCATGCAAATTTTGAAGAATGCACAGTTTCATTGCTTAGAGTCTGTGTATGTTTCAAGACTTAGCATACATCAGGTCTGTGCATGTTTCGGATTGAACACTAGAGTCTGTGCATGTTTCAAGACTTAGCATACGTCAGGTCCGTGCATGTTTCAGATTGAACACTGAAGTCTGTGCATATAATTCATGCTTGGTTGAAGTCCGTGCAATTCAGAGTCCATGCACTTCTCAATTTTTAAGCAGTTAGGTCCGTGCATATGCTTATAAGGTTCATACATGTTTTCTTTCAAAGTCTCATAAGGTCCGTGCATGTTTCTTTTCAATGTATCAATGTCCGTGCACATTTGTTCTTGTGCTCTATCAAGTTCGTGCAAATCGGGTATTTGTCTGAGTTTCTCGTGAATAACTAATGCTGATGAAGTGTTTGTTATGTTGTCAAGGACTAGAACTAAAATGAGCTCCAGAGAATCAGGAGCTAGGTTCGTGAGGTTAACCAAACCAATGATTGGCACATGATCCAAGGTAGACCATCCCAGAAAGAAGTTGCCACATAGACTCTCTTTTTTATCTAGATTCTAACACGTCGTTAACATCTTCCAGAAACCTCTTGGTAGGAATGAGCTCTACACATGCCCAATGTGTGAGCTCATGCGTCCCAGCTCTGAAGATATATAAAAAGACCTCCTCTGTGATTAAAGCACGGGGAGCGATTTGAGAAGATACAACGGAGAAGAAAAGAAGAAGAAGAAGAATAAAAAGAGAATGGGAGCAGAGAGCTGAGGAGAACAGAGAATGCGAGCAGCAGGAAAGAAAGAGAAAGAAAGAGAGACGAACTGAGAGGAGAATAGAAAGAAGAAGAGAGAGCTTTGCCTGAAGATCTGTTTATTTCTTGACTCGTGGATCAAATCCAGAGTCACTGTGCTCCTTGGAGCTACATTCTGGTTGTCCTTTAGCTTTTGATTTTTCGTTTGTTCTTTCCATTTTTGTTATGGTTCTTCCGATCCTCTGGTTTAAGGTCGGGTTCCTCCTGTGAGCTCAGGAGAAGGGATACATGGTGTCTCTGGTTTGTGAGTGACTTGGTGTTGCTCGTGGTCCTTCCCTCTGGGTTTCAGAGGAAGGGAGACTTGGTGTCTCCGGTTTGCAAGTGACTGGGTGTCACTTGTGGTTTCCCTCTGGGTTTCGGAGGAAGGGAGACTTGGTGTCTCCGGTTGCAAGTGGCAGGTTGTCACTTGTGGGTTCCCTCCCGTTTGGAGGAAGAGAGACTTCGGTCTCTGGTTGCTAGTGACTGGGTGTCACTAGTGGTTGCCCTCCCGGGTGGAGGAAGATATTTATATCCTGCGCACCAAAAACCATTTTCGACATCGGACGGCTATGATACGTCAGATGAAACAATGTTTCAAGCATAGGTCGGCGTTCGAGGGTAGCCGACCGTGAACCCGATGGTGTTAACCGAACGGAAATCACCTTGGCGGCCAAGTGTCGTTTTCGCCGCGTGTTTCTATCTCGGCAACGCCATTTGTTGGCACATCGGCCGGTCGCCAAACGGTTTTACATTTCAAACAAAGATGCGACCGGTGAGGCGGATTGAGCCAAGCGATTTTGAATTCCCGACATTCGCACTGATGCATATCTGCCCGACAATGCGAGTGGTCGTGTATTCCGTGAGGCTCCGGGCCGTGTTCATCAAAGGCGTGTTTGCATTCGCACATATCCGGCTCCGCCTTATCGACGTGTTGCAGTCCGCAATTCGGACAATGCAGGATCATATCTATCGGCTTATTTCGTTCAATTGTTTTATCCATAATCCTCACTTTCCAAGCCACGTAATGAGCCAACACGCCGCGATGACGGCGGCGGCTAAAATAACGAGCTTTACTATCTCGCGGGCTTCGTCGGTCATCATTCACACGCCCCTATTATTGTTGGACAAACCATAGCGTCGGCACCGTCTTCCTCATGCCAAAAATCAAAAGCAATTTGGCCGTGACTTTGCTTCTTATCCTTTGTCTTTGACCACGCAACGACATCATCAATCGTCGCCACGTTCATAACCTCTCCGGACTTAGTCGTTATCGGTGTAGATCGGAACGCAGGCGGCACTTTTGAACTCGGAAAGAAGGTATGCAGTTCGTCAGACAACAACTCACTCTCTTGCTTGCGTATGAAATCGATCCGTTCAGGGAAGTTCTTAGCGATATAACGGATCTCGCTCTTCCGGCTCATTATGCAGGGGAAACACCCAACTCGCTTGGCTCCTAAATCGTAGAGCGGGTTTCGCGGTACACCATACTTTTTGTGAAGTAAAAACACTTCCTCAATTGTCCAATGAAGTATCGGCCGCCATTCCACAAGATGAAAATAACTCTCGAGCGGATCACCCCATTCGGACAATTTCGCCCTGTCCGGCGATTCGTCAGCCCTTACGCCACTAACCGCGATCACCTCAAACTCGTCAGTTAGGCTGTCGAGATAAGTCTTCGTAGGCTTCATCTTCAATTCCTGTGTGCAAAACCGTACTTTTGTTGCAGGAAAACGCTTTTTCTTCCGTGCGAGGTCATAGAAACCTAAATCAGGCTCCAGCCAGATAACAGGGTGTATTGTCTCGGAGATGAGCCGCACATGATCGTAGGTTTCAGGGGCTTCATTGTGCGTATTGCAGAACGTCACGCGCAACTGATCGAGCGGTATGCCGCTCTCGTGAACCATATACAGTAGTACGGCGGTTGAATCCTTACCGCCCGAAATACCTATGTGATAAAGTTTGTCGGTCATACTTTCCTCAAGCTCAATCCCAGATAATCGATCACCAGATTCGCCGCGTCCGTCCATGACCGCAGAACCGCGACCCTATGCCCGAACGATTCTAGCCGCTCGATCCATTCTTTTTGCGAATCGGTAAGACGGCCTTTTTCGCTTTTGAACTCGATATAAAGCCCTTGATATTCCGCATTTCGCATAGGCAGGCAAACATCCGGCACTCCGGCACGAAGGCCTGTTAGCTTTAGTAACTGACCGACACGCCGATCGCGTTTGCCTGCGTTCGGCACGGCGTAGATCAAACCGAGCTGCGGGAAACGGGCTTTGTGAAAATCGACCCAGCAAAAGAACGCGGCTTGGATGGTATCTTCCGGGCCGAGTTTTATACCTTTATGTGCCGTGAATCGCGGCTGTCTTCGTGTCGTCATAGGTTTTCCATTACACTTTCGATGAACGCCTTCGCCGCTTCTGCATTGATAGCGTTGCCCGCTCCCCGCAACAAGCCCACTCGTCCGGCGGTATGCTCATTAACCAGAGGCTGAAACGCGGATTGAGGCGGTATCGGTCGTGTTTTTCCGTCTCGGCAGAAGATCCATTCAGCATCTCGCCAGAATCCGTTTGTAAGACCGTCAGTTGAACGTGTTCTCTCAGGTTCGAGCAACCGCCTTTGTTCGCTTCCGGCGTCCTCTCGTGAGCCTCTCTCGTATCGCTCCGACCGTCCATCACCTGCGGTGTCGGCCATCCGGCCAGTTGCGATGCCATCCCCAATGTCATCCCGAAGCCATTGCCGTTGTTCTTCTTCTGCTGAGACTGACCCATGAGGGTATGTTGGCCTATGTAGTTAAGGCTATTGGGGTGATTCTGGAGTGTGCTGGGTATAGGCTGAATGGCGGTGTACCAACTATTGACATGTTGTTAGCTAGAAATGTGATTTGCATTAGCCTGGGAAACTAGTGCTGGGCTGGCTGGGTGGCCTTGAAAGCACGGGGGCCAGGAACTGAGACCAGGATAAGAACTGGAGATTAAGGTTGGGTCTGGGGCTACAACTGGCATTGGAACTAGAATTGCAAATGGAGCTAGGAACTGGAACTAGAGCTGGCCAGCTAGACTTCGAAGGCATTATAGCCAGACTACTGGGACTAGTGCTAGAACTGAAATTGGTACTGGATTGGGTGGCTGGCCTTCGAAGGCGTTGTAGCCTAAATGCTGAGACTGAAGCTGGGCGGCTGGCCTTTGAAGGCATTGTAGCCAAAATACTAGGGTTGAAACTGGAACTGGAACTGGGCAGCTGGCCTTTGAAGACATTGTAGCTGAAATACTGGGACTGGGAACTGGAGACTAGAGCTGGTCGGTTGGCCTGTGAAGGCGTTGTAGTCAGAGACTAGAACCTGAACTGGAACTGAAACTGGGTGGCTGGTCTGTGAAGGCATTGTATCCGAAATACTGGGACTAGGAACTGGAGACTGGAGCTGGCCAGCTGGCCTGTGAAGGCGTTGTAGTCGGAGACTGGAACCTGAACTGGAACTGGAACTGGGCAACTAGCTTGTGAAGGCGTTGTAGCCGAAATACTGGGAGTGGGAACTGGAGACTGGATCTGGCCGACTAGCCTGTGAAGGCATTGTAGCCGAAATATTGGGACTGGAAACTGGAGACTAGAGCTGGCCGGCTGGCCTGTGAAGGCGTTGTAGCGGGAGATTGGAACCTGAACTAGAACTGGAACTGGGTGGCTAGCCTGTGAAGGCGTTGTAGCTGAACTGTTGGAGTGGTGACCGACACTGGGCCTGAGCAGCTAGACTACGGAGGTGTTATAGCCGCAGTGTTGGGGCTGGCAATTGGTACTGTAACTGAGCGGTTGGCCTGTGAAGGCGTTGAAGCCGCGATGCTGGGACTGAGAGCTGGTACTGGACTGGGTGGCTGGCCTGTAGAGGCATTTAAGCCATGATGCTGGGACTGAAAATTGGTATTGGAATTGGTGTGGCTGGCCTATAAAGGTGTTGAAGCCACGATGCTAGAGCTGGAGAGCTAGTATTGGAACTGGCGTGGCTGGCCTTTAAAGGCGTTGAAGCCACAATGCTAGAGCTGGAGAGCTGGTACTAGAACCGAGCGGCTGGCCTGTGGAGGCATTGTAGCCGCGATGTCGGGACTGAGAGATGGTACTAGAACTGGCGTGGCTGGCCTGTAAAGGCGTTGAAGCCACGGTGTTGAGATTGGGAGCTGGTACTAGAACTGGCGTGGCTGGCCTATAAAGGTGTTGAAGCCACGGTGTTGAGACTGGGAGCTGGTACTAGAATTGGCGTCGCTAGCCTGTAACGGCGTTGAAGCCACGGTGTTGAGACTGGGAGCTGGTACTAGGATTGGCATGGCTGGCCTGTAAAGGCGTTAAACCCACAGTGCTGGGACTGGGAGCTGGTACTGGGACTGGGTTGGCTGGCCTGTAGAGGCGTTGAAGGCACGGTGCTGGGATTAAGAGCTGGTACTAGAACTAGCGTGGCTGGCCTATAAAGGTGTTGAAGCCACAGTGCTAGGACTGGGAGCTGGTACTGGGATTGGGGTGGCTGGCCTGTAGAGGCATTGAAGCCACGGTGCTGGGATTCGTGACTGGTACTGAAACTGAGCAGCTGGACTGTGGAGGCGTTGTAGCCGCGGTGCTGGAGCTAGTCGACCGGTCACGAAGGCAGGTAGCCAAACATTCGATGCTAGAGGTTGGAACTAGAGTTGGGTGGCTAGCTACTGATGCGTAGGAACCGGAAGGCTGGAGCTGATCGACTGACCGTTAAGGTGTGTAGCCGAGTACAGGAGCTGGAATTGGTGATGGCTGACTTTCAGGGGTGTAGTGGCCACCCTCATTGTAGAGTGATGCTGAGGTTGCCGTCGGCAAGATGTTACTGTTGACAGCTTTCATCAGTGAGGAGTAGAGAGGGAGAGAGTTTTTTTTTATTTTCTCCTTACTAGCTCTACCGCCGTTGCGGGTTTTTGCGAGAGTTGGCCCCCTTTTGCTTTTTCCGATGTGCCCTTATGGGTTTTTACATCGAGGCGTCACCCAATTGGCTGTGACTCACCCTTCTCCTTTTCAGGTGAGCAACCGCAGCCTTCGACCGGAGGTCCCCGTGCTTTTCCCGATCGTGTTTAGCTAGCCAGCTAGTGTCGGTGGAGTCTTCCATGTACTTTTGACCGGGGTATGTCCTGTGTAGTTGTACATTCAGACTTTTTATAGTTGTGGACTTGTTCTTTTGGCAATTCTGGACTAATGTATATTGGCTATCACTCTGATATATTTTAATTGCTTCCGCATTTCAATTTAAAATACTGTTCTAATTTATATTACGCGTGGTGTGATTCCAATTCATTATACGCTCCCTCGACAAACTCCCCCAACCCTTCAGGGGCCTCATCAGCCTCTTGGGTGACTTACCCAGTTTCGGGTAATGGTAATTCGATGCTACATCGGCTTATCGGTATCCGGAGGTCTGGGTCGTTACAGTTGGTATCAGAGCGGTGTTGAGGAAACGTGTAAGGAATCGAAGTTGCACAACGATTGTCCAGAATTAGTCCAATTACACTGTCCACTGCTGGCTCAGGATGTTTTTCGTGTGATTAATGAATTTTTCACTTTATTATCTGTTTGCTAGTCATTTCGAGATGCCGCCTCGGTGTCAGAGAGTCCCAGTTCCTTAGGAAGCGAGCAGCATTGCTCAAAATGTTCTTGCTCCAGCTCCCGTTGTTCCAGCTCCAGCGGATGCGCCTGGCAGTCGCGGACGTGCATTAAAGGAATTTCTGTTATTTCATCCACCGACATTTGAAGGCCAAACCGATCCGAATGCCGCCCGAATTTGGTTGGATGCCACCGAGCGCATGTTTCGTTCTATGGAATGCATGGAAGATGAAAAGGTGATGCTCGGTACCTTTCAGCTCCAGGGCGCGGCATTGACTTGGTGGAATACCGAGTGGGAAGTTTCTTTTCAATCCCGTCCACTCCGCCAGATCTCGTGGACTGAGTTCGTCGCCACCTTTGAACTCACTTTCAGCCCAGCTTATCTCTACATGGATAAAATGCACCAGTTTTTACAGCTTGTCCAAGGAGGGATGTCGGTGCTTAAATATCGAAACAGATTCATGGCATTGGGCTGTTATGCACCCCATATTCTTGCAAATGAGACATTGAAGACAGAGCAATTTCTGCGTGGCCTCCGTGCTGAATTGAGGCAGCCGCTGACTGTTGCCCGTGTTACCACTATGACTGAAGTATATCAGGCAACAGCAGCATTGGAGCTAGATTTGGCAAGATCTCTTGTCCCTTCTCAAGCATTGTCGGTTCAGTCGACAGCTCAACTTTCGTCGGATTATCTGCCTCCTATTCTAGGATTTCCTTCTGCCACTCCTGCAGCAAGTGGTGCAGCTTCTTCTGGCAAGTCCCAGTTTAAAGGATTTAAGAACAAGAAGAGATATAAGAAGCAATTTGATCGGCATGCTTCGTCTGGTGCTACCCAGTAGTCAGCCCCATCTTTCCAGCAGCGACAGACTTCTACGACAAGCCAGTTTAAAGGTTGTGCGTGATGTGGTGGCAGCCACCCAGGCAAACCCTGCTCGTTGCCAGTGGTGTGTTTTCGGTGTGACCAACCAGGTCATGTGGTGAGGGACTATCCGATGAGAGCAATTCCGGTGCAGTTTGCTTCAGCAGCTCCATCCCAGCCGTCTTAATCACAATTCAGGCCTCCACTTCCACCGCCGCCATCTCAGCAGTTTCAGCAAATGATCCCTCAGGCTTCAGCAACATCTTCTTTCCAGTCTTCTGCAGCTACCGGTAGGAAGATGAAAGGCAAGGTGACTCACATTTCTCGAGCAGAGGCTGTAGCTTCCAATCTCATCGAAGGTATGATTACTATTTTTGGTTGTGCAGCTCGTGCTTTATTTGATTCAGGTGCTTCTCACTCTTTCATTTCTGAGGCATCTATTGCATGCATCGAGGAGCCCATGATTGAGGTAGTATGTGATTTAATTGTTCAACTTTCATTGGGGCATTTCATGGCGACCCCGTTGTGTCTTGAAGACTCACCCGTTGTGGTTAGTGATCGGTAATTACCGGTGAGACTTTATGCGTTGCAGTTGGCAGACTATGATGTTATTTTAGGTATGGATTGGCTAGAGCAATACAGCGCTTTGGTTGATTGCAGATCTAAGAAGGTCTATTTTCAGCCACCTGGAAAATCAGCATTCTATTTTCAAGGTATTCGATCCCGCTCCTCTCGTTTAATTATTTCTGCTATTCGAGCCTGTAGATTGCTTAATTGGCCGCACAAGTGTTATGCGGCCCGTCCCTGGCCGCACATCCCAAGACACTGTATAACGGTCAAATCACCGGTCAAAAATCATGGGATGGGCGGTCAGCACAAGGCCGCCCAAAGGGATGTGCGGTCTCGCGATAGACCGCACAACACCACTGTGCGCCGAGCCTCACTCGAAGAGCGCCGAGCCATTGTGCGGCGAGCCCAGGGCCGCACAAGGCTTGTGCGGTCTCTGATTCGACCGCACAACGCCGCGGGCGCGAAAACGGTGAACTCCACTGAGGTCACCCATTCCGGCCCCAGACACGCCCCACGGAGGGGGAAAACAATGAGGATCGAACCCCCAAGCCTCCTAGCATGATTCTACACCCCCAAAACGTGATTTAGCGGCTTAAAACAGGAGATCGGGCGATCGCTCTCCGTGGCATGCTCACCCTTCCCGGCACGAAATAAGCCCCACTCGGCCTCACCTCGGCCTACAAATCGCGGGAATGGAATGGCAATGAGCTAGGGATCGTCACCCTACCTCCGGTTCGTGATGAGACGCCGATCCGAGCTCGATCCCGCGAACAAACGCCGCCGACGATTTCGCCTCCCCACGCCTCCCACGCTTGCCACACGTCCGCACGATCGCCTCGCTGTCACCCACATCGCCGCGCCTTCGCCCCGCCGCAGTCTGCAGCCGATACGGAGCCTCCACCGCGTCGAATGGGCGAGAGAGAGGGAGAGGAACGCACGGGAGTGAGGGAGAAGAAAAATGAGAAATGAAAAGGAAAACGACTTATTTATAGAAAATCCAAAAATTCATAAAAATATCAAAAATAGAAAATCAAATTTTCGTGATCCTCGGAGCGCACCGATCGCAACGGTACCACTCACGCCCAGGTGAACGACCACATTCGCCCGCAATGACATGCCGAAGGATTTGTCAGAAATCAGATCGAAAATCGAAAAATCACGCGAGAAAAGTCGCGGAACGCCTCCGGGCCTCCGAAATGACCCCGGATCGCGCCGATCCGAACACGAAAGATGCCCGAAACGAAACTCCAGAGACGATAGGGCCGGACGCTCCGAGAAAATAGGTCCAAGACCCGAAAACAAGGATCCGAAAGGATCCGGAACGTTACAGCCCTCGCCCCTTAAACAAATTTCATCCTCGAAATTTAAGAACGAAAGCACTGGAACAGGGGAAAGACTCACGCAAACAAATAAGGATACAGCTGTCACATCTCATCCTCACACTCCCAAGATGCCTCACCACCAGAGTGGCGCTGCCAGACCACCTTTACCAGAGGGATAACCTTGTTCCGCAGGCGCTGCTCTCACCGATCGTCAATGCGGATAGGGTACTCAAGAAGGGACAGATCTGGGGTCACTTTGGGCCAAACGACATCATCTAGAATATGGGAATCATCGGGCATATACTTCCGAAGCATCGACACATGAAACACGTCATGCACATCAGATAACTCTGGGGGTAACTGCAACCGATAGGTAGCTTCCCCAACACGCTCGACGATGAGAAAAGGGCCAATAAAGTAGGGACTCAGTTTCGCACGCTTGCTGAAGCGCATTACGCCCTTCATGGGAGAAACTCTCAGGAAAACCCAATCTCCCACAGCAAAGTTGAGTAGTCGCCTCCTCCGATCGGCATAGCTCTTTTGCCGGCTCTGAGTTGCCAACATCTTCCGCCGAACGAGATGCACCACCTCAACGCACTGTTGTACCAAATCCGGTCCTGCCAGGACGCACTTGCCCACCTCGAACCAATCAAGCAGAGTCCGATAAGGTCACCCGTCCAACGCCTCATAAGGAGCCATATCGATGCTCAAATAATAGCTATTGTTGTAGGCAAACTCCACTAGCGGCAAATGGTGGGTCCAACGCCCTTGCCACTCCAGGCAACACAATCTCAACATGTCCTCCAAGGTTTGGATGGTCCGCTCAGACTGACCGTCCGACTGAGGGTGATAAGTCGAGCTAAACGCCAACTTGGTGCCTAGAGCTCGCTGGAAGCTCCTCCAGAATCCCGACGTGAAGCGCGGATCATGATCAGACACAATGGAGATGGGGACTCCATGTAACGGGACGATCCACTCCATATACAACCGGGCCAACCTCTGCACGCTCCAACTGACCTTGATCGGCAGCAACCGAGCCGTCTTCATCAGTCGATCCACCAGTAACCAAATACAATCATGCCCACTGGACGTCCTCGGTAACCCAACCACGAAATCAGTGGTCTGGAGAGCCACGTCCGAGAAGGCTACCTTGCCATCCCGCTCTGCTTCGGGAGCTTCCCTCCGGTCGTGGGCTTCCCCAACTTCCTTGGGGTAGCCTTCGTCAACATCTTGGACATAAAGGCGTCCGAGGAGCCCGAATCCAACACTCCCATCCCAGGAGCCGCTGAAGCTACTACCAGCCGAGCTGTGGCCAAGAATAGCAATGGTGTCCCGGTAGGGACGTTGAGCTGCAACGTGCACCATGTGCACCAGGCTGCCGGTTCATCACACCACGGGTCGGCATCCCATCAGAGGAGGCTCCGAAGGAACAATGCTGGCGCTGCCACCGGGCGTCGAATCTTCAGCTCCGACAAATCTATGACTGTCAGGACTATCTCAGTCCATTTGAATGGACAGAGGTCCGAAGTGGTCCCGGACCGCATCGTGCCGGCTATTCCAGTCCGCAACTCCTTCCAATGACTAGAAAAGATGAAGGAAGAGATGGCACCCGCCGTTCCGGCCGTGGCACCAATGGACACGCCGGCTCACAAATCGGCCAAGCTAAAGTAAATTTGGGTTCCCAAGGAAGCCCAGCCCATTACACCTGCCCAGGCGGGGCCCAGCAACACCTACGGCAGAAAGGGCCGAAGAGATGAAAGGGTCGAGGCAACAGCCACTACCCACCAACTGGCAGTTGCTGCACCAGCGCTACCCGAAAATGCTCGCCGCCAACGTCGCAGGCGTCGTCACCATGCTGACCACCCGGCGTTCACAACTTACACTTATCCTGTTGTCGCCGTCAACGCACAACCACCGGCTGCTCTCCCCGACCAGGAGTGGGAAAGGATCGAGCAAGCCATAAGAAACTACCTCTAGGGCCCAGGTAGCACCCCTATGGGTCGTTAGAGACTGCTTGGGGTAGTGGCCTCCGCCTTTTGAGGAGGAGAAGAAATCCAACCTGTGTCTAGAGCAGAATCAAGGAACCGATCGGAGGAATGATGCCAGTCCCCTGTGCGGGAGGAAGCGCTACCTCGATGGTCAGTTTTTGACAGACTAGTGTTCCCAAATAAGTCGTCAAGGAGGATGGCGAAAAGAAACAGGAATTGGAGAGTTTTCATCTGCAACATGGCAGGAGTCCCTAGTCGGTATGCGGCTTTGCCTATCGACCCCGAAGAAGTGGCCAGGCTCACCGCTAGGCCGGGTCCCCTCGCCAGGAGAGGAAGAGCAGCGAGTGAAGCGACGCAGGCAGGCGTCGAAGAGACTTCCTCTGAAGAACCTTCAATGGCCCTGGCAGCCAACGTTGTCACCACCGAGGGTACGAGTGGCGGGCCCTCCACATCATCTGAGGATGCCCCAGTTGAAGAGACAGGGGGCATGCCCGCTCCCTCCACAACTGACCCTGCCATGCTATACATAATACAACAGTACTAGCGGGAGATTGAATTGCTGAAGAAGTAACTCAACGAAAGGAATGTCCAACCCTCGACATCTGGACAGACCGAGGTTCTGCTGGAAGCGCCATGGGGCAACGGGCAATCTTCTGAAGTGACTCTGCAGGCTGTGACACTCCCATCAACCCCCAGCTTCCCTGGGGGCATGCCCCCTGCAACAAGCACAATACCAGACACTGGCCCCGCCGTAGATCTCACCTCCCCAGGGGTCTCCCATGGCCCCTCAGGCGACTGTACTGACCACCCCGACTGCATAGCCTACCCATTTCTATCCAAGCATGGTCGACCCGGCAGCAGTCAGTCGGTTGATGCTGGAACAAATGATAGACATGAAGCTAGTAGAAAGGGGTGGTGGGGATCAAATGCCATTTGACGTCTACCGAGTGCCCTATCTGGCTCATTATGCCGCGAAGAAGCTGCCGGCTGGCATCACCAAACCGCCAAAGTTTGAGAAGTTCAATAGGTAAGGGTCTCCTAGACAGCACATTGCCTACTATGTAAATGTTATGGGGGACTTGGCTGCTGCTGAAGCCTACCTCCTAAAGTTCTTCGGCTTGACGCTCACTGGGCTTGCCTTTGAGGGGTATTTGAGCCTACCGCCCAGGTCCATTGTCGATTGGCCCGACATGTAGAAGAAGTTTAAAGAGAGATTCTACATCGCTGAATAGGAGGTCACCGTGGCGGAGCTCTACGCCACGAGGTAGAGAAACGATGAGTCGGCACTCGACTTCATTAGAAGATGGAGGAACCTCAGCATGAGGTGTAGGTGCCCCCCATATCAGGAGGACGCAGTGTAAATTTGCAAGTAAAAGTATAAGTTGACAACATTAAGATAATGAATTTGTCATCATCAAAACCATAAGATAATGAATTTGTCATCATCAAAACGATAAGATAATGAATTTGTCATCATCAAAACCAGGGACACAACACAAGGTCCGTGCACGTTGTGCACGGGGCTAAAGAATGAAGTCCGTGCATGTTGTAGACGGGGTTGAGGGACAAAGTCTGTGTGCATGGACCATGGTCGGTGCATGTACAGGGAGAGTCAGTGTAATTTTGGAGTATGCAAGGGGTAAGGTCGGTGTACATGCAGACTAAGGTTAGTGCACATGGGCTAAAGTCAGTGCACATGTAGACTAAGGTCAGTGTACATGCAAACTAAGGTCAGTGCACGTGGGCTAAAGTCAGTGCACGTGCAGACTAAGGTCAGTGTACGTGCAGACTAAGGTCAGTGCACGTGGGCTAAGGTTAGTGCACATACATACTAAGGTCAGTGTACACGCAGACTAAGGTCAGTGCAGGTGGGCTAAAGTCAGTGCACATGCAGACTAAGGTCCATGTACATGCAGACTAAGGTCAGTGCACGTAGGCTAAAGTCCATGCACAAGTAAGCTAAGGTCAGTGCACATGCAGACTAAGGTCAGTGCACATGGGCTTAAAGTCAGTGCACTTGCAGACTAGGGTCAGTGCAGGGTCTATGCACATAGGGGCAGGGGCTATGCAAGGTCCGTGCAAGGCTTGTGCAAGGCTCGTGCATGCGGAGGGATGAAGTCCATGCGGGGTCTGTGTACGTACAAACAAGGTCTGTGCAGCTATAGACCAAGTCGGTGGACATGCGAGTAGGGCCCGTGTAGGGTGAAGTCAGTGCATGTTTTGAATGAAGTCCGTGCAATGCAAGGTGAAGTCAGTGCATATTTTGAACGAGGTCCATGCAATACAAGATGAAGTCGATGCATGGTCCGTGCATGTGGGGGCCAAAGTCTGTGCATGTATGCAAGGGGGAAACAGGGTCCATGCAGGGTCCATTCAGGGTCCGTGCACATGCGGCCAGGGGCTGTGCAAAGTCCATGCAGGGCTTGTACAGGGCTTATGCATGCAGGAGGACCAAGTCTGTGCATGTTTGCATGGGGTTGGGGTTGCAAGGGAGATGAAGTTCATGCATGAGCTGCACGGGGTTGAATTTGCACGGAGTTGATGTTGCACGGAGTTGAAGCCGTGAGGGGATGAGTGCATCGGGGAAGGCCATGGGTGTGCCAGTGAATGACGGGGGAGAGAGTGCCGGCGAAGAGGTGTACCGACGAAGGGTGAACTGGCAAGTATGCCGGTGAAGGGCTTAACAGCAACAAAAGGAAGGGGGCACCGCTCAAGGAGTGTGCCGGTGAGGGGGAATAATGAGTGTACCGGTGAAGGGACCCAAGGGCATGCCGTGGAAGAGTCTAGGAGTGTGCCAGTGAAGGGGGTTTCGGAGTGTACCGGGGAAGGGGATTTCAGAGTGTGCCGACGAAGGGGATTTGATAGCAGTCTGCATCGGTGAAGGGCCCACTCCTCATTCATTCTCTTAAGACCTTTCTTTTCTTCTTTTATCCTTCTCTTCCTCCTTTTCTTTATTGATTTTCTATGTTATTCATGAGGGATCCTTTTTCCTGTCCCTTAACCATCTCTGTTCATTTCTCCCTCTAGTACGGGTGCTCAAAGCACTCAACCATTGTTCAGTTCAGTCCTCTTCATGTTGCCCCTAGTTCTTTTCACCTTGGTTGAGGCATTTTACTGTTGATTATCTCATTTGTTTGTTGCTCCCCTTGGTCTTTTAGCATATTATTATTCTTGATAAAAATTTGGCAGCATCTCCCCTTGACCCCGGGCGTAATGGAGATGCAAGGAACTCGCCCACAAGGAGTGGCAGAACCTGACAAGTGGAGGTGGGCGTTCGAAGACGGTTGAGGGGGTCATCCCTTGGCCCTCTACATTTTTATCAAGGCTCGGATTGTTCGTCGACATGTGCCATTATCTTCGTCATGTATTTCTGAGTCTAGTCATGTAATTTTCATTTTATTAGAGTCATGTATGTGTAATCTTTCTTTATTTGAGTTAGTTAATAGGGTAATTGGTCAGTTTGTTAGTCAATTGGGCCCAACTAGTGGGCCAAGCCCAGGGACGCCCCACCCTTGGATTGGTTAGTCATTTGATTATTTATCAGGGTCATTTTGGTCATAGAAAAAGTATGGAGTCTATAACTAGCCCCCTCCCCTCTCTCCTTTGTAACTTTTGTTGTCACCTCCAGTGTCGACAGCCATGTGAGCAGTCCACATTGTGCATTATGTCTTCCAACAGAGTATTTGACTCTGATCATTTTCTTTGGTTATCTTGTTATCTGAGTCTGTGGATCTGTTGTATCATTGTATAGCTTTGTTTCCCCTGCGCTTCGACGTGAATGGGGCGTAGAGTGGGCCAATTTGGCCATTCCACTGTTTTGCTTGCTGTGTCAGTGTAACGGTCGTCCCAGAGATCGTCACTTTTCGTAACGGTCCCACAATAGACCGTTATCTCTGTTAGTCGTTTCAGGCTCTTCGAGGCTTGGTCAGTGTGACAGACTGGTACAAGACCGTCACACGGTAACGCGCCAATGCAGGAGCATTACGTTCAGGTCATCTTTCAAGGACTGTGTCTGTCAGCTCCTCAGAGTCCGTGTTTTCCTCGTAGACTGTGTTGGTCGGTTCACTCTAACGGACTTCTGCCTGTGCGTTATGGTTAATTAACGCGCCTATGCTAGTCCGTTATGTTATGTTTGACCGATGGTTGACTGGCTATGGCGGATTGGTATAACACACCTATCTTATGCGCCAGGTTGCTGTAACGGGCTTAAGCTGGTCCATTACATGCTGTTCGTCCGTGTTTGCGGTTTTGGGTCTATTGGCTCTGACGCCCCTGCCTCAGTGCGTCAGGCTGTTGTAACGTGCATATAAGAGGTCCGTTACAGTCCTATTGGCCGTGATGGCCATTGGTCTGTTCTGTTCTGTGTCGGTTTGTCATAGATTATGTCCTAGGACGGTGTCTATCTGTCGGTAGTTTTCTGGATAAGTCAGTTTAGGTGACTGGGTGTGGTCTCTCCCCCGACTGCCACAGTACCCTCACGACTCAATCAAGAACTGCCAACGTCCTTGTCTCTGGTTGCATAGCGGCTGCTCCTTGACTGTCGAGTTCACCTAGCGATTGAGTGATGGTTCGCTTTGCCCAGAGGGTTGTCTTCGTCCACCGCTCCTGTTTCCGTTTGACTTGGCTCGATCTCATGGTTTGCCCGTGACCCATGGATGTCTGTTGATATCTTATGAGGGCTATGACCTTGATGAGACGGCCAAGAGTGCTGGTGTTCGTGTGTGTTTGTGTATGTCAGTTTTGGCTCCGGTCAACCCAGTGAGACCAGGGGTTGATAGGTGGCCTTGTCATGTGTCTCGATGATTTTACTAGTTCGAGACGTTGGTTCTAGATGCCTCGAGGTATTGTTTTACCTCGATCCGCATGTCCAGTTGTACTGAGAAGGCTTTTCTCGCTATTTGCAAGTTCCATCGTGTATCACCGGTGTGCGTTGCCTGAGTGTGCAATGGAAGCATGTGGGCTAATTACCCACTGGTCGAGAGAATTGTTTTCCTCGATGTGATTTTATCTTGGCTTCCTGTGCCTTGATTTCGTCTGTTGCCGTGTTGTTGCTGGTAATTTTCTAGTGTTGGCATTGGCATTTACGAGTATTGGGGAATTTATCAGCTTTCTTACAGATTGAATACCCTCTACTCTGCATTTCTTCTTAGGGGTGTTGTGCTATTGAGGCATTCTCGCAGTCCTTGAGATGCATTCCCCGAGATTATTACTTTTCTTGTCGATTCTCGTCATCATGGGTCTTCCTCGGTGAGCTGTCTGATGTATTACCGGTTCCTTATGGTCGTGTGTTTGGCTATTGCAGTGCCTTGAAATGACCCTACTTGTAGTGGTGTTCCGTAGTTTTGTGTCTTGTACGGAGCCGGAATCCTGTGAGTGCTGCCATTGTGTTGTTCCGAGAATTATTTCTGTATGATTTTGTGTCTCTGTCTTGGACCATTGCCTTGTCAGTAGCTTGCCGTACTCTCCTTTCCGGGTAGAGTAGCTTGCGACTTGATCAGATGTAATATCTGAGTGAGGACTGACTTGATTCTTTGTGGGGTCTAGCGGTATTGTTGTTGTTGGCTTCCTGTGTGCCTGGTGTTCCCTATTACCTCTGGCACTGGAGCCAATGATGTGGTCGAGCTGTCAACTGTGAGGATGGTGTCTCCTTGTGTAAGCTGCTGCTTACCGTGTTGTCATTTTGTTTCCTCAATATTTGTTGTTGTGGCAGTCATGTCTCCTATCCTGAGACGTAAGCGACGTGGCCCTGCTTCGGAGGTGTTGGACTTATGTTCACTCGTGTCGTGCTCAGCCTAGAGCATGTGCTTGTGATTGTGGTCTAACTAGGTTCCACTGAGCTGTGTTCCTGTCAGCTTCCGAAGCGTGCCGTAAGGCTACGACTAGTGAAGGCTCACAAGACACGGACTCCAAAACACAAGTGCCGAAGTACATATGGGCGAGGGTGCCTTGAAACACGTACTTCGAAGCACTCAAGACAGCATAGGAGACTGCCAACAGACTCAGGACAAGGTAACTAGCCCTATAGCTACAACAGTCCCTGAGTCCTATGACTCTGAGTCAGGATCGTCGCACAAAGCGGAACAAGCTGCCAATCGGTGTAATCCTAACTCAAGGGAAACGACGCTCTGAGGAAATGACACACGGAGACTTGAGGGAACACCAAGAACCCTCAGCACACCTGGACATGCAAACCGAGGTAGAACGGTACCTCGAGGCATCCAGAACCAATGTCTCGAATTAGACAAGGCCGTCGAGACATGACATGACTTCCTGCCAACCACTAGGTAACCTCGGGTTGATCGGAACCCGACACGACATCGACACACTCATACATCCACTGCCACAGCAACACAAACAAGCACGAACAATAGGAACATGAGCGGCGGGGGATGACAACACTCTGGGCAGAGCAACTTGTCATTCAACTGCTAGGGGGAAACCCAACAGTCAAGAGATAGCTACTACGCATCCAGAGACACAGACAATGGTAGCTTCTAGATTGAGTCATTAGGGTATCGTCGTAGTCTAGGAAAAGACCACAGCCAGTCACCAAAACTGACCAATCCAGATAACCACCGACAGATAGACACCGCCCTAAACAAGGACCTAAGACAGACGGACGCACAACACAGCACAATCAAACGGTCAATATGGAAAACAGGACTATAACGCACCAACAGAGGGGCGCTATACCCACATAACGCACCACAGGAGGGGCGTCATGCCAACCAGACCAAGAACTACAACATACGATATAACGCGCCAGCATAGGGGCGTTATATCAACATAACGCACCAAAGAATGTGTGTTATGCTCAACAGGCCAACGCACTAACAACATGAAGTATAACGCACCACAACAGGCACAACATACTAGTGTAACGCACAAGGGCAGGTGCGTTATACCCAACAGACATAAAAAAGCACAACCACAAACCAAGGGCATATAACGGACCATACCTAATCCGTCATAGCCGCAAGACGTGCAGGGTGAGGCCCGTTATAACAACCGCCATACCCAGTCAAACATCGGTCAACGAACCATAACGGCTTTGCACTTGGGCATTATCTTAAACATAACGTATGGGGAGAAGTCCGTCATGCAAACCGACTGACACAGTCTTTGAGGCAGGCGTGATCGCCGAGTGATCTGACATGGCAGCCAGCCTCGAAAACCACCGGATCATAATGCACTTGGGCAGGGGCGTTATGCTCCACATAACGGACTAGGCCTTGTCCGTTATGCTCCAAGACCTCCGAAGATAGAAAAAATCATAAACGATGCATAACGGTCTATCGGGCGACCGTTATGCACATAACGGCCTCTGGTAGGACCGTTATACCAATCTGACGGTTAAAACAGTGAAACGGCCCAATCGGCCTGTTCCACGCCCCATGTACGCCGTAGCGTAGGGAAAATACATCCAAACGGTGGGAAATCCTTTAAGGATTCCAAAAACATCACATGCACGCCGCGAAACAGTCTAAATCGTGAGATCCTGGCGATTCCGACGAATCAACCCAAATCGAGTCACCGGGATTCCCGGACTCCTACCGGCCCCAAATGATGACCAATCGACACGAAACTGGTAGGGTTGGGATCCTAACATCCCAGCGGTCAGTTTGACACTAACTACATCACGAATGGTTGTCATTTTTCGGCCAACCCTATGAACCCCAAAAACTACGATTTATACTAAACTGGCTCGATCTCCCCCGATCGGCCACGAAACTACGCACAAAGATAGGGAAAATGTGTAGAACGCAGAGAGGGTCCATCTCCCTACCTCCACCGATGAAATCGAGCGCCATGGGCGACTAAACCGCGTCGAAATGTCGTCGCTAACCGAACCGCCGACTTCGAATCCACCGTTCGGGATCGCGCCAAATCCACGTCGTTCCTCACTCCACCACGTGTCTCAGCAAGTCCCACACGTCGTCACCTCGCCCGCGGACTGCTCCGTCTGTAGTTGGGCATCTCTGGGAGAGAGAACAAGAGAGAATGAGGGAGAGAGAGAGTGAGAGCATGAGAGTGAGAGAGAGAGAAGGGGGGTGGGTTTGGTTTATAAAAAGAGAAATTAAATTATTTTAACCACCGGGAAGAGGAGGGCATGTCTTTGCTCACTTGAGGGCTCTTTGTGCATTTGCACACCATTCGAGCTAAGCACCACTACCAACAACACCAACAAGAGGATGATGGCCGTTGTCACGTACGGACCACCAGTCGTTGCCAACTACGTCAAGTTTGGATACTTGGCGACTCCGCTGGTGTTCGGGGACTTTATGCCAGTCGTTGGGTCGCCCTTCTTTTTGGGCTTTGTTACCGTGGCTGAAGCCAGTTCAGCCACATCTGCTACTACAACTCTTGAGGGTGTTAGGTCATACGCTCCAGCAATTGGGTAGGCCCGCTCGGTCAGCAAAGCAACTACCGAGGGTTTCAGGCCCGCTGTTCCAGCAACCGATTAGGCTCGCTCGACCAACTCTGCAATGGCCAAGGGTGTCAGACCCTCCGTCCGATCAACCGGCCGAGTCTTCCCGGTCAACTCTTCAGCGACCAAGGGTGTTAGGCCCTTCGTCTTAGCAACCTGTCGGGTCTTCTCGGTCGCCAAAACAACGGCCGAAGGTGTCAACCCTTCTGCCCAAGCAACTGGCCGAGTTTTCTCAGTCAACCTAGTTACTGTTGGTGTTGCCCCTGCTCAACGGGGGTAGCGTCATCGCCGTAGCGGCACAAATTCTGTTGCAACCACCCTTAGAGGTAATGCTCCTGCACAACGGGGGCAGCGTCACCGCTGTAACAACGTCGCGCCTATGGCAGGCGTCATTAGCGTCGCTCCTGCTCAACTGGGGCAGTGTCGCAGCCATAAAAGGCACAAAGCCTGCAACGGCAACATCTCGCTCCGGCAAGACAATAGTTGTTGGGGATCTCCGCACCCGACTTGGTAGATGCGTGCCGATTGTGCCTTAGGACCGGCATGTCCCAACTATCTCCACCTCTAACCGCTTCAAGCTTCTTCGGCAAGTTCGGGAGGGCGAAACAAAATTGAGGAAGTCTACCGTACCGGCGGCAAACCAGGGTCCGATGCGATGACCCAAACCAACAACTCCCCGATCAAAGTGAGGGGGCAATGCAATTGAGGAGCGCCAGCTCCGCCTGAAGAAGATATGGGTCACCAAGGAGGAGACTTGAATTATCAAGCGAGCAAGGTCGGAAGGGCCCTTCCGCATGTCAGACCTGCAACAGATGTAGAGTTCGGCAAACATTGAGATCTCAATCTCTTCGAGGCCCACAACTCAGCCCCCACATGGGCAGAAATGCTGATGAGCCTACAAGAAAGTACGGCCAACCTTTTCGTGGGCCAATTCAACGCATACGGACGCGGAGAGGGGTGAATAGATCAGCCCCCCTTTACTTACAATCAGCACAGCGGAATACAAACGATGCTAAAACCCAAGAGGATCCACAAGAATGGAAGCAATGAAACCTATGTAGACGGCCTAAGCATGCATCTATCGCGGAGCAAAACCACAAGCAAGCCACACTAGACAATATTTTTAAGGTGGTTCGGACTCAACCCAGAGTCCTACGTCCACCCCTCACTCAACCGAGTGAGGCTTTCTTAGTGCAACCGCACTGCTGACACACAGCTTACGGGCTTCCACAAGCCAACCCACAGACCAGAACAGCCTTCTGTCTGTCTTCCTACAGCAGCCTGTAGGGACCGAACAAAGTAATAGGAGAAATGTTCAAAGACAAGAAAAGATGATGTAAAAGAAAACCCAGACAGGATGTATGACACTAGAGGATGGTAACACAAGGCCCTGTCTGGAATCTAGATGACAGTCCTCGCTTCTTCCAGACGGAGTGCTTCCTAGAAGGAGCAGGTTCTCCTTCGTAGGAGTAGGAAGCTTCTTCTTCCTCTCCTCGCAGGATGAAGAAGGGAGATGAAGACGTCTGTCTTCAGATGCTTCATGGTTGCAACTGGGCATTTGCAGCTAGCTTGATTCCACAAGGCTTCTTCTTCATGCTGCAGACTTCCCACGAGCTCTCTAGCTTCTCTTTGCTTCTGCTATGTGCACGTAGCTCTCTCTGCTGCTGCATACATGTGTTTGCAGCTCATTCTCCTCTTATTTAAGCTCAACCTTCTTCTCATTCCCTTGTGCGCTTGGTGCCCCGCACTCTCCCAAGCTTTTCTTACCATCTTTGAACAAGTCCACCTTTTTTTTTGAACTTGCTGCACAATCCTCTTTTGCAGAGTATGTCTCCCAGCTGATATGCTTTTGGGGTAGACATTCTTTTCTTCTTGTTTGCAACGTACGAGGTTGGTAGCCCCTGATTGAAAAGACTTTTATTAAAAAGAGGAGAATTTTACAAATATCACCGGGGCATACCCCTGAATAAACATTGAAAACCATCTATAAACAAATGCTGGGAATTCTCAATTTGTCCATCCTACAAGCCCCACGGACAATACTAGGAAGCACCATGGAATTGCCAATAAAGAAGGTGCTAGCATTATTTTGACAAGCATGATTTGCGAGGCCATCTGCAGCTTGATTTCCTTCCCTGTAGATGTGGACAACTTCAACATTTAATAAATTGATGAGGTCCCTCAATTCACTGATGAGGGGAAGTAATCTCCAAGGACAAGTAGTGGAATGTTTGGTGATGTGGACAAGAGCCTTGGAGTCAGATTCAACTGAGTGAACTTTAAAATCACAAGACGCATCAAGACGGAGACCATCCAACATAGCACGAGCTTCTGCAACAATGTTGTGACAGGTACCATAAAAATGACGGAATGCCATGACTATAGAGCTGCTGTGGTCTCTGAAGATGCCACCACCTCCTGCAAGGCCTGGGTTGCCTTTAGATGCACCATCCACATTAAGCTTTAGTCAATGAGGAGGAGGAAAAGCCCATCGCACAATCTTTGGTGTAGTTAATTTCATAACAGCTAGGGGCAGGGACAAGTGAGGAAGCTTGGATAGAATAGCAGTGTCACCCACAGATTTGCAGGCGGGGAATTTTGTGAGCCTAACAAGGTGCAGGATTTTATGGTAAATAGATTGAGGAGAAGTAACAGAGCCATCATATTTGTGCTTGTTTCTTTCACACCAGATTTCCTGAAGCCATAGGTAAATAATGAGCAGAGAAGCTAAGCTAGTGATGGTTGATATATTGGTTTGCTGAATAGCCTGGAATAAGAAGGCACGGCCAGTAGTAAAGGAGGTAGGGATGACCTGAAATCAAGGTTTAATGAGGGCCCAGGTGGAGGTCGAGAGGTTGCTATGCAACAAAAGGTGAGAGGCAGACTCAATGTTAGTAGTAGGACAGCATAAACATTTGGAGCAGAGGGAAACACCACATTTTTGCACAACATTATCAGTAGGAAGGATGCCATGGACGAGCTTCCAGATGAACAAGGAGACTTTGGGGGGTACAAAGTCAGACCAGATGAGGTGGTATGGGTATTCCCGATCACAATTAGCCATATGCTTCCTCCAAGAGGAAATAGAAAAATTACCAGCGACAGTGAGGTTCCAAACCTATTTATCATCTGGGAGTGGTGTCTTGTTGATGCAGGTAGTGACTACTTGGAAAGTGTCATTTGGGAGAAGCTGACGAATAATACCCCAATTTGAGTTTAGATTACCACCCAAGTCATTAAGAGTAATGTCCTTTTCCTCAACCTGTGCCCATTGATTGTTCGGAATATAATCCATCAAAGCCTTTTCCCCAACCCAAATGTCCTTCCAGAAGGAAAAGTTTCCAGGGCCTTTGAAAAATCTACTGTGCTTCACAATTTGATCCCTCGCATACAGCCAGTCCATTCTTCCATAACCCCAGTATTTTTTGAAATCAACTTCAGAGATATGTTGGTGTTGTAGATGCTTGCTTCTAAAGTAATTTGCCCAAAGCAAATTTTCACAGGTTAAAGCTTTCCGAAGCATCTTCATTTTGAATGCTCTCTGCAGGTCCCTTAAGGGAAGGATACCCAGTCCGCCACAGTTGATTGGTTTGCACAAGTTAGCCCAACTCTTCCAGTGTTTCTTGAATTTGCCATCAGTAGAGCCCCAGAAAAAATTTGCCATAGCACGGTCTAGATGCCTATGAAAAGATATAGGAACAGCACAGCAAGCAAGAATATGCAATGGAATTGACGAGAGAACATGTTTAATCAGACATAATCGGCTTGCTTGAGTTAAAAAGGTGGAACTCCAGCCCTGAATCTTGGATTGAATTTTACTGAGTAAAGGAGCAAAGTAGCTAGCTTTTGTCCTTCCGGGGAAAAGAGGCACTCCCAAGTATAAAAAGGGAAAAGCATTATGTCTCATACCAGTGATGGTTGCTAACCTCTGTTTTGTTGTGTCTCCTCTAATTTAAGTGTCTCTCATGTCTTGTTTTAATGATTGGCAACAATGATTTGACCATTGGTAACAATAGTTTGACCAATTGCTGACTTTGGCAACATCTCCTTTTTGGTTAGAATTAGGTCAGTGCTTATCCATGTCTACTGCACTTAAGGTCCATGCTCATTTCAGGCCACTGCATAACAGGTTGCATACATAAACTCTATCTAACCACTTGCTTTCTCATGTTTTTCAGGATGAAAATTCATGGTTAATTTTCATGGGATTATGGAGAAGAAAAGAGGGAAAAAGAAGAGGAGCTCTTGCAAGGTGATTTTCATCTACATCCATGAAGATTTGGAGCTCGTGGTAGAAGAAGAAAAGAAGTAGCTCGAGGAGAGGAATAGGAGGATGCCGAAATCGTCACCATCCGGCTTCCCTCCAACTTGTGGTTCAAGGAATATCTTCATCCAGCTATTGGAGTTCGAGGGAGATTATTTTCTACATCTTCTATATGTTGTTTGTGATGTTTCTCATAAGCTATACTTTGGTTTGAGAATGTTTGCATATTCTTCTTGATTTCTTTGAACTAGAAGTGGTGTGTGTGGACCGTCGGTGTACGGTAGTGTTTTGAACTGTCTGCGTATGGTTGTGGGCATATTGGGCTGCAGTGTTGCAGCAGTGTGTGTGTGTTTGATCCATGGTTGGATCGTGTTAGAGACTGTGTCTCCATGTGTGTGTGTGTGCAGGCATCCTCCCGTGTGTGTTTGGAGCGTCGCCTCCGTTTTGGGCCGCAAGCTAACTCTACTCAGAAAGAGGAGTACAGTAATGCTAACTAGCAAGACAATGGTCCAAGATAGAAACACAAAATCATGCAGAAACAACACTCGAAACAACAACACGGTAGCACCTGCAGGATTCCAGCTCCGTACAGCACACGGGACCTCGGAACACAACTGCAAGTAGGGTCACATTAAGGCACAAGAGCAGCTGAACACGCGACCACAAGGGACAAGTCATGCATCAGACATCTCACCAAGAAAGACCCACGACAACGAGGAACGACAGTAAGAACCACAATCTCAAGGGACGTGTCTCAAGGACTACATGCACGCCTCAAGAACACAACACCCAAGAGAAGGAAGTGCAGAGTAGAGGGTACTCAATTAGCAGGAATGCCGACCAATTCCTCAACACTCGCAAACGCCGATGCCAACACTAGAAGAATTACCAGCAACAGCACGGCAACAGACAACATCAAGGCACAGGAAGCCAAGATGACGTCACATCGTGGAGAAGCAATCCTCTCAATCAGCCAGAATCTCACGAAAAAGATCCTCGGCCTGTGGGTAATCAACCCACATGCTTCCGTTGCGCACTCAAACAACGCACACAGGGCATCAAAAAAGACCTCAGTATCCGCATCTCAACACACGCTCGGCGTCGTCACAATTCAAGAAAACTACAACTTAGCACGCCACGAGTATTGATCCAGTGAACAACTGATCACAAGAAGCCTAAGTGCAACAGAGATGAGTACTAGCTTCAGCACAAAGCCTAAGGAAAAATGTAAATCTCAGCTTACCCTCACATCCTGAAACAAGAGATGAGCCTTCACAACACCTCAGCCGTTGGACACGGCACGACGAACACGATATGCAATAACTATTAACACCATAACAGAGTCCAAAGCTAAGCAACCGTAAAACAAGGAAAGGATCAGGCTCAGAATAAAGTTATCCACACTTAAGCAGACACAGGACAAAGGCATCACTAAGATAATAATTTTGAGGCTAACCTCGAAAAGACTCCACCAGACGGGATGAGAAGCATCAACTCAACGACAAAAGCTCACCTGGAAGGGAAAATCCTAGCTCGCCTGAGCAACTTCTCAATCACAGAATCTAATTGAGCACTCCAACAGAAGCGAGACACATCAGGAGCTGAGCAGACTTAAGCTGGGACGACCAGAACAACGTAAAAATGTGAATGGCCATCAGACCAACGCTAAAAGTCAACAGCAAACTGAACAAATTACGAGAAAATCTCGAATAAAGTATCGTAGATTCGAGCCTTTCGGCGAACACTACTAAGTACAACATGATCGAGACAGACACCACGATGAAAAAGAAGCAGCTCGTCACATCCTGATGAGAGCAGGACCATCTCGTACAATGCTAGGACAGCATGCACAAGACAACATGCGAAAAACGAAGCGATAGAGAATCGTAAAACCCAAGCCAGCTGAAGACTGTACTGGACTTAAGGACTCTTGAGACTGTATATCTCGGATTCCCATGTACTTCACACAATAATACTCTGATACCACCTGTGACGACCCAGATCCCGGATACCAGATATACCCGATAGGACAATCGAATACAGCTGATGCCACTTAGAACCCGCGAGGCCTCCCAAGAGTTGTAAAGCTCCTGAAGGGATAAAAGGATTGTTGTGTAGTACATGGGATTGGTCCCAGTTAGTTACTTTTGTAACCGTATGACACAGAAAGCTTATCAGGGCCCTTGAAGGGACCCACAGGGTCATAGAAAGGGCTAGGTAGCTCATGCCTTAAAGGTGTTCGAAAAAATTCCTGAACCCTTATTCCTTGGCATTTTACCAAGAAATTGTCCTGGTACAACAAATGCCCCCCACGGGTCATGCGTCGGAGGTGAAGACGAGGGTGTACAGCCCGTGAGCCCTCTGTTCTAGGCCGTTATAGTTGTATTTTGACACTTCATGTGCCTTTGTCTTGCTATGTTGCATACATTGATTTTCTAACATTCTGACCATTTTTATGTGCCCTGTCTTGCAACTATGGCATGATTCCGTAGAGATGAGTGGGTCCTGAGGCGTGTGGCTCGGGAGGAGGACCACTGGGTGCGACGGACCAAGCGATCGATGCCTCCTCTAGGTCCACCGGTGGTCATCGCGGCTAGTGCGGAGCAGCTGGACCAAGGCCATACGACAGTAGCTGAGGGCCCCGTCGGTGAGAGGGCAGTTGGAGTCAGGACCGTAGAGGTGGCCCAGATCCTAGAGGTGGGTGATCTGTATACTTACGACTGGAGTGGAGGTTGCCCCTCTGAGTTCCCCCTGGACCACCATCTGTTTGAGTTCATTAGGAGCTACGTCCCTCCTGGTATGGAGGAAGGTGATTCAGAGATTTCGGGAGCCCGTCGCCGTCTTGAGCGGGCTATTTTGATAGACCGGGACAGCCTACATGGCATTGCATTTTGTAGCTATCCGAGCTTTTTCGACGACTATTGGCGATGTGAAACATTCCCTTGGACCTAGATTCACAAGCAATCGAACTGAACGGTGGATCCACTCAAGCGGGTTTACCCGCATCGTGCACACCCGGGTCCGTAGGTGGACCGGCGATGATGGTGAGGGTCCGAGGTTGGACCTTGGGGTTCCAGGGGTATGGCTAGCTCGGGGAGGGCCCTAGTGGGCCAGGGATGCCCAATTCACAGGGGGCAGGCATGCCAAGGGCGTGGGAAGTAGTGTCTCGCTCACAACTCACCCGCGGTGGCACTCAACTTGATGAGAATTCAGGACCGGGCACTCACCTCACCACCGACGAGCAACTTAGAAATAATACTAAGTTAAGCAGAGTTAAACCAGCAAGGAGAGGGGGTCAGAAGCTCACCTGATCAGCGTGAAGATGTCGATCCCGACTGGAGACGAAGGCGAGCGGGGAGACGTGGGTATGCACCCGCACGCCGCGCCGCTATAGCTTCCCTTGTTCAAATTATACAAGCACTACTCCCCACACAGGGGGGGTTGGACTAGGGGAGGGAAAATTAAGGATTACATCAAAACTACCTCCGCACAGGGAGGGGCACTAAGCCGGCCAGGCGGGGAGGGGAGAATAGCTAAGTCGGTGCCGACGGTGCACTTCTCCGGTTCTGTCCAGTTCTGGAACAACAGGACATGGGGTCGATGTAGATGTCGCTGTGCACTCCCCCGAACTCAGAAATCACCGAAACTGGTGCCGATTCGTCGCTAACAGACCCTGGTACATTGGGGAATTTTCGCGGAGGAGCCCATTGTCATCACCGGCCAGGGTGGCTCTTGGAACAGGACCTTTGCGCTTTGGTTCGCACTAACCCCAGGGTACAACATTAGATGGATGCAGGTGCCACGGCCGCTCCCAAAGTCCAATCGAGGCGGGACCAGGTCGAGGATGACCATGGTGAGTCTTCGATCAGAAACTAGGGGGAGCTCTAGATGATGTCGGGGCGGGGAGGAGGAACCTGTTGAGTGAAGGGGGGTCGGGTCTGGTCCTGGGTGACCTGTTTTGCGCACCTGGGGGAAGAAAATTGGTAGATGCTCCTCCGGATGCCGAACGGGATGCTGCCTTTTGCTGATGGAATCCCTTTGGTTGTAGAAGACCTTGGCCAAACGGCGCCTTCAGTAGTGGCGGGGTGCGACAGTGGGAGCTCCAGGAAGTCACCTCAGGTCACCCACTGGTCTGGATCTACGCAGTCGAGGGAGATCGGGCCTCCCAGACAGCTGGGAAGTCGAATGCTGGTGAGACCACACAGCGATGAAGCTATCTCGATGAGATTTCCGTCGATATAAGGTGCACCTCCAGCTGATGCCGAACGACTTCAAAATAGCTTCTGCAAGTTGAGCTTCTTTTGCTACCCGCGAACTGAGTAGAGCAAAGAAGGTTCTTGATGGATGTGGGGGTGGTTTGAAGCGGAAGGCCGAGATAGGTCGACTTAGCACGTGGGAATTCCAGGGGTATTGAAATGAAGGTGGAAAGAACGATAGGAACACACTGGAGGGAGTGGCGTATGGTTAATCGTTCTGGAAAACTAGAACAGGGATGGCTGGATGGAATGCAGGCGTGCCAGTTGATTTCTCGATGATCACCTATGGAACCAAATGTTTAACTGGGGATGCATCGCCAGGATGCGGCACGTGTGCTCGGGAGATGGGTGACACGTGGAGAGAAGGAGGTTCTGCAGGTATGAGTGCCCAGGCGACTGTGGGGAGTCGTGTACTGGACGTCTTTCCCCACCGACCGCAAGTATTCGATATTTATTTTATATCAGGCAGAGCCCGAACACCTTTGTTTCTACTACCGAAGAGAGAGTCAGGAACCCTGGACACCGCGATGTCGGGAGGGCTTAGTCCATGCAATAGCGATAGGGCAACAACAGCACAGCAGAGATAGTTGGGGGAAAGGAGACTGGTCCCAGCGAGGAAGGGGATCCACTCCCTAACTAGATTACATGACTTAGACGCCGTGAAGGGCATTTATATGGGGGCGTGAGAGCCTGATTACAAGTGCTTGTAAGCCGCGGGACAATTCCGTCATTTGTGACGGTCCTCGGGTCATTGCGTTATTGCGTGGGTAATTCTATATTCACACGTAGAGTCCGTAAGAGGACCTGTGACCCAGCTGGGTGCCACCCGAGGGGCGCAACAATGTCTTCCTGTCATGAGACAATGTCGAGGTCAGAGTAGTAGGGTGCCGTAGGCTCCATTGTGCTAGGGTAGTTGGGAGTCACCACGGCCGAGGCGACCAAATGACGTAGGCACCACTTGTCGCTAGAGCGATCGAGCGCTGTTGAGACTTGAGTGGTCGAACGGCGTGAGGATCACCATGATTGGAGCGACCAAAAGCCGTTGAGCTCAGGATTGCTGGGTGCGGTGGGCCCCTGTGGGATTGGAGTTGTTGAGCTATCGGGCGTTGCAGATCCCGATGTGATTGGTGTAGTTGGCAGTCGGGTGCCGGGGGCACCGTTGTGACTGAAGTGGTTGACAGTTGGGTGCCGGGGGCACCATTGTGGCTGGGGTGCTTTGCAGTCAGGTGCCGGGGGCATTGTTGTGGCTGAAGTGCTTCGCAGTCGAGAGCAGGGGGCACTGTTGTGCCTGGAGTGCCTAGCAGTCAGGTGCCGGGGGCACCATTGTGATTGAAGTGGCTACCAGTCGGGTGCCGGGGACACCATTGTGACTGGAGTGCTTGACAGTCGAGTGTCGGGGGCACCGTTGTGGCTGGAGTGGCTGGCAGTCGGGTGTCGGGGGCACTATTGTGACTGGAATGCTTGACAGTAGGGTGCCGGGGGCACCGTTGTGACAGTAATTGATGATAGCCGGGTGCCGGGGCACCGTTGTGACTGAAGTGGCTGGCAGTCAGGTGCCAGGGGCACCGTTGTGACTGGAATGGCTGGCAGTCAGGTGCCGGGGGCACCGTTGTGACTGTAGTTGATGACAGTCAGGTGCCAGGGGCACTATTATGACTGGAGTGACTGGCGGTCTGGTGCCGAGGGCGCCGTTGTGACCGAGTTGTTGAGTGATCGGGTGTTGCGGGCCTCGATGTGACGAGAGTGGCTGGCAGTCAGGTGCCGAGGGCACTGTTGTGACTGACTAGATGGGCGTCGCTGGACCTTGATGGTCGTGCTCGGGGCCTGTTGATAGAGGCAGGGGCCTGGCTCTTGATCTTGTGTCGGGACTTGTGAAGTATGCCCATTGTCTGGATAACAGTGTTGAGGGCACGCTTATCGAGATAGAGAACTAGGCTGGGCGCTTTGATTGAGCCACGTATGATGGCATACGATCATTGAGACGGAGACTGGGTAGGGCCTCTCATCAAGCAATGACTGTGTCGTGCACGAACGTCGAGGTAGAGACAAGGTAGGGTGGCTCGATCGAGCAACATTGGATAATGCGCACTCATTGAGGCAGGGACTGGGCAGGGCACTCTCATGAAGTGGCATCTGGGTCATGCATGAATGCCAAGGTAAGGCCGAGCCAGGTGTTCCCATAGAGCGGCATCTGGGGGCGCATGACTATCGAGGCAGGGCTCGGGCAGAGCACTTTCGCCAAGCAAGATCTGGGGTCATGCATGATTATCGAGACGACATACGTTCATTACAACAAGGGGGCCGGAGGTGGGTGTTTGGGCTAGACGCCGTATGAGGGATGCGCATGGCCCGTCTGAACAAGATGACATGCCGCCGTCAGCATCACCCCATACGAGACTTCGCGTGCTCTCCCTCCCCTCCGTCGCCCTCCTCCGGACCCCCTCCCGCCACCTCTCTTCCGTCGCCGACCTCCTCCCTCTCTCCCTCCTCCCGTCATGCCCCTCCCTCCGCCAAATCCGCCAGGCTCACGCGCAGCTCGTCGTCATGGGCCTCTCCTCCAGCCGGGCCGCCCTGGGCCACCTCCTTGCCGCCGGCGCCGCCTCCCCCTCTCCCTGCGCCGCCTACTCCCGCGCGGTCCTCGAACAGATTGACATCCCCAACGTCTTCGCTTGCAATAACTTCATCCGGTGCCTCGCCAGAGCCCCCGGCGGCGGCGCGGCCCCGGCGGAGGCCCTGGCGTTCTACGCGCGCATGCGCCGGGGGAACGTGCCGACGAACAACTACACTTTCCCTTTTCTGCTGCAAGCGTGCAGCAAGGACCCGGCGGCGGTTTATGGGGGTGCGCAGGTCCACGCCCACGTCGTGAAGCTCGGGCATGGCGGGGACTTCTTCGTACGGAATGGGCTGGTGCACTTCTACTGTGAGTGCCGTTGCGTGGGCGGCGCGAGGAAGGTGTTCGACGAATTGCCCGACCGGCGAGATGTTGTAACATGGAACGCTATCATTGCGGGGTATGCGAGGGATGGACAAGTGGAGGTCTGTGAGGAGCTTTTTGGAGCAATGCCGGAGAGAGATGTGATCTCCTGGAGCACCATGATCATGGGCTATGTCCAGGGCGGGCTTTTGGAGAAGGGCATGGGACTGTTCAGGGGGATGGTGGCGAGAGGGTTGGCGGTGAACGAGGCCACCTTGGTGAGCGTCCTCTCGGCCTCTGCTCAGCTGGGCCTTCTGGAGCATGGCCAGTTCATCCACTCGGCGATCAAGGAGTTGAACTTTCCGATGACCATCACGGTTGCCACAGCGTTGGTGGACATGTATGCCAAATGCGGGTGTATCGCTTTAGCGAAGCAGGTATTCGACGAAATGGCCCATAGGGACGTTTTCTTTTGGAACGTGATGCTCTGTGGGCTGGCTGCCCACGGCCTTGCACGGGAAGCACTCCAGCTCTTTGAGAGGTTCATGGAGGAGGGGCTCTGTCCAACAAGTGTGACCTTTGTCGGAGTGTTGAATGCATGTAGCCGAGCCGGGATGGTGGGTGAGGGCCAGCGGCATTTTGATTCGATGACAAGAGTCCACGGAATCGAGCCAGAGATGGAACACTATGGCTGCATGGTCGATCTCTTTGCCCGCGCCGGCCTTGTGGCCGAAGCTCTTGAGTTTGTTGAAGGTATGAAAGTCCCGCCGGACCCTGTGCTGTGGGGGACACTGCTGGGGGCATGCAAGACGCATGGCTTGGTGGATCTGGGTGTCACCATTGGCAAGAAGCTGATAACGTTGGAACCTGCCCATGACGGCCATTATGTTCTTCTCGCCGGCATTTATGCGAAGGCGAGGAGATGGGACGATGTGGCGAAAGTCCGGCAACTGATGTCAAGCCGGGGCACCAACAAGACCACCGGCTGGAGCTTGATCGAGGCCGAAGGGAGAGTTCACAAGTTCACTGCAGGGGACAGGGAACATGAGCGTTCCCCGGAGATCTATCAAATGCTAGAGACAATTGGGCACAGGTTGGGGGAGGCTGGGTACTCCCCTGATGTCTCTGCTGTTCTCCATGACATTGGGGAGGAGGACAAGGTCCATGTGATAAAGGAGCACAGCGAGAGGCTGGCCATTGCGTTTGGGTTGATGGTGATAGAGGCTGCCCGCCCAATCCGGGTTGTGAAGAACCTCAGGGTGTGTTGGGACTGCCATGAGGTGAGCAAGATGATATCCAAGGTGTTTGGGAGGGAGATTATTGTGAGGGATGGCAGCAGGTTTCACCATTTCAAGGAGGGGAGTTGCTCTTGCATGGACTACTGGTGAGGCCTTGGCTGGCGCAACTAGGTTTGCATTCTTGAGCCTGACGAGAATACCTGCTATCAGGATCGGTTCTTCTCATCTCATTAACATCCGTTTGTTGATGATGGCCGACACAATCCGAATTGTATAAGATGGATTTAATAATATTCTTAGTAAGAAAACATTAACTCATACTGGGTTATTACCAGTCCACTATATAAGTCAGTCTCAAATTGATAATGCCGGATTTTTTAGGATTTTGATATTGCAAATCTTGCTCTACACTCTGTAAAACTTGATGATGTTGTCTCCGATTCACCCTCTACCTTCACTACACCTCCACTTATACCCTCAAAGCCTCTCATCATCTCTCGGCACAGGAGGGGTGGAATCCCCATGGCTTCCCAGACGCGACACATATTGTTGCATACTTGGCATACTGGTTGGCAACATTTGTAGTCCCACATGGGGAGGATGGTCTGCTGAGAGCAGAGTTGTTGTGGCCAACGTGTCTGTTGGCCGGGGGATGATAGTTGGCCTTGGCTCCTACTGCATTGGCCAACATTTATCAGGGACTAGGAGTTCTGGCATGCACCCAGCGCTGGGAGAGTGGGGCCTTCCCTTGCCGACCCACTACCTCAGTGTGTGGGCTGGATTATTATTTCCAGGGCTGGTGACACGAGGGACTATGGCAAATCCGACGGCACTACTTTTGTTCAGCTTCACTGGACAGCCTGACGGAGACACCAAGGCACAGCTGGAGGGGGCTAGGAGAGCCCTTTGCTACCTGCCTGCTCGGGGGGAGGAGGGATTACCTTTTGACAGCGTCGTGAGGGACTGTGGCCTTTTTCTGGGGGCACCAGGTGGAGGGGCGACCAGCGCCCACGCCAGTCAAGGGGTGCCATATGCAGGGCCATGAATTGAGTGGGTGCTAAGCACCCAGTCGGTGGTGTTGACGTTGCACCGATCTGCGACGAGTTCCTTGGAGCCGTACTACCCACATCGGTTCGCAAGGAATTTCGGGTACGACCAGGGGATCCCGTCGAACCGGGAGTTTCCTTTGATAGGCCGGTAGTACAGAGGGAAGGAAACCCACCTGCTGGTGACCGCGTGGTGGGACTTCTACTACTGCCGAGAGCCGGAGCAATTTTTGATGCCGGGACAGGGACGCCGGGGGCGATTCAACGTCCATTATGCCAGGTGGTGGTTCGAGCATAGCCACCTGTATCGGCAGAAGGCCTCCGCGATCAGGAAGGCAGAGGAGAGTCATTTACTGAGGGAGGATCTGCCTCCCATTCCACTGGACGACAGGTACTTGAGGACCCGCGTCACTCGAATTCATCGGGAGGTCGAGCGACTTATGGAACAGTGGCCCCGGGGCAGCTGGGGTTCGCCATCCGGGAGCCGAGGCAATAGTGGGGCACTAAAGCTCCTGAGGTAGGCACCGGCAGCAACGGCAATGATTGGGGCGAAGGTGCCTTGACCGAGGGCACTGAGGAGCTGGTGGACCCAGTTCTTGGCCGATTGTGACTTCCAGAGCAGAGGTTCATTGGATTGGGTGCTCCCTAAAGGGAGCTTTGCCGACACAGGGACCGAGGACTAGAGATGACATATCGGCTATGCGATCAGGTCGGCCGGGCCCATGGAGTTTGTGTCCCAAATTGAGTGTGCCCACACTCTGAGGGACATTTAGGAGGCCATCACGAAGGCGGCCTGGGGACTGGCGTTGAGACCAGAGCAGCTGGTGCCCTTACCGTTGACCCCCTTCGGGGCCTTAGGTAAGGTTTTTTCTTTTAGCATGCTGCCTTAACTTGGTTGCTTTCTGGGACATATAACTTAGGCATTGTATGTTGTTGTGTCTGTTGACAGGTTCTGCGGCAGAGGGGGATCACCCCTCCACGGAGGCATCCTCAGGGAGCGGGGATGGAGGTTCGCAGCCTAGGCAGAAACGTCCTCGCGTAGAGGCTGCAGTAGCTAGGGATGGTGGGTTCTCTGGGGGACTCGAGGCTGGCGGGCAAGCCGAGGCAGAGACGGCCTTGAGTAAGTATCGCTTTAGCCTCTTTGCTCCTACTTTGTTTAGCCATGGTGGTTGGCTAATCTTGTCTTGCTGGTTCTATCTTTCACAGCTCCGCTGGAAGCCGGTGTGGAGGCGACCTTTTCGCCCCCTCAAGAGGTGGATCCTCCGTCTGAGGAGGGGGCCGAGTGTGAGATCGACATGGAGGGGTTTATTCGGGTGATGAGCGAGCTTCCCCTTAACATGGGGGAATTCCCTGACTTTGAGTCATGGCAAGCTACAGAGAGAGCCCGTGCAGGTAAGAGCTTCTAACACTGGGCGTATGTGTGGATGCACTTTTCGGGACTCTTCATTCTTTTCATTTGTTTATTCATCTTTTCGTTCGTTTATTAGGTTTATTAGTGCGAGAGCGTGCCAGTCACCAAGGTGATGATTTATGTCGGCTTGAAGAAGCCCGTGGTGCGCTCGTTCTGACTAATCAGACGATTGTGTGTATCGTGTCGGGACTGAGGACCCGCCGTACCATAAAGGCTACGTGCGTACCACTCAGAGCTCCGCTATGCTCCGGCCTCCGACTCATCTGCTCATAGGTCTCCACCGCACCCTCCAGCCTCGCCACCTGGAGCCGAGCTCGCTCCGCCTCGACTCGGTAGCGCTCCATATCTGCAGCACCAGCCCGGAGTCGCTCTAACTCCACACGGAGGAGCGCCATCTCGACCGCATCTGCCGGACGGCTCCACTCCATCTCCTCTCTAAGCTAGGTCAGCTCGGTCGTCTGCATGTACACTCATCATGGTTAGTCAATTGCATTGCATAATCATGACCAACTGGGAAAGCGCAGTGTCTACTTACCCTCTCGGTGAGTGCCACCTCGGCTCGTACCACCATCCTGCTGAACTCCGCATCTCGCTCAGCACGATCTGCGGGTGTCTGGGAGGAGGAGGAAGGAGCATCAGCTCCTCGACACTGGGCTCCCTTGGCTCACTGCATTTTAGAAGTCTGGGTCAGTCAACAGCATAAGCATATGCATATTTAGTCTAAGGTTCAGTAAAACTCACCAGGAGGTCCAACGCCTGCCGGAGCTCGTCCCGCTCCTGGACGGTGGAGTGGAGGAGGTCCTGGAGCTCGACGATCCACCCCTGGGGGTTGAGCTGCATATAGGAAGTCAAATGTCAGTGCATCATAACCATAAAAGTGTTTTAGAAAGCATAGAGTTTAGAGTCATACCGGTCGTTGAGGGCCACGGAAGACCTGGTCCCCGTAGCGTCTGGCGTAGGCCATCAGATAGGCCTCGTCACTCTCTATTCGGGCGGCTACCACTCGCCCGAGTCCAGTCTAGTCCGCTATCTATTTCACTGCCCGAACGGTCCAGTCCATCTCCGTCGCCAGGCCTCGGGGGTGCCGATCGGCCTGATCCTTCGACTTCTCGGGCGCTGGGAAGTCGACTGCCACCTGGTGGAGCCCGATGGTCCTCATCACGAGCCGGTGGTAGAGGGGCTCCACCACATTCATGCAGTGGAGCTAGATGTCACGTCCGGCGTAGGCTAGGGCCGCCACCACCCATGGCTGGCCCTCGTGCCCCTCACTCTAGTAGGGTGTCCACTGGACCTGTCAGATAGGCAAAGTGCATCAGCATAAGCATATAGTTGCATTTTTATACAGACTTTGAGTTTTAGATCTTACCAAGGAGTAAGGTAGTGTGTCTAGGTCATCTTGGATCGTCGGGACCTGGCGCCGCAGGGATCCGACCTCCTGTGGTGTCGTCCACCATCGCACGATGGGCAGCCGATCTGGGTAGGTCTCCTCTCCTCTCCCCAACTTGGGGAGGTGCACATAGGCCCACACCTGCATCCCATTTCATTAAATGTCAGCATATAGAATTCATATAGCAATTGCATAATCATTTAGGAAGCAAGTCGTACCTGGAGCAGAGGAGAGAACCCGCCAAGCATCGTCCGTCGGTTGGTCGAGCTCAGCATGTCAAAGAGGAAGGAGAGGACCACCGCTCCCCAGGTGTACTCACCAACGTGGTCGACGTCCTCGAGTAGTGGAAGGAACCGGCAGCTAACAATGTCCGCTCGGGTAGAGAAGAGAAGCCTTCTGAAGAAGAGCATCAGAAACCTTCTCAGGACCACCTCCGCCTCCAGTCCCGGCTCGGCTGCCACCCACAGTCGTGCCTGGTCCACGAGCCACTGCAAGTGCTACTTCAGCACCTCCCCTGTCACGATCCCCGCTTCTCTTAGGCCGAGACTCTCCTGTACCCTCGCCCTCATCTGTGTTGTCGACTGCAGCTCTGGTCGCAGCAGCTCCAAGCCCAACAACCTCTGGGCTAGCTCCCGATAGTCGAGGAAGGTCCTCCGGCTAACCGGTGCCCCGTGCACGCACAATCCGGTGATGCGCGCCACATCCTCTAACGTCGGGACCATGTGGCCCCATGGAAAGAGAAACGTGCAGCTCACCGGATCCCAACGGTCGTGTAGGGCATAGAGCAACGTCGTGTCAAGCCGCGTCACCTCCGTGCTCAAGAACTCCCCGAACCCCATGGCTCCCAGCCTCTCACGCTGGAAGTCTGGCAGTGCAAGGTACACTGCTCGGACCTAGAGCCATGAGATACGGGTCCTGCGCTTTCCCTGCATGCATTTAAACAATTTCCATTAGTCATACAGATCATAATAAATGTATTGCATAATAATAAAAAAATAAGAGAGAGAGAGAGAGAGAGAGAGAGAGAGAGAGAGAGAGAGAGAGAGAGAGAGAGAGAGAGAGAGAGAGAGATATAAACCCCTACCCTCTCTCTCCTCTCACTCGCGCTCTCACACTCTCTCTCCCGTTCTCTCTCCTTCTCTCATCCCCTCGGCTCCGGCTGCAGACGGAGGCGATCGTGAGCGAGCTGACGACGCTGGGAAGCTGCAAAGACGCGTGATGGAGCGAGGATTGGATCGGTTTTGGCGCGATCCCGAATGGTGGATTCAAAGCTGGCGGTTGAGCTCACGTTGTGATTTTCGATGCGATTTAGTCACCTCGGTACTCGATTTCTTCGGTGGAGGTAGGGAGACAGATCGCCACTTCCTCCTGCACATTTTTCCTACTTCTGTGCGTGGTTTGGTGCTCGAACAGGCTTAGATCGGGCCAGTTTAGGCAAAATCGTTATTTTTGGGATTTGTAGGGTTCGCCGAAAAATGGCAACCATTCTTAGTATAATTAGTGTCAAAATGACCGCTGGGATGTCTAGATCCCATTCACGAAAGTTTCGTGTCGATCGGTCGTCATTCGGGGCCGGTAGGAGTCTGGGAAGCTCGATCACTCATTTTGGGTCAATTCATTGGAATCGCCCCGATCTCGCATTTTGATGCGTGCATGTGGCATTTTTAGCTCCCAGACGTCTTCTGTGGTCGTGTGGCTTTGTTTCCCCTGCGCTTCGGCGTGAATGGGCGTGGAACGGGCCGATTTGGCTTTTCCACTATTTTGTTCGTTAGACTGGTGTGGCGGTCATACCAGAGACCATCACATGCTCTGACGGTCCTATGATAGACCGTCACATGCCTTTGAGTATGTTGGTCAGTTGTGGCTGTGGAAGTGTGACGGTCCAGTATTGGAGCATCACAATCCTCTAACGCCCCCTTGTTGGTGCGTCACAGCCCTTTCGTTCCTCGATGTCCGTGTTAGTCAGTTCACTCTGACGGCCTTGCCTTAGACCGCCAGAGTACTGTGGCGCATCTTCTTTGGACCGTCACAGTGTGCTTGACCGAGTTTGACTGGCTATGTCAGTTGGCTCTAGTGGCCCAACCCCCATGTGCCAGGGTGCTGTAACGCGTCCATATTAGATCGCGTCCATATTAGACCGTTATATGCTGTTCGTCCGAGTGTAGGTTGTAGGTCCGTTCGCCCTGACGGCCCAATCTGGGTGTGTCAGAGCGTGTAACGTGCCTATAGTAGGCCATTACAGTCCTGTTGGTCGTGATGGCCAGTTCTATTCTGTGTCCGCCCATGTGTCAGTCTGTCTTAGGTTTGTGGTATAGGGCGGTGTCTGTGTGTCGGTAGTCTCTGGATCGGTCAGTTTAGGTGACTGGGTGCGGTCTCTTCCTTGACTACGACAGTTCCCTAACCACTTAATCTAGAACTGCTAGCATCCTTTTCTCTGGTCGCGTAGCGGCTGTTCCTTGACTGTCGGGTTTGCCTAGCGGTCGAGTGATGGCTCGCTTTGCCCAGAGTGTCGTCCTCTGGTGTTTCTGTTTGTCTTGGCTTGTCCTTGTGGTCTACCCGCTTTCCTGTTGACGTCTCTTGACATCCTATGAGGGTTAAGACTATGTCATAAGGCACTCAGGAGTCTTCTTGCTTGTGGTGGGATTCTCTTTCCTACTGTTGAGTCATCATTATCTGGTTCCTGTCAACCCGTGTCACCCAGTGGTTGACAGGCAACCTTGTGTGTGTGTCTTGACGGTTCTGTCCAGTTCGAGACATGGTTCTGGCTGCAATGAGGTATTGTCTTACCTCGATCTATGTGTCCAGATGTGTTGAGGGTCCTCGGTGTTCCCTCAAGTCTTCGCGTGTCGTTTCCTCCGACAGTGTCATTTTCTCTGGCTTAGGATTAGACCGATTGGTGGCTTGGTCTGCTATTAGTGACAATCTTAGCTCCGAGTTGTTTGACTCAAGGATCATTACGTGAGTAGTCTAGTTGCCTTGTCCCGAGTTTGTCGGCAGGGGCTGTGTTACCATTGGTGCTTCGAAGTATGTGTGATAATCCTCTTTTACTTGTCTGTACTTTCACACTCGTGTTTTGAGTCTCTATGTCTTGTGAGGCTTCACTAGTCATAGCCTTACGTCACGTTACGGCATGACGGCTCTTGTAGCAGGGCACTTTCCCGATATACGGTTCTTAAGCTAGTTCCGTGGGCTTCCGGTCCAACCGTAGCGTCCTTCAGAGGGGGAATACTAGCTAGAGGCCTGACTTAGGCAGTGGGCCAGTATGTGCACACGTGGTCAGGGGCTTTGGATGAATGCCGACAGGCGTTCCCAACAAGGACGGCGGCGCCTCCTGCTGTTTAGGCTCAGCGGGGGCCGGCGTAGCAGGCTTGGGCGCGCCGTATCGCTTCGCCATTGCCGCCTTCATCGTCTCGCGCGGCGTGCCGTCCGGAAATTCGAGGATCTGGCCGTCCGGTCCTTGGACTTGGATGGGCATTACTCGAAGTCTCCGGTGGCCGGGTTGTAGCGCAGGACGCCGCCATTAGCTGGCGCGGGCTTGGCGTCAACCGGGGCCGCGCTTTCGGCAGACTTCGCACGGAGCAGCGCCTGATAGACCAAATCCGCGTTAACGCTTTTCGGCTTATCCGCGCTAAACACGGACTTGCGCGCAACCTCAAAGTCGGCGTTGGTGACCGGGCCTGTGGGATTGTTAATGCGTGCCTGCTTGCCTGCGGCAGAGTTGGAATAGGCCGCCAAGTCCGCATTGGCGAGCTTGTCCATCCCCCAAATGCTGCCGACAATGGGGCCGGCGGAGGCGCGGTCGTTATCGAGAATTTTCTGCCTCACCTCCTGTGGCGAAAGTTTCGCCAAATCGGCCTGAGGGATGCCGGTGAACGCCGCCGCGAATGCAAGCGCATCCTGCGCCAGCGTTTTTGCATACACCCCTTGCTTCTGCGCCTCCTCGCCTTGAGACTTTGGCGATCCGGGGATCGGCTCAAGCGCAGTGCCGGCCTCATTCCACCGGTAACCAGCGGGCGGCGTGCCTCGTGCCGCGCGATCAGCGGCCTCCCTCGCTCGCTGTGCCGCCTCGTTAGCGCGCCTGTTTGCATCCTTGGCCAGGTCTAGCCGCGCCTGTTCGGATTGTGAGATGGGCTTGCCGAAGTTGATCCGCCCGCCCGCCTGCGCAACCTGTCCGCGATTCGGCGGCAGCTCAAGGTGAACGTGATCGCCCTCGTCAATCGCCTCGAAGCCCTGCGCCTTTGCCTTGGCGATGAATGCAGCACGCTCCTGAGGCGGCACCACGAAGTCCCCGGCCGTGCCCCGGATCTGCTGGCTGTTCGCAACGCCGCCAACTTCCGCGTTGTGTTGCGGCGTGCGCTGAAGGCTCGAAATCTGTACGCCGGGGAAGCCCTGCGCCAACGCCTTGAACTGCGACTGGATTTGCAGCGGGTCAACCGTGCTGGTCAGGGCGTTGTCCAGTACCTGCGCCGCACCGCCAGTGAACTGTTGTCCGGCAAAATCCACCGGCACCGGAGCCTGCCCCGGCGTGAGCCAGTAGCCGTTGCCCTGCGCGTCCGTCTGAAAGATGGGCTTAACCTGAGACTGGCCTTGATACAGCACCTTTCCGGTGCTGGCGTCCACGAGCGCATCGCCTACGACCTTCGGAGCAAGGGCCGACTGGTCGCCGCCGCCATATGCCGCCGCGATCTTCTGCGCCATCGCGGGGACCGCAATCGGGTCATAGTCAGGCTTCATGCCCGTGATGCCCTGTGCGGTTAGGTCGGACACGATCCGCGACCATAGCTGCGGACGCGAGTCCTCCGGCGCCGCGAGTAGCATCTGAGCGGCGCGGCCCACGGCGGCGTGCTTGGCGTCGTCAAGGGCGCCCAAGCTTTTCTGGATCGGCGCGACAGCATCGGGCGATGTTTGCGCGACAAGCCCAAGCAGGCCGCTACGCTGCTCCTGCGGGGCCTGTAGCGCCTGCGAGTAGAGCTGGCCCAGCCGCGACTGCTTGCCGCGCTCCCGGCCCTGCTCCACGCCCTTCATGGCGTAGTCGTAGACCTCCATCGGATTGATCTGGCTAGGCATCAGCTCCACCCTCCCCACGAACCGAATGCACTAGAGCCGTCATAGCCCGCGTAGTTGGGCGATTGGTACGAGTCCTGATTCGGCTCGAAGCTGCCGTAGCCGGACTGTGGCTGGTAGGACGACTGGCGCTGGCCGGCATACTGCCCATAGGCGTTGCCCAGCGCGCCGGCAAGGCCCGCCAGGTTGTTGCCTTGGTTGTAGGCGTTCTGTGCGGCAGCGTTGCCCATGTTCCCGTATTGCCCCGCCGCAAGGCTGCCGGCATTCATGCTGAAACCGCCCTGTCCTGCTGCCGCGTTCTGGCCCATGCCGATCTGCTGGAACAGGTTGTTGCGGTAGTTGTTGAGGTACTGCGACGCCAGCCCTTGGCTGTAGCCGATCACGTCCTTCGTGTGGCCGCCGCCGAACAGGCCACCATTGGCTGCCGCGCTCCGGTCGAGGTTCTGCAACCCGAACTGGTTGGCCGCCTTGAAGTCCGGCGAGTCCATGAAGCCGCTGTAGTCGCCGCTATTGAGCGCGGTCAGCAGCGGGATGCCCTGCTGCCCGAACTGCGAGTAGGGCATCAGGTCATTGCGGGCCTGATCGCGGGCACGATTGGCCGCATCGATCTCAGCCTGTGAACCCTTCTTCTGCGCATCCGCAGCATCGTCGGATGCGTTCTTGTTCCCGATATAGCCGATGACCGCACCGGCGACTGCGCCCCAAGGCATCCGTGCCTACTCCTTAGCTCCGGGCAACAGCCCGCGATTCCTCAACTCGCCGATCACGTCCGTGCGCGGCGTCCATTTCTGCATGTGTGGCTGCACCTGCATGTCCCGCAGCAGGCAATAGCGCAATCCGTCGAACGGCACACCGGGCACCAGAAAGCGCCACAATGCCCGCGCGCCGTCGATGCGCCATAGGTCGTCAAACTGCCAGCGGCGGCCGTGTACGCGATCCAGCGCGGTTTTCAGGCCATCCACGTTTGCCCCGAGGCTGGCGGCGCAATCTGCGGGGTCTCGCTCGATCACCGCCACCGGGCAATGCTGCTTAGCCAGCCACTCGGGCATCAGGTACGCGCCCGTGCAGCTGATCCCCAGCCGCCTACGGTCGCGCGGCCATTCCTCCGGCAGCCCCATAGCGAAGGGGTCGTGCAGGCATAGCGTGCGGTCGGTGGTGAGCCAGTTGGCTAGCCACGTCGTCCCGGACCTGGGCAGGCCAAGGACGATGAAGTCGATTACCGGGTCAGGCACACGATCATCGTCCAACGGTCCCCAATGGATTCATTGGTGACCCAATGTTCCTTGGAGTTGTCGAAGGTGTAAACGTCGCCCGGATACGTCCGCAGCTTGCAATCGTCAAAGCAGAACGCCTGCCGGCCGTTGCCCTTGAGCTGCGCGGCGAACTTTTCGTAGTGCGTGGCGTGCCAGCCGCCGTCCACATGCGGCTTCACGATGCCGCCCGGCGGGACGCGGGTAATCAGCACGCCGCCCAGCGTCTTGCCTTCCGCGATCTCGTACACGCGCAGCGCCAGCGCCTTCAGGGCCGGCAATTCCTCCGCGACCGGATACCACACCGACTCGTGCGGGCCGTTGAAGGCTGCCGCGTCGCCGGTGAAGTTGGCCCAATCGTTGTACCGCACCCACACGTCCGAAATCCGGTTGTGCGGGGTGCCGTAGAAGTCCGTGCGGGTCGTGTAGCGGTCCCACGCATCGGGGCGGGCTTCCAACTGCCGCACCGCTTCCGATACGTCTACGCCGGTCGTGACAAGCCGAATCACACCCGCTCCGCGTCAATCATGGCCGCCAGGATCTCGGCAGGCCGGTCGGAGGTGTCCCGAATCTCCCAAACACGATGCCGGGTGATACCCAGTCGGCGCACGGGCATCTCCTTGATGAAGTCGCCCGTCTCGCCGGCCGGAAGCTCGCGCCAGTCCCGCCAGTTATTGCCGCCGTCGTCGGAGTAGCGAATCTCTAGGCTCATGCGATGATCGCTCGCCAAGCGTCACCACTGACCACCTCAGCACTGACGCGCGTCGTCCACGCATTGCCGTCCGCGCTCGACTTGATCGCCGCGATTGAGTCCGTGGTTCCAGCCCCGCCGATCATCAGGAACTCGACGCCGTTATGCGTCACATCGAACGCATGGCATCCCAGCGCGTCGTCGGCCAAGTGCCAGCCGTTGTCGTCCTTGTGGGCGATTTCGCCGGAGTCGGTGCCAATGACGAGAATGTCGCCGTGCTTATGGATGCAGGTCACCGTGGTGGCCGTTGCGAACGCCGGCAGCACTTCCGTTGACAGACTGGCGCCGTCCACCGTGGAGACGAGCGCCGGCTTTGAGGTTGCCAAATACTTCATCCCGAACCACGCGCGCCCCCCATCCGAGTAGCGCGCGCAGCCACCGGTATTGACGTAATCCACGAGCGATGCGCCATCGCTCCAGCCGGTGCCTGCATCGCTATCGCAGTAGCGCAGGACGCCTTCCTTCATGCTCAGCCATCGGCCCGAATCAAGGTGCGAAATGGCGAGCGAACCCGTCTCTGCGAGCGTACTAAACGATGCAAAATTGTCGGCACTAAGCTTGACTCCATTCGAGCCGCCCGCCACCATGCAAACGTCTCCGGACACGGCGCCCCACCGGTCCCCGCCGGAGCCGCCCATCCCATCACCAGTGGATGCCGTCCAATTCACGCCGAAGTCGGCCGTGTAGGCAGGGTTGCCGCTGTCGCCGTAGGACAAAATGCGGCCGTCATTGCCTCGTAGAAGCCGCAGAGTCTTGCCGTTGATGGCGGCTGGCGTCTCCCATGAACCGCTCCAGTCACCCCTCAATCGCAGTTGGTGCCCCGTAGAACCGCCCCCCGTCACGCGCGTGGCGAGGATGGGGTTACGGATCGTGACGGTATCGGCCAGGTCATCAAACAAGCTATTGGCATCCCGCGCGCGCAGACCGTAGGCGTATGTGCCTGCTGCGGTCGGGGTGCCCGCCAGAACGCCCGCATTAGATAGGACCAGCCCCGGCGGAAGGGACCCCGTTCGCACGGCCACAGAGACCACCGCCGCGTCGCCCTCCGTCACTGTCACTGACGATCCCCAACACGCCACTGGGCGGTTCGAGCGGCGTGCACGGGCACAGTGGTCTGCTAACGAGCGCCGCATCGCCGACGGCGACGACGATACCACCGAACCCGTTGCTGCCCTCGAAGCTCGTGTCATGGTCCGCCTTCTTATTTAAAACAAACTGTCTCAAGTCCCATTAATTGTAGAAAATTCTTTATTTTATGTTAGACCTAGAATTATTGTGTAAAATTACATAATTTACTTCATTAAAGCCCAGAAAAAGACGTGTAGGATGAGAATAAATATAAACAATTGAGCATTTATCAATGACCTCGGCCAATATCGAGGACTATGCACGCCGTGTGTTGCCTCCTGATGGTATGGATCTTCAAGCTTTACTTTGCCCATCTATTTTTTTGTTGGTCACGCCTTCGTTGATGGTTTACCTTTTGGTGAGCAAAGGTGAGGCACGGTGACGATGGGGAACGATTGCCAGAGCAGGAGGTCACTGAGCAAGTGGAGGCGATCACCTCGAATGCGCCTTGAGTTCCCAGGAGTCCTTCTTCTGCTCGAGACAAGGGCAAGCGGGTCGCTTGGGAAGATGACCTAGAGCGATGGGGGTCCAAGTGTACGGACCCCGGGGAGCGGCTGATGTTGGCCTCGATGAAGGCTCTGACCGCTAAGAAGAGTAGGCAGAAGAAAGTGAGGCTCTTTACTCTACTGAGGAGTCTCTAGCTAGGGGTACCCATCACTTAGGCTCTCCGGTTGCTAAGCTGGAGGGGCCCACTTTAGTTGAGAGGACCTCCACCGAGCTTGCGGGAGCACGTGGGGAGGAGGTCGATTAAAAAATTTTGGCCAAGGTTGTTGAGGCGCGCAAGGACGAGGAAGTTAGGGCAAGGATCCTGATCGAACCGAATGCCACAGTCCCGAGTACAGGGATGACTGGGGAGGGGATCCCAACTTCAACTCCTCTAGGGAGGGCTTCTTCCTGATAGCAAGAGCGGTTCGTTGTATAGGCCTCCCTGTACAACTGCCGAGCTCTGGCGCCTCCATGCATCCGGGAAGAATTTTAACGTTGTTCCCTTCCCGTGCTTGTTGAGAAGGTCATGAAGGGGGGTTTGTGCATGGCTCAGCTAGGGGCTAAGATAATAGATTACTTGGTGCTGGTAGAGGGTGGCGAGAGGGCTCAGGTTCGGGCTCACGCTGAGTCCGACCGGAGGGTCTGACAATTAACTTCCGAGCTCGAGACCCTCTAGCGTGAAATGGCCTCACTCCATTCGTAGGCCCGAGTGAGCCAAGAGAGGATGTGGTCACTATCCGAGCAACTGTCCCAAGCTCGATATATGGCCAAGTTAAAGGGAAAGCTCCTAGAAAAGGAGCGTTAGGCCCATACAGCAAGTCTGGGACTGTGGACGGTCGAGCGAGAGGAGCTCGGGAATCACGTCCTAGAAGTAGAGCGGGCTAGGAGGGAGGCCGAGGTGACACCGACCAAGGCCGAAGCAAAGATGGCCAAGCTTGAGGAGAGGAAAAAGAGAGTCAGTGCAAAGGCGGTCGAGTGATATATGGGCCCGGAGGAGTATCGCGAGGCCCTAATGGAGGCTGCCTTTACTTATTATGAGTCGGGCTACCGTCCAGGGCTGCAGAAGGGTTTTGCCAAAGGCTTCAGGTGGGCAATATGTCAGGCCCAGGAGCGAGTCCTCGATGAGCTTACCTTCAACCCTGGGCAACGCTATGACTTGGGCGAAGAAGGTTTGACTTCTCCTTCTTCTTCAGCGTCGAGCGAAGGGGAAGGTAGCGAAGACACTTTTGCTCCTGTGGATGAGGGTTGACCGACTCTGATTGCCTCATGAGGGTGCACAGTGGAGGCAGTTCCCACACTGGTGGTGTTAGTGCTTGAGCCGATCGTCATCAAAAGAATTGGGGATGAGCTACCCTTGACTATAGGAATGGAGTCGAGCGCCGCGGGCCTTCCCACTGCTGAGCTTCAAGGTGGGTTGTAGACCTCCGACCCTTCTCCTATTTCCATAGAGTAGGCCAAGATTGTACTTGTTTTTATTGGCACCCTTCCTTTTCTTTACTTTTAACACGGCCATTTGGAACTTTGCCATGTAATTATTTTCTTTCAATATAATTTTTTTTAAACAAAGACCGACCAATCCGAACAGATACTGGTCGAGTGCACCCTCCCTCAAAGAGGGAGAATGTTCTCACTCCCCCAGACTGTATCAGTGGCCCTAGATTTTATTACTTTTAAATGACAGCATTACAAGGACAAAAGGGATACACCCCTGAATAATCAGAAAGGCCAACAGTAATAACGGCCCTTTCGAAACAACAAAACTAAAAAGGACTAAAAAGAACCAAATAAAGGAACTAGAAGGATCGAAAGGCTGGCAGACCAGCATCTTGAGGGAATTAATCTTAATTTAAAACATTTAAAGGCCCACCAAAACTTTGACAATAAAATATTTCTCATCATATTAACTTGTTTGACTTGGGTGGAATCCCTCATATTGCTTGTGTTGTTTGGGCTTGTCCAAGCCCATTTGTGGTGTTTTGTGTTGCATCCACAATCATCCATATAGGTTTTATTGTTAGGTCCATTTAGGCTAGTCCATTTTGTGTGTCCATTGTCTAGTCTCATTGTCTTAAGTCCCTTTTTTCCCTTTGTATTATTGAGTCAGTCCCCTTCATTGATCATCGAGCCCTTACTTCCCTCATTATATTTCCCTGATTTTTCTTGTATTAAGTCTCCATTTGCCCTCATGGAGCACCACACTAATCCCTTGTACCCTCCTTCTTCATCTTCCTATTCCCGTGTGGATTCCTTTTCCCATGCGGGCCCATCTCCTCATGGTCCTTCCGACTCACAAGCAAATATCATGGCCCACTTATCACCTCTTGTTTGCCAAACGGAACCGGCCCAGGCCCAAAGGCTCATTGCAAATCAACTTCATGGGTCTCCTTCTCTTGATGGGCCTGTTTCTCATCTTAATGGGCCTTCTCCTCATAATGGGCCCTCTTATCTTCATGGGCCTCTTTCTTCTCCTTCCTATGCGGCTAGCCCAGTTTTTAATGGCCAATTCCATCTTAATGGGCCTCCTCTTTCTTATGTGGCTAACCCAATTTCTGATGGTCAATTTTCTCTTAATAGGCCTCATTCTTATGCTGCTGGCCCAATGGGTCCTTATTCCCATGTTCATGATCCTTCCAGGCCCACATATCCTTCCATTCTTAGAATGGGATTCCCTTCTCCTCAGCCCGGATCCTCTCATCCGGCCCATTATTATCATTCTGGTCCAAATTCACACTCTCTTGCTCAAGCTGGCCTGTATTCTTCTCAATCTCTCCCCATCCAGGAGATGATTGATCAAACCCAACGCCGGCTTGATGAACTACAACACCGAATTGATCCCAAATTCTCTTTGAGTGTCCCGTTTGCATTCCAAGGTCTTCGGCTTTCACCGCGTTCACAAATTCCTGCATATCACCGCTATGGTGGAGTCGGTGACCCCTATGTGCACTTAAAGGAGTTCATTTATGAGTCGACCCAATTTCGACACAACCAACACTTGATAGCCTATCTGTTTTGTCTGTCTTTAGAAGGCCTGACTCGAGATTGGTTCTTTACATTGTCGCAAGATCAAGTGGTGAATTTTCAAGTTGTACAAGACAAGTTCGTTCAGGAGTATCAAGACCGGGTTGGGCCCAAGTATTCTATAGTTGATCTGGACCATGAGAAGATGAAGCCCGATGAGAAATTCTCTACCTTCATCGACCGCTGGCGTCGCCTCGCCGCTCAAGTCTCGGGGCATATTCCGGAGGGAGAGCAAATCAAGATGCTCATCTCTAATGCAATGCCCGAGTATCAGTTTGCTTTAGCCTTGAATGATATCACCTTATGAAAATAGCTTTATAGCTGAGCCCACTTCATCCGTCAATAACTTCTAGGTTCCCTTGACCCTGAGTCTGCCTCACCTTCTACGCCCACATACGTCTCCTATCCATCATCTCCCGTCAGTCAGCCCGCCATGAGTCAGCCCTCCACCACATATCCTTTCATGAGTCAGCCTTCCGCTCCTACAAACCCATATACCTCCATGTATCAACCCTCCATGAGTCAACCTGCCGCCATCCACAATCAGCCCTCTGCCATTTCATATCCGCATGCGTCTCCACCTCCGGTCAAGGAAACACCACACCCCGAGCAGGTGGATGCCGTCTACTACATACCTCCTCATCCCGCTCTACATATGCCTCCACCTAGTCCCTCCCCTAGTCACCATGTGCCTTTACCTTTGCAACCCCCACTTCCTTCTCCACTCCCATCTCCATTACCTTATTATACCCCTCGGCATCCGCCTTGCCTGAAGCAGGCTCCTCATTCTCTGTTGTCGGAGTCATTTATCGATATTTTCAGGGCTTTGATGGCTACTCACGCATTGCAGCTCCCTCCGATTATGCCTTGTCGACCCGCGATCAGAAATATGCTTCAATATTGTGAATTTCATCGCCAGTAGGGGCATTTGGTCGAGGATTACCCCGAGCTCCGGGAGTATGTTTATGTGATGTGACACGACTCTCTTGGACCTAGTATGGCAAGCAACCTAATGAGTTGGCAACATCACACTAGCGAACTCACTGGCCCTCTACCAGCAAGGGACCAGCCCTCACATCCTCCACTCGACATCGCCGAGTTACCCACGGGTTTGGGGTGAGTACCGAGTGAGTTGGCCGCCGATTTCGGCCCGTTCACGGTGCGAATTGTGCTTCCAAGATAGGTCCAAGGTCGTGTCACATCAGGAGACCCTCTGGCCTTACTGGCCCTCTACCAGCAAGGAACCAGCCCTCACATCCTCCACTCAGCATCGCCGAGTTACCCACGGGTTTGGGTGAGTGCCGGGTGAGTTGGCTGCCAATATCGGTCTGTTTGACTTGCAATTGTGCTTGCTTTCTTAGGTCTAAGGTTGTGTCACATCACCTAGCCTTCTTTGCCTGCATGGCTATCGGAGGATCTTGCTAGTTCCCATGCATATCTACTGCTACTCCCAATGCACCTCTGCTGCTTGCAAGTTGCATGGGTGCCTCCCCATGCCGTTGTTCACCTGCGCACGCAAGAGAGGGGGGTGATAGCACTATTCACATGGTTTTGGAGATATGTAAAAAATTGTAGAAAGGCCCCTCATATAAGTTGGTTTGATCAATGAACACATATTTTATCATTTGGCATCCTATTTTGTTCATTCACAATGCACTTTGTAGAAATCAAATTTAGAATAATGATTATGTAATTCTCTCATTTAAAACAAAAAGGCTCAAGTCCCATTATTTGTAGAAAATTCTTCATTTTATGTGAGACCGAGAATTAACATATACAATTGCATGATTAAATTGATTAAATCCCCAAAAAATGATGTGTGTGATGCGAATAAATGTAGACAATTGAGCATTTATCATGTACTCCTCCCAAGGGGTATGTTCTCGTGCAAATTCATGATAGAAGCAAAAGGGCTCGTTGTAGAAGTGACAGACCCACGCCTTCAAAGGCACCCTCGGAGTATGTGCGCCCTTCTCTCTCCCCACTAGGGCTAAATCCCTCCAGGTCTTCAGCAGATACTGGTAGTTGTGTGACACCCGATATCACCCCAACCTGTCAGTGTGACTGTAGTGAAGGTCATCCAGCACCACCTCCTCATAGGCCTCGCCCCTGATCGATAGTCCTGATATCCGGAATAGAGACCACAAGTCCTGTTAGGTCTCCCCCTTTGCTATCGCCACTATGTTCCACTGGCAGTTGAAGCACTCCGCCAGTGCCTGGTTGAGCCCCGTATAGCCAGGGTACCCATATAGCGCTGTAGTCACGGCATACTGGATCCCCGTCCAGTCCAAAAGCATCTTGTAGTGGTGGGTGATGCCCATCAACCACTCTATCACTCCCTGGTGGTATTTGTGCGAAGAGATCACGGACCAGCGGCCATACCAACTGACGACTATCTGCCGTAGTATCCCATCCAAAAGGCTATGATCATTATACCCCTCCAGCAAACTGCAGCCCTGATGGCTCTAGTATTAATCCTATCACCCCCTATGTCTCGACTCAGTGGTGGCCATGTAGGTCCCAAGAAGCCAGACCCAGCGCTCCAACATGGACCCCAAACTGGTACACCCTATTGAAGAACCCCAGGCAATCTACGTTGGGGAACTACCTCTATCTCCAGAAATCTATCTAAAAACTCAAAAAACTATAGACTGCGACCCCGTGTAGGCTGTCCCTGCCAAATAGAATGGCCCGCTCCAGCTGACGGTGCTCTCCAACTATAGAAGGGTCTCTTTCCTCTATACCAACAGGGATGAAGCTCTTCATGAACTCAAATAGGTGCCAGTCCAAAGGAAACTCTCCCAGGTAGCCTCCCGAGCGGTCATATGTATAAATGCCATCCATCTCGGAGATCCTAGTCAACTCTACAGCTCCGGCTTCACTCATCCTCTCTCCAACGGGACCCTCAGCCACCAACAACCACCCCAAGTCCAATTGGCCAATAGTGGCCGTAGTGATGATGGGCGGGCCCAAAGGAGGCAAGGGCCACATGGTCCACCTCACCGAGTGATCCTCCTCACAGGCAGCGCGGGCCAAACCTCGCCATAGCTACAAAAAATAGTGGCACAAAAAGGGGTGAATACATAGTGTTGGTAATATGTAAAAAGCTAGCACATAAAGAAAATATGTGTACATGAAAGGCATAAGAAGCTCCAAATACAACTACAATATAGCAACATGAGGAGCTCATGGGCCGTTCACCCTCATCTCCGTCTCTGACGCACGCCCCGTGGGGGGCACTTGTTGTACCCAAACATTTTCCTAAAGAAAATAATAAGAAACAAGAGAGAAAACACTCGCTGGCAGGGCGTCACACTGCAGAAGAGAAAACATTCGCGGGCAGGGCGTCACACTGCAGAAGAAGGAGTCTTTTGACCAGCCCAATTTTAATCATCATAAAAGTCTGGGCCCTGACAGGGGTTAAACGGTCATCAAATTCTGACTTCTATGGAACCTTAACCTCATTCCCCCGGGTTGCCAACAAATTTCAACCAAACTTTCAGTGAGAGGTCAAATGGCAAACAAACAATTGGTTTTAATTATACACGTACCCTCGATGGTTATAGGGGTCACTAAGCACCTCAATCTACATAACGACATTAGACATGCTTACGAAGTTTTCTAAAATCCCCAAACGCTTCGAATAGCTGGCATAGCGTTGTATGGCATGGCGCTTGCGGTTATGCCTCCACCATCATGACTGATGTTGTATCGGTTGGCGATTTTATTTGGCAGTTGATCAAGGGTATTCAGGCTCGTACCGATGCAAATAAACATCGACTGCGGTCGGTGGGGAATTGTCCAGTACCCAAATCCTAATTGTCTGATAAACTCAAGCCATGGAATAAATAGTGCACATGCTATGGCTAACTTATGTGTGCATATGTTCAATGGACGAATGCTTCGTTCTTTCATTTTGAATGCCAATTTAATTCCTAACTTTTATTATTTAATTTCGTGAGTTAAACAGGGACCTCCCATATCCCAACCTCCTCCTCCTCCTCTCTCTCTCTCTCTCTCTCTCTCTGCACAATGAGAACCCCTGGGAGTGTGAAGGTCTAGGTGGATGCATCTTGCTCTGGGTACGTGACGACACCGGGTCAGTCCCTGTAGAAGAAGCTGAACCCATCAGAGCGAGTGGTGAAAGAGGGACTCTACAGGCATCTGGTGGTGGGGATCGTAGGGGTAGTAGCAGATGCCGAGGTCCAAGGAGGGATGTCCAAGGAGGGATGCTCTTCTGAGAAGGTGGCGGCGCAATGGGAAGAGGACAGATGGAGGTGAGTGCAGAGGAAGGAGGAGACAGAGCGGAGGGTGGCCTCGGCATGGGCGGTGAGGTCTCTAAGAAGTGAGATGGTGGGACACACACCGGCATCGAGGACAGAGGAGGGCCATGGGAGTCCGGGGAGCTTGCCTTCCACGGGGGGAGAGGGGGGTGCCTGGGTGGGAGGCAGAGGAGGTGGAGCGGAGGGTGGCCTTGGCGTGGGTGCCGAGGTCTCTGAGAAGGGAGATGGTGACACTCACATAGGCATCGTGGACAGAGGAGGCCATGGGGAGGAGAGGTGGGCGCTGGGGTGGGAGGCGGAGGAGGGGGGCACTGCTGGGAGGCGAAGTGTTGCAGGGTGGTGCCACCGATGCTAACACCACCGGCAGCGTCATGGGCTATGTCGTGAACGTCAAAGGGGTGTGCCCGCCGGAGCTGTGGGTGATAGCCAGCGGCGAGAGTGTGGCCTGCTGCAGTGCCTGCGACGCCTTCAGCCGCCTGAGTACAGTTGCAGCAGCGCCTACGGCAACCCCACCACCTGCCAATCCACCTCGTACTCGCAGTTCTTCATGAACGCTTGCAGCGAGAGTGTGAGAGAGAGAGATGAGAGAGAGGAGGTTGGGATTTGGGGGGTCCCACGAAATTCGGGTAGGCTTATGTGAGCAGTTTTGCACTGGTAAGGAAGTTTTACAGCAGCCATTGGATTTAACGAAATTAATGGTGTAGATTAGGTGGCAGAATAATCCATTGCCACAGGTGGCAATGGATCCTACCTCTGTCTCTCTCTCTCTCTCTCTCTCTCTCACCCAGAGAAACCACACATGCAAGATGATTTTTAGGTGGTTCAGTCTCTACACAAGACCAACATCCACCCCTCACTCAACCTGAGTGAGGCTTTACTATCAATAGAACCTGTCCAACCCGCATTGCTGCCTCACAGCTTGTACACACGCTATCCCATAGCTTTACAACATTGATTCACAGCTTCCTGACGCTGCCTCACAGCTTGATATACTAAAACCAGATAGATGAATTAAAAGGAAAGAAATCAGAATAGGGCCTTGGGATTTCAGAATTCCAACACATCTAAGAGTGTGACTGCAGGTATTAAAAGATTGGATGGTATGAGATCCCAAGTCTTCAAGAGTCTTCTGCCAATCGAATTCTTGCACAGTGGTTCAGTGGAGTGATGGGGACATCGCCTCCCTTGCCCCCACTCATGGCACGTCTCCTCACCTCGGACGCATCTAGCATGGTCTAGTTATTAAAAAAATTCCTTTCATCTTCTTCTTAACCCTCCTCTTTCTTCATTTTGCGCAAATACCCTCCTGCGCCCCTTCTTCCCTCTTCCTGGATTGGGCTTGGCCCACTTATCATCTACTTCTTCTACTCTTTTTTCGAAGTGGGTTTGGCCCATTTTTTTTAATGCCAACAAATGTCCCCCACTCGCAGGTGTCACGAGCAAGAGATGAGGGAGTGAGATCTGCAGGTGCAGCTTCTTTCCTTGTGAGAGTCTTCAACTTCGTGAGGGTGTCCATGGCCGCACACTGCATCGATGGGTCCTGACCGGGAGTCAGGGACCAACCGAAATGATATTCGTCGATATTGGGTGTATACCAATGCAAGGGATTTAGGTTTCTCCAACTTAGACGAAAGGTCTAGGACGGATCACTCGTTTGAGACCCCGGAAAGGCCTTAGGCACCGACTTAAGGTGGTTCATCGATGCTGGGATTGCATCAACGTAAGAAATTTCGGGTTTCTCTGACTTAGACGAAAGGTCTAGGTCGAATCGCTCGGCTAAGACCCCAGAAAGGCCTTAGGCACCAAGTTAAGGTGATTCATCGATGTTGGGACTACACCGACGTAAGAATTTTGGCTTTCTTCCGACCAAGACAAAAGGTCTAAATCGGAGCCTTTGGCGAGGGTGCCATATGAAGTGGATTCGTCGATGATGGGATTGCATCAACACAAGGATTTCGAGTTTCTTTCGACCCAGATGAAAGGTCTAAATCGGAGCTTTCGGCGAGGGTGCTGCATGAAGTGGATTCGTCGATGCTGGGATTGCATCAACGTAAGGATTTTGGTTTTCTTCCGACCCAGACGAAAGGTCTAAATCGGAGCTTTCGGTGAGGGTGCCGCATGAGGTGAGTTCGTCAATGCTGGGATTACATCAATGCAAGGACTTTGATTTTCTTCCAACCAGGAGGAAAGGTCTAAATCAGAGCTTTCGGTGAGGATAACGCTTAAGGTGGATTCATCGATGCTGGGTATTGCATCAACGTAAGGATTTTAGTTTTCTTCTGACCCAGACGAAATGTCTAAATCGGAGCTTTCGGTGAGGGTGCCGCATCCTTTCTTATTCTTCTTCTTCCTTTTTCTTTTTCTTTTTTTTCTCTTCTCATTTTTTTCTTTCTTCTTTTTTCATTTCTTCTTCTTTTTTTTTGATCACGGTGGGACCGGATCACAAAGGCATGATAGTATCGTCGACATTGGGCTGATGTCAACGCAATGGAATCGGGTTTAACCGGCTTAGATGGAAGGTCTAAGCCGTGCCACTCGGCTGAGGCCTTAGAAGGCTATGGGTGTTGAGTTAGGGGGTTCATCGATACTGGGCCCACACCGATGCAAGGGTTTCGGTCTCCTCCGACTTAGATGAAAGGTCCAAGTCGAATGCTCTGCTGAGACCCCGGAAGGCCTTAGGCACCGAGTTAAATTTTTTGGTGTTTTATGCAAAAAGCTCCATGATTGAATCTTCTTCATTGTGGGGTATTGGTTTCAGTTGATCGTCGAGCTGGGGAAGCGGCACATAGTATAGCTTCAGGTGTTTCCCATTGAGGGGCAAAAATTAAACTTCCCTCCGATGGTTGACGATGATATAAGCACCACCTTCATAGACTTTCTGGACCACGTAAGGTCCTGTCCAGTTTTCATTCAATTTGCCTTTGGGATTGGCCGCCATGACTTCTCTTCTCTTGACCATGACTAGGTCTCCTTTCTTAAATTCACATTCTTTGACGAGTTTGTCAAAGGCGTGAGTCATACGGGCCTGGTAGACCTGTATGTTCTGCTAGGCTCTGAGCTGCCATCCTTCTAGATCGGAAAGTTCCTCCAGTCTTCTTTCTGTGTTGGTTTGGTCATCCTTGACCAATTCATGCTGGATCGCCACTCGCAGTGAGGGTATCTCCAGCTCTATCAGGATGACCGCTTCCTAGCCGTGCACCAAGGATAATGTTGAGCATCCTGTCGGGGTCTTGTACACGGTGCGGTACGCCCACAGTGCTTCATACATCCTATCTTCCCAATCCCTCTTGCTAGAGCTGACCGTCTTGGCAAGGAGCGTGCATAGTATTTTGTTGAAGGCTTCTGCCAACCCGTTTGCTTGCGGGTTGTAGGGAGTGGACGTCCTCTAATCAATCTTGAATTTATCGACCAATCTATAGACCTTTTGATTCTAGAAGTGACTTCTGTTGTCGGAGACAATTCGATCGAGCACGCCGAATCAGGATGTAGGGCTTGCCACCAGAAAAGTCGAGGAAGAGTCGATGAAGCTGCCGTCTCCAGGATCCAAGCTGGCTGCCTGTGAACTGCACTGCTGCTGCGACCTTGTGTTGACCGATGGAGCAAGAAGAGAGGGGTGTATTGTGAGGGAATGGTGCCTGGAGGTGATGGGAGCGGGAGGACGTGGTGGGAGTCCCTTGGGGGCTGAGGGGGCAGTTGTGAAGGGAGTGGAGGGAGCTAGGGTTGTTGGGAAGAAGGGTGGAATGGGTGTGGTCTAGAGGGAAGTGGGGTGGGTAAAAAAACAAAACCCCTAGGTACCGGCCCCTCTAATTATGTGTCTCATTCATAGTTTATACTTATAGTTATTGCACTTCCATAAACTAATTTGGGTGTTTCTATGTTGCTTTGCAGGTCAACAGGTGTTCCAACGCAAGGCCCATCCCTCATGGCCGGCCAGAAGGGGTGAAGGATTGAGTTCCTTGGCTCGGCCTCTGGAAGTTCTTGCGGTCTTCGTCAGACTGTCTACCATCTTTAGAGGTCTTACGGAAGCCGTTTCTCTACTTCTGGAGGCCGATAGGCGATCGTTTCATCCTGTGCCTGAGCCTTCTTCCCGTGTCCTACTTTGGTGCTGGCAGCAGATTGTCGTCTGATCGCACTACCTGTTCAGTGGTTGGCACACGACCGTTTTCATCCTGCATCAGCACCATCTTGGCTTGGTGAGTGTCTTCATCCATCTCCCTTTCCAAGGTATGTAGTGCATTCTCTCTTGCACTGTCTGCCTTGGTGGCGATCACGATCTGGTGGTGTGCACGGGTGGTTGATTTTATTGCATTATTTGCTTTTCTCTGTGTTCTATTTCATGCCAAATTAGTCACACTTGTTCACCCATGCCCACCCTTCCTTTTTCCATGGTTAAAAATATCTACATCCCTTTTTTGGTGATCACGATAGGACACTTTTTGCCCATCACATTTTTGACATTGTTGACCTGCTCCTCTGCATTTGTTTGAGTCGGTTTAAGTCTCCTTGGATTTTTCATTTCATTTCTTGGCATTTTCTGTTCTCTGGATTGTTTGTGGTCCTCTGTGGGCCGTCTGTCATACAGCGATCGGTCGATAGACCGCCTTGTTTCGCCTCTGGTACGTCCACCCCCCTTTAGTCCCTATCATTTGTTTCTTGTGTGTGTCTGTTACTTCTTGCGGTCCTGTTAGGGTCGTTTTCCGCAAGTTATGACTATTAAGCAGACCGCCTTCTTCACTCAGGTACGCACCTGTTGGTTTCTATTGTTGTTTACTCTAGTTTCTGTGTTTTGTTTTTTATTGTCCCCTGGATTGTTACGGTCTTCCCTAGACCGTCGTAGTATTTGAGCAGCCCTATCTCTGACCGTCGCATGGGCAGAGTGTTATGTCGCTATCTGTGTTAGTTTCTATTATTCGCGTACACTGCTCTCTGGACTTTTGTGGTCCTCCCAGGACCACCTACCTCCCTGTGCGGTCTCCCATCAGACCGCTATCCTATTACAGCACCCCTGAGATTGATGCTTATGCTTTATTATTTATCATCTTGTTACTTGTTTTGGGTGTTACTTATCTCCCCCTGGTCATCATTCATGTTTATGCTATTGTTGTTATCTTTGTAGCATTGTGTGATCATTAATTGTTATTTTCTAGGCTAGAACTTCAAGCACTCCGGTGCACATAGGACCATCCATTTACCACATTTTAGTTGCATACCTACCTTGGTAGGAGATCCTCTCGCCTCCATATTCCTTGGAGCCGACCAGGTGATCCTATCCAGGACCTCTGTAAGTCCCCGTGAGCCGTGAATTCTTACACGGACGTCGGACAGGTTGCACCATTACCACCCCGTGTCTACGTTGCATTCGTGAGAGAGAGTGCACCTAGAGTCAACCAAGTCCCTCGGTCCACCCCTATTAGGAGTCCTATTGTTGAGAGAACATTAATTTAATTGAGGTTACTAAGGTTCTTAAAAGGGGAAACATATAAAAATTGCGTGCATCATTGCAACTTTGTTGAACATTGGTTGCCTCTCATCCCTTCTTTTGTGTGTGTTTTGTTATTCATTTTGTCTAGGTATGACTACTAGTTATTATCATTCTCTTCCTGGTAGGTGCTGCGTTACATGTGGAGTTGCTTCACACCCATAGGATCATCTTCTAGGGGCAATTCATCATTCATCTCCTATCTCAACCCCTTGTTCAATTCCACCTCCACTATGTCGTCTTAGTTCATAATGTAACAGAAGTCCACAACTAGTATAGTGACGAAAAGGAAAGTACAACTACATGGGGCATACCCCTGCTTTGGCAACTGGCAACTTATCGTGGGCACTAGAACCATGCTGAGCCTCAGACGCGCTCCTCTGAAGCCTCGCCTCACCTGAAACATGGTAAAAATACGTAGAAAACGAGCCTCATAACAAAAGGCTCAGTAGGGATCACTCGGACCCCTACCTTGTAAAACGAGAAATCACGTCACAAGCAGCTAAAGATGAGTACAATGGAAATAAATAAATGAAAAAGCCCTACCACTACTGGCACCGGTCTCACAGTGTGAAAATCGAGACACACATTACGGTGACAAGACCAAGAGTCGCTACCTGACAAGACAGGAGTACCACCCACTAGAAGCACAGCTAGATGCGTCCCCTGACAACCTACACCGTGCCGCAGTGTCTCCCTACTCGCCCCAGGTGGAAACTGAGACACACACAAGTATCACTGATAAGGGTCTAGTCTGGGTCATGCTCATCAGCACGCGTCTGAGGTCCCCGACCACGTGTGCACACACTGACTGACTGCGCTACGTCAGGCCCTCTAGCTGGTTCTTCCTCCCCGCCCAGACTCGAGCAACCATAGTAGGAGGCCCACGGCAACCAGCCTAAAATCGTCTCTCTCGGGTAGCCTCGCCACCACTCCCTGGTGGGACCACATGCGTGCTGGAAGGCTATGGCTAGTGGAGGGTCACTGAAGGAGTTGACTCTCTAGTCAACGAAAAACGATGCCTGAACTGGACAGGTACAAGGACCACTCCTCATACCGACACCAACTCATGGTGACACAAGCTGAGAACAGCACCTCTCAGGACCCCATGGCACCCTACCGCATGGCCCCCACGTGATGCCCAGCATCACTCAGGCCACGGGTTAGCACGTGGATCGAGGTCCACTTACGCGGGACTCGAATCGGCAAGGAACAAACTTTTGGTCAGAGAGCACACAGTAAACGGTCCACCTTGGCCGTTTCTAGGTAAACGGTCGGTCGATGGATCGCCTTGAGGACTGAGATGGTCCTCTCTGAACCGCCAAACGATCAAGGATGGTCACTAACAAACTGCCCCTAAACGGACAGACACGATCTGCCTTGGAGTGTGTAAGACACGAGCGGTCCCTCTTGGGGCTGCCTCAGAGTGTAAACGATCTCCCATGGGACCGCCATACCTCTGGACTGAACGAGAAAACAAACGGTCATCCTCAGACCATTCAAGGTCTAAACAGTCCAACACAGGGCCGCTTGAGGATCTAAGCGGTCCCCCTTGGGACCACTAAGCCACCCAATGGCATGAAAAATTGAACGATCACCTCATGATCGTTGGAGACTTAAACGGTCTTACCTGGGACTGTCCAAAGGGACTAAGCGGTCACCTCATGACCGCTAAGCCCAAGACTATGCAACGGTCAAAACTCAATGGTCAAAAATGCCTCGGGAGTCACACTGGCTCCACCGGGGAAAACAGTCAGCCTCTAGGCCGTCGAGGAGTGAAATGGTCATACGATAGACTGCGTATTCCACCGACACTCCCTGGTCGGTAGGCGGTCAACCTCTGGGCCGCGCCGCCATAGAAACGGTTCCTGTTAGGACCATTTCTATTCCGACAACCCGAGAACGATGAACCACCGTGGGATTTGCCATTCCACACCCCGATCACCCCCGGGTGATGGGGAAACAAGGGGTAAACTCATCCCCCTGTCCCTAGGAACCCAATGGCGCCCTCAACCATCGATTAACGTAGTAAACGCTAGATCGGCGCTCAAAACCCCAAATCATGGATTTCCCTTCCCAGGCTCAAACGAACCCCTCTCGACCTCCTCTCGGCCTAGTAATCGCAGGGAAGACGGTAAATGAGCTAAGGATCCATCACCCTACCTCGGGGTTGCTCGAAATGCGGCGGATCTCTGCCAATCCACGAAGAGCGCCTTAAAACCCTTGATCTCCCACGAGCTCCCATGAACTGCATGCCGCCGCGACCACCTCGCCGCTGCTGTCACCGCCGCGTCGTCGCCTCACCGCCATCTGCAACCGGAGGGGAGCGTCGCCGCGGTCATGTCGGGGGAAGAAGAGGAAGAAGAGGGGGGGCAGTTCTCACGGTGGAGAGGGGAGGGAGAAGAAGAAGAAAAGGTGGAAAAAGAAAAAGAAAAGAAATGGCTATTTATAGAAAATCTTGATTTTTTAAAAAATATGAAAAAACTAGCGTTCATTGCTATCCTTGTTATTTCCATTACCTGATGTTTCTTTCGATAACATTATAAATGGGCTAATCACTTATACATTGCCTATTAGACCTACTGAGCATTCGCTCACCCAGTTATTTTTCCCCTTTTCAGGTAGCTCTGGCGAGGATACACAAACTGATGGGGACGGACAAGAGTGAAGACCTGGGTGCAAGCCAATTAGAAGTTTTACCTGGTGGCAGTCTTAGCATAGATTGTGTCAAAGATGTGTCATTGTGTCTAGTTGCAAAGAGTTGTATTTTGTGTTAGTCATCTTCACTTGGGACTGTTTGTATGACGTTAGTAACTTGGATCAATTGTTTTTGATTAAAAGTTGGCACTTTATCTAATTCTACCCTCCTTTCGGCACATTTATTTAATTACATTATTGCTCTGATTGTCACGAGTGATTATAGCAGTTGTGTTATGATTTTTTCGCATCGGGGTGTGACAAGAGGTGATGGTTAGGGTAGGGTTGGTAGGGAGCCATGGTGGTTGAGCCATTAGGGTGGTCTTAGGCCAGGCGGGTGGGATTGGAGGAGTTTTCGTGCTCCTCGAGCTATGGTGATCCGGGTAGGAGGGGGAGGGTCGAGGTGCATAGACCTTCCTAAGCTCGGTCTTCATTTCATCCCAGGTGCGAATGGGATCTTGCCGCCGAACACTCTTTAGACCCTCAAGGTGCCACCATTCTTCCTTGCCGTGGGGATCGAGCGTCTACTTGGTGACTCACACCTTTTTTTCCTTAAACATGAGATAATGGTGGAAATATTTGTCCATGGAGGTCTCCCATTCTATATATATGTGAGGATCGTGAGATCCATCGAAACGGGGTAATTCCACCTGACAAAGAGGTAGTCATTAGGGTGCCGAGTGAGGTACATGGTTTTGGCGAGGAAGGGAAGGCACGGGTTAATAGATGCAAATGCCGTAGGATAAGACTTGTGAGAATAAGCCTAAAACTTACTCTGATACGATTTTGATGTGAGATGACTCAGGGGTGCAATGGGAATGACCGAATGTGCCTCGGACCTAAACTCGCAAGCACATAGACTAGCAACGAATTCGATATTGGCAGAGGTGCTCACACGGTACACGCTCTTTCCCAAAGGCAACTCCGGGATGATCGTGGGGTCCAGGGCGGGACCTCGCCGATCTAAGGGATGGCAAAGGCTCAGGGTGACCCCCAGAGGAGCTGGGATTCTCATGATTTTTGAGCGGCCAGCACACCGAGGGCATGGGTTATGTGGTGTTTCACTCGACTCACACCGCGGTGGGGCTCATAAAGCAAGCATGTGGGGGACGGGTGCTCTCTCACAATCTGATGAGAGTGGAATATTTGGAATATGATCCTAAATCAGCAAAAGGACCCGAAGACATGTGCTGATTTTTGGCCTATTAGCCTATACAATTTCATGTACAAGATCATCTCACGTGTTCTCTCAGACCGCATAGTACGTGTCCTTCCTCGCTTAATCTCCAAGGAGCAAGGGGCTTTAATCAAGGGAAGTTCATTGAAAATATATCCCTTGCCAGGGAGATGGTTCAACACATTGGCAATCCATGCAAAGGCAGAAATGTAATCCACAAACTTGATATGGCCAAAGCCTGCGACCATATGGAATGGAGTTTCATCTTTGAAGTTCTCCGAAAGTTCAGCTTCGGCCTACCCATCATCTCTCTTATCGAACCACTGCTCACTAACTGTTGGTTTTCTGTCCTTCTCAATGGATAATCCCATGGTTTCTTCAAGTCCGCTAGAGGGCTGCGACAAGGCGACCCTATAGCCCCCACCCTCTTCATTTTGGCAGAAGAAGCCTTCAGTCGAGGTCAGTCCAACTTGTTCACTTGCAGCCGTGGAGGATTCTACCAAACTCTTAGGAGGTGCCTGACCATTTCTCATCTGCTTTTTGCCGATGACACTCTTATCTTCTCCAATGGTTCTGTGCACCACTCACGGGAACTCATGAAATTCCTTAAGATATATGAGGTTGCATCTGGCTAGCTTATCAACATCTCCAAAAGCTCATTTGTTGTAGCACGGGGTGCGCCGACATCTCTGGCTATCTCCATAGCTCAGATTATGAGCTTTAGGAAGGCCAACCTTCCATTCACATACCTAGGCATCCCCCTCTACTCTGGCCGCCTGAAGTAGGTGCACTTCTCCGACATTCTATCCAAGACTACGGCCAAGCTACAATCATGGAAGGTGACATTTCCGTCAAAACAGTCCGGGGCACAACACCATGCATGCGAGCCTTCTCCCCTTTTCTTTTAATCTTTTCCCCTTCTTTCATATTTGCATGACCAATGTTCAATTTCACATGGCTAACGCCCGGCCCAGTTCTCTTCACATCAATTGTAGTTCACATGTTGTAGTTGAAGCATCTTATCGTTGTTTATCCCATTTGTTTGTTGCTCCATTTTATCTTTTAACATGTTATCGTTTCTGATAAAAATTCGACAACATCTCCCCTTGACCCAGATGGTAAGGGAGTAAAAGGAGAACGCGCCCACGAGGAGTGGCGGAACCTGACAATTTGAGGTTTGTGCCAGGGGCAGCAGCACCCTTGAGGAAACTTTGTAGAACCCGAAGAAAATCAACGGGTGGGGAACACAGATAAGATAGGATGGGGGTGCACTGAGAAAGAGGAAGGTGGCAAGCGTGCCGAGCGAGAGGGCTCAAGGAGCGTGCCGGGATGGATAGGTCAGAGGGTGCACCGGCCAGGGGACATAAAGGCTGTGCCGGGATGGGGGTGCACCGGATAAGAACTGACTGAGGCGTGCCGGCCTGGGAGGATTTGGGGTGTGCCGGGCTGGCCAAACAGAGGGTGTGTCGGACAAGATGGGTTGGCGACTGCACCGGGCAAGAGGAAGAAGGGCGGTGCCGAGTGAAGAGGTTAGGAGTGTACCGGGCAGGGAGGCTGAGGAGTGCACCGGCCAGAGGGTTTGGTGGGATCTTGATGGAGGATAGTAGACGGTGCACCAGTGAAGTAAAATGGTTAACGGGATGGGTTAAGTCTAGGCCAAGTAGTGTAGTAGTTGGCTAAGGGAAAAAGATTAGGAATGTTAGGAAAACAGGAGATCAAACTACCTGGGAGAGGGAACATCTCCTCTTAAAGGGGGAAACACTTCACTGAGCTAAACGACATGTTCTGGAGGCAGACTCACAGGGGAAAAGAACACACAGGAAGCCACTAACGGGGGGAGGGGGTGAACCCTTCCCGATGGTGCTACACCAGGACGCTGTCCATTGGACTGAACATGCCAGTTCAACGTAAAAGGGGATCACCATACAAGGCCAGGACACCAGGGAAAAGGGTGTAGCAATTGGCAAAACACAGCATGAGAAGAAACTAGCGCAGATGATGGGAACCCAAAAAGGACATCTTTTTTCATGCAAGAAAGTGACCATGGCCGGCCACGGCTCATACATTACAGGGTACATTCGAGCTAGGCTACAGAAAGACAGGGAAGAAGAAGAACAGGAAGATGGGTGGAAAGGAGAACATGAAGACGGGGGAAGAAGAAGAAATGAGGGAAGAGATGGGGTCGAGCAGGGGCGACGGCTCCCTGCCCTTCCCCACTCCCTCTACTACATGAAAAAAAAACCTCTCGCTCCCTCCCTCTCTCCTTCTCTTACTCTCTCTCTCTTTCAGTGGCCTCTGGAGAACCTTCAACGCCGGAGCAGCCTTCTTCTGCCTCTTCTCTCTGCCCTCGTCTGGGTCTCTGTATCTGTTCCTCTTCCTGTTCGCATGGAGAGGAGGGGTTTTTATACCCTCCGAGGCGGGGGGAGTCGATGGCGGGAATGTCCGAAGGCGACGGGCATTAAACGGGAGTTGACCCTTCCCATCCTTGGTCTGCAGGGGTAGCCTGGGTGTCTTCACCAGCGGGCGACACCTCATTTAACTCTGGGATACCCCGCTGCGCGCCGAGGACTGTTGGGCATGACCCTAGATTTCCTTTGTCGGTTGCACCGGGTGAAGGGGGATGACCGTTGTGCCGCTGGAGGCGCCAGATAGGTGTGCCGCTGGAGGCGTTGTGAGGGTGTGCCGCTGAGAAGCATTAGATGAGTGTGCCGCTGGAGGGCACTTGGGAGCGTGCCGCTGAAAAGCTCTGCAGGTGTGCCGTTGAGGACGTTTGAAGGAGTGTGCCGCTGGATGGGGGCAGCCCTGGGTGTGCCGTTGGTGGGGCAGACTTGAGCTCGGATTGCGGTCCACTTGATTTCTCTTCAGGGCCCCATGGGTTGTGAGCTTCCTGGGGTTGACTCTTCTTCGCTGTCATGCTTCCGGAGATGGCTTCACGGCAGTGTGCATATTCGGGGAGTCTGGGTGACCCATCTCTCCGGAGGTGGGGGGGTTTCTTCACTTGATGCTGTTGTTGACGGGAGACCGAGCAGGACATACGGACGTGTAATTTTACACGTCCACACCTTCCTGGCCACAAGACTACGTGGCTATTGCATGTCGCCGCTATGGTGGAGTCGGTGACCCCTTTGTGCACTTGAAGAAATTTATTTATGAGTCAGCCCAGTTTCGACATGACCCGTGCTTGATGGCTTATCTATTTGGTCTGTCTTTGGAAGGTCCGGCTCGGGATTGGTTCTTTTCTCTTCCGCAAGAGCAGATTGTGAATTTTCAAGCTGTCCAAGATAAATTTATTCAATAGTATCAAGACTAGGTTGGGCCCAAGTATTCTATGGTGGATCTGGCCCACGAGAAGATGAAGCCCGACGAGGAGTTCTCTGCCTTTGCCGACCACTAGTGTCACTTGGCCGCGCAAGTCCCGGGGCACATTCCGAAGGGAGAGCAAATCAAGATGTTGATATCCAATGCAACACCAGAATACCGCCTCATTTTAGCCCTTAATGACATCACCTCCTGGCAATAATTTTATAGCCGAGCCCACTTCATCTGCCAACAAATCCAAGGTTCCCTTGACCCTGAGTCTCCACCATCCACCTTCACTTACACCTCACCCTCCACAAGCCAACCTTACGCTCCCATGAGTCAGCCCCCCCTGAGTTAGGCTTCTGCCACATATCCTTCCACGAGTCAACCTCCCACTTCTACATACCTATACACTCCCGCATATCAACCCTCCATGAGTTAGCCTTCCGCTTCCACATACCCACATGTGTCTCCGCCCGTGTCTTCCCCTCAGGTCAAGGGAACACCACATCCCGAGTAGGTGGATGCCGTCAACATACCTCCTATCTCCCTTCCCGCTCCACATATGCCTCCACCGAGTCCTTCAACTAGCCATGCACCATTGCCTACGCAACCTCTGCTTCCCTCTCTACAACCTTCTCCATCACCTTCCCATGTCCCTCGACATCCACCTTGCCCAAAGCGGGCTCCTTGTCCTCCATTGCCAGAGTATTTCACTGACATTTTCAGGACTTTAATGGCCACTCACGCGTTGTAGCTCCCTCCAGTTGTGACCTATCGACCCGCGGTCAAGAATATGCTTCAGTATTGTGATTATCATCACCAGCAGGGGCATTTGGTTGAGGATTGCCCCAAGTTTCGGGAGTATGTTTATGGCTTGGAAGTCGAGAAGCGGATCGATTGGTCTGCGATTCACAAGGTTGTTCTTTATCTCCGTAGCAAGCAGCAACAGCAAGCGTCGCTCAGGTAGTCATCTCCACTACAAGACCAGGGGCACCCCTGTGGTTCTTTATCTAGTAATGCGCCCGCTCCATCATCTCCATCTCCACCTCTACCTACCCCATCATCTTCCCCTATTCTTACACCATCTCCGCAACCTCCACGAACCCAAGCCTCTGCTCAGGCTAGCACCACCCTTTCCTCCTCCATTCCAGTTACCACCACTTCCACTCCCAATACCGCCCGACGTGTCGTGTCGATGCATCGATGGTGGGCACCATGACCATCCTCTTCATCTTCTCCATCACCTCCATTGCCCACATCACCATCTCCACCATCCTCACCATTGCCTAACCCGTCGCCATCACTTTCGCCACCTCCTCTCCCCAAATTACCTAACACACTATTTCTGCCTCTGTCGTCTACACCGCCACCGACTTCACCTACATCCTCCACCATTACCCTCATTGCCCGAGCCTGAGCAAGCTTCGCCTTTGCCTATGCTTTTTCCTCCTACACCTACACCTGAACCTATCGTTACCATCACACCTTTGCCCACACCCACACCTAAGCCTATCATTGCCACCATTCCTTCCCCGCTTGAAGCCTCCACGCCTTCCAAACCTACTACCTCCACTTCTCCATCCACTTCCACCGCACGGAGCGGGTGTGTGCTACCTCCGATGCCCCTCAGGTCTAGTCCCTGGGGAGATGATGAGCCGAGTCAGGTTTCAGTTGTGCATTACAAGATTCAAGATTTCATTTGTCGGATGACGATCCATGTTCTGGTCCCTAGATATTTTGGGGATGAAGAGCCTGCACTTCTAATGAAGATGGCTGCCAAGAAGAATTCTCTCGCATTGGTGCCAGTTTCTTCTCGAGCGAGGCCGGTAGCAATCTCATTGCCTGCCGGTGAATTCACTATGGATGCTATTATTTCCTCTCGCTCCATTGTTATTCAGTTCACTGACTGAGAGGGGTTCTCGACCCAATTGGTGCTAACTCATACGACCGCCAAACAGATTATGAGTTCTATATTCAAGGGGCAATTGGCCGTATATTCCATGCTGTCAAAGGACATTCGGCACATATCCGTTTCTGCGATCCTCGGAACACGCCGGTCACACCGGTACCATCATGGAGTAGGTGAACGACTCGGTTTGCCCGCTACGGGGTTCCGTAGGTTTACTGGAGAAAACACGCGGAAGCTGCGGAACACGTTCTGGGACCTCCGAAATCGATCCGAAACGCACGGATCCGAACCCGGAAGATGTCTGGAAAATAATTCCAGGCATAATGGAAACAAATTCTCCAAGAAAAATACATCCGGGACTTGAGAAGAAGGACCCGACGGGTCTGGGTTATTACACCAGCGGCCCACGCGTTAAGCTCCCTCAGCGATGCTCTCCAAATATCCTCTACCCGGTGCACCTACCAAGCCCTACACCCGGTGTGGAACCTTCCCCTCTTCACCCGGTGAGGTGATGCAACGTTTTAACCGGCACAACCAGCCATGAATACGGCAGTCACTGCGTAGCGCCCTTGGCGCGCAGCAGAATCACATCGGGCCAGCCTCAATCCTGCTTGGCTATCGTTCTTTGGTGCATGCACGCAGACATTCCGTGCCAGGGGACAAGACGGGGGGGTCAGCCTCCAATTAATGGCCACTGCCAGCGGATGTCAATGGGGGTCGAAGGTATAAGAAGCCTCTATCCCGAACAACACAAAGAAGAACCAGAGGGAACTATGGAACCTTCAGAGGGAGAAACAATACAGAGAAGAGAAGAAGAGAGCTGTAACTGGTCCACCGCCCTAGGAGCTCCAGGAGCTCGGTGGAGGGAAAAGCCAGGGAAGAGAGAGTCAGCAAGAGGAGAGGGAGGGGCCTTCGTCCCTTCTTGATCTCCCTCCCCCAGGCTTTCTCTTTTTTTTTTCTTCTTCCATTATCTTTTCGTGTTTCTCCTTTTTTTCCTTTGATCTTGTGGTGTAACCTTGCATTTGGCCCCTCTCGGTTGAGATTGTCGCCACCCTATTTGCTATGAATAAAAGAAATTTCTTCTTCTTTTTTGTTGCGCTAGTTGGCCTCCCCATTCTGCAGCATACTTCGTAGTCCATCTTCTTCCTCCCTCTGGTCCCCTAGCTCCGTGGGCTACCTACTCTCCAGAACGTTGGTCTACCCCATTCAAAGGGTAGTGTCCTGGCGTGATACCATCAGATTGGCTTACTTCAATAATTTCCTGGTCTAATAGGGGGGATTCCCCTTCTGGGCACTGTTAGCCCCTTCTCTGAGTAGCTTGAGCCTGATACCTTGCTCAACAACCCTGGACTTCTCTTTCTTGGCGGTGTGTTCCTTGGTCGAGCCCAATCCAGTGCATCTTCTTTCCCCTTCTTTCCGACGGCACACTCAAATTAATCCCCATCCGGCACATATGGGCCTTCCTTCGCTCGGTACACTCTCACTCAGTTCTTACCCGGTGCACCTTAATCCTCCACCAACCCGGTGCGCTCCCTTCCTATGCCTTATCCGGCACACCTCAACCCATCTCAACCTGGCACACCTTTAACCTCTCCCAGTCGGCACACCCCAATCCTCCACCATCTCGGTACACTCCTAGCCCCCCCTCCAGCCCGGCACATCTTCTTCACCTTTCCACCCGGTGCGCCTCGGCCAGTTTGGCCCAGCACACGTGACTTCTTCACTGTCTGGCACGCTTGACCCAGCATTTCCCGGCATGTCCTGCCCCAAGCCTTTAACCAGCTCATACTAGTCTTCCCACCACCCGGTACACCCCAGCTTGTTTGACCTGGCACGCCTCAATCAGTCTTCACTCGGCGCGCTTGCAGCCTGGTTTAGCTGAACGTTTCTTTGCTTAATAATCCGCAGGCCATTAGGAGTTTTCTCAAAGGTGTTGCTACCTTGGCACGTGCCTTGAATTGTTGGATCATGCCACTCCTTGTGGGCGTGTTCTCCTTACACCTTCCCTAGCATCTAAGTCAAGGGGAGATGCTATCGAATTTTCGTCAGAAACGACAATACATTAAAAGACAAAAGGAAGCAACAAACAAATGGAACAAATAACGCTAAAAATGCTTCGACTAAAACAAGAGAGCTGTGAAGGACTCGATGGACTGAACAAGACATCACAAATCACTCAATAAAGGGAAAGGGAACGGGTCAGCTAAGAGGCTTCCCTGCATGCATTTCATTAAAAAAAACATATGATAACGTAAATGATGACTCTATCCTATGCACTTCACTATAAAAAAAGGGGAGAAGGAGAAAAACACTCATTTGACTACATTTAGCCATTGCAGCGTATTTCATGTGTGCCTGTCGACAGCCCTGTGAAGTAGTCCACATTGTGCTTCGTGTCTTTCGGTGGAGTAGTTGATTCTACTCTTTCCTTGTTATATCTGATTGTCCAGATTCATAGATTGTTCGGTGTTATTGCTTGATGGCAGTCTTTTATGCTATTTGTGCGATTTAAGAATCCCTTAGTGTTATTCTTGTTGGCATTTCCCTTCTGGTCGGGATTTGCTGGTATAAGATTCTTTCGTTAATTGCTCAGGTTGTTGTTGACCATTCGAGTTGTGGCAATGGCCGCACATATTGTTACGATATTTTGGTCATCCCAGCTTAAGTCTTGTCAGCTCCTGCCATGTTTTGCTTCTGTTGAAGTTGAAGTGCTCGATTGGAACCCTTTGGCTGAGAAGCTATTCGAGCAAACTATGCTCTTCCTTTTTTTTTGGTGAGCTTTTGTTAGTAAGCCCGATGCTTCCCATGTTGTTTGGTGGGTCTCATTGTGAGGTTGGTCTTGGAATTGCCGTTCTAGTACCGCCTTGTCCTGTGTCTGCTCAAGTGTGGACAACTTAATTTGAGCCTGATCATCTCCTTATTTTATGGTGGCTTTGGACCAAATTTCTGTGTCAAGAGCTGTTGCGTACCGTGTCTCGTCATGCCGTGCCCAACGGCCGACGTGTTAAGAGGCTCAATTGACATTTACAGGACGCAAAGGTAGGCCGAGATTAGTGCTTTTCCTTGGGCTTTGTGCTGAAGTTGGTGCTCTTCTCTACTACACTTAGACTTTTTCTACTCGGTTGCTCGTTGGATCAGTGCTCGAGGCGTGTTACATTGTGATTTTCTGGGATTGCAATGACGCCTAGTGTGTACTGAGATGCGAAGGCCGAGGTTCTTTCTGATACCTTTGTGCGTTATTGAGTGTGCATTGGAAGCGTGTGGGCTGATAACCCACGAGCCAAGGATTCTTTGCGTGTAATTCTGCCTGGTCGAGAGAATTGCTCATTCTCGATGTGACCCCATCTTAGCTGCATGTACCTAGACATTGTCGTGACCGTGCTGTTGTCAGTCATTTCTCTGGTTTTAGCATGGCATTTGTGAGTGTTGGGGAAATCATCGGCTTCTCTGCTGATAAAGTACCCTCTACTTTGTATTCCTTCTCATGGATGAGGCATGTTCGTAGTCCTTAAAATGCATTCCCTGAGATTGTGGAGTCTCTTATAGTTTTGTGATCGATTTCAATTGTGTGGGTCTTTCCTTGGTGAATGGCCTGATGCATGACTCGCTCCCTGTAGTCGTGTGCTCAGCTGTCGCCTGTCTTGATACAACCCTACTTGCAGTGTGTTCCATGGTTCTATGTGCCATATGAAGCCGAAATCCTACAGGTGCTGATGCTGTTGGCTGTTGTTTTTACAAGTGCTGTTTTCGTATGATTCTGCGTTTGTGTGCTGGACCATTGTCTCATCAGTAGTTTGCTGTGCTCCTTTTCCCGGTGGAGTAGCTCGCGACTCGATCAGATGCGATATCCGAATGAGGACTAACTTAATGTTGTGTGTGGTCCAGTATTGTTGATTTTACTGTCATTCTTCTGTGTAACAGTCATTGGCATTCTGTGTGCCTGGTGTTCTCTGTTTCTTTTGGCACTAGAGCCGATGATGTCGTCAGGCTGTCAGCTGAGAGGACTATGTCCCTTGTGTAAGCTGATGTTGGTTGTACCTGTCACTTCTATCGATTCATTTCTCGGTATTTGTTACTCTGGCAGTCGTGTCTCTTCCTTGCGAGACATAAACGACGTTGCCTTATTTTAGAAGTGTCAGACTTGCGTTCACATGTGGTCGTGCTCACTCCTAAGCGTGTATCCATGACAATAGCCTGACGCTGTTCCTCTGAACTCTATTTCTTGTACGTTGTATCTGTAATTGTCAGGTTGTTCTTCCCTGCCTTACCCTTGTCGGTCCTTAAATTTCGAGGATGAAATTTCTTAAAGGAGGGGAGGACTGTAACACCCCGGATCTCTGGCGGATCTTTAATGGGTCCTGCTAGATCTTTATTGGATTTTCGAATCCTTTTAGAAGAGTTTCAGACTGCTTTTGTAGCTCCCGAGTTGAGAACACTTCATCCCGTTTATCCTTCAGTTCCTTGACTCGTGGTCACTGCAGTCGCATTGTACTCTTCGCCAGGATTGTTTCGACTATTTTTGTGAATTTTTAGCCCTTGGTTAGGCATTTATTTGAATTTGTTAAAGAATTATTTAAAGTTAATAGGCATATTTATAATTTCCTGTTACATGTGGGGTATGGGAACCATGTGGAACAAAGGTGCTTGGCAGCCCAACCTGTCGCATGGATTATGGGGTCCATGTGCGAAGCCCCTCATGTCCGCCCACAGCACGATAGTGTGGGGCTCAGTGCTGCCATAAGAAAATACGGTCTAACCTTCGCTACCAGCTTGAGCTTTTAGCGCAACGGTAGACGCTTGATCCTATAAATAGATTTCAGAGCTAAGAACGTGCACAGACTTGGAGATGTACACGGACGCAAAATGGAGGAGCCATCATCGGTTGAGGGATCCTCAGCACGCTTTGAGGCATCCCTTCCTATTCTCATCAATAGCTTAAATTCCCCACCCTCCCGGGAGGTAGGGGAGGTCTAAGGTGATCAAAGGGAGTCCAGGAGATGCTACCTCATCTCCACATGTGATCGGCATCCTGAAGAAGTACTGCCTAAGAAGAAGGTGAGGACCCAAGATCCGGGCCTGGGCACGAGCGCATCGGTTGAGGACTTGTACCTCATCCAAGTAGGAGAAGACCCAGGCAAAACACTAAGGATTGGCACGAACCTATCTGAGCGTGATAAGTAAGCATACGTGAGCTTTCTCATGACCAACCAGGATGTGTTCGCTTGGTCCTAAGATGAGCTTCCCAGAATCCCACTAGAGGTCATCACACACCAACTTAGGTTGGATCCCACTTGTCACCCAGTACAGCAGCGTCGAAGGCATTGCAACCCCGAGTGGCAGGCTATCATCAGGGAGCAAGTGAGCGAAAAGCTCAGCTCAGGGCTACTCAGGCCTACCCAATACCCAGACTGGGTGGCCAACGTGGTCCTGGTCCCCAAGAGAAATGGAAAGTGACAGATGTGCATGGATTACACCGATCTCAATAAAGCTACACCCAAGGATAGCTTTCCCCTACCACGAATTGACCAATTAGTCGATGCGATGGCCGGGCATGATATGCTAAGCTTCTTAGATGCCTACTCCGGCTATCACCAGATCAGCATGCACAAGCCTGACCAGGACAAGACCACATTCGTCACCGATCACGGCCTGTACTGCTATACTCGAATGCCATTCGGGTTGAAGAATGCAGGAGCCACCTACCAACGTCTCGTCAACCACATGTTCAACTTGCAGATCGGCCGCAACATAGAGGTGTACATCGATGACATGCTCGTAAAAAGCCTCCAAGCCGCCAAGCACTTGGGAGACTTGGCAGAGACCTTTGCCACACTCAGAAGATACAACATGAAGCTTAACCTAGTTAAATGTGCGTTTGGAGTACTGTCAAGGAAATTTCTAGGCTTCCTCATCACCCACCGAGGGATTGAGTCTAACCCTGATGAAATTCGAGCAGTGCTGGAAATGCAGCGACCCGGGCCAGTGAGGGACGTACAATACCTCACTGGGCGTGTCATCACCTTAGCTTGGTTCCTATCTCGAGCCGTCGAATGGTGTCTCCCCTTTTTTCAGTTGATCAAGCAAGCCAATCAGGCACCAGAGAAGAAAGGGCAGATCGACTGGGACCAAGAGTGGGAGCAAGCGTTCGAAGAATTAAAATGCTATCTGGCGACCCCTCCCATCCTCGCCAAACCATAAAAGGGAGAACAGTTACTCTTGTACCTATCTGTGACGCCGAACACAATGAGTGCCGTGCTCACACGGGAAGAAGTAGGGGTCATGAAGCCCATCTACTATGTTAGTCGAGTGTTACAAGGACCGGAGTTTCAGTACTCACGAACTGAAAAGTTCACCCTAGCACTCATTACGGTTGCTCGCAAGCTGTGAACATACTTCTTGGCTTACACAATCACCGTCCTCACCGACCAGCCGCTCTGATAAATCTTCCAGAACCCTGACGCCTCGAGAAGGCTAATCAAATGGGCTATCGAGTTGGGGGAGTTTGACGTCAAGTTCCACCCGAGGGCTGCGATCAAGGCCCAGGCTCTCGCCGACTTCATAGCCGAATGCACCATACCCACGGAAGACTCACCCGAGCAATCTTCCGGGCCCACATGGGAGCTATACATTGACGAATCATCCTGCGCCGCGGGTAGCGGAGCGTGTAATGCCCCGTATTTTTTGAATATTTTTTGAAATATTTTTGTGGGTCCCGGAGTGTGATTTGTGCTTTTTGTGTATTTTTCCCTGATGAGCCTTCGGAACACTATGCAGGGTGAACCGTTACGTTCTCCAACTCCGGGACATGACCAGCGTGTCGTGCTCTTTTAGAAGATCCACATGAGAACCCATTAAGATAGAACTCAATAGATTCAAGATAATTAGCTGAAGAGCAAAGCACCAGAGTAAGAAATCCAAAAATAGAATAGCACCAAACACAGCAGGATCCTCTGTAGATCGTTGGATCTAGACAATCAGAAACCTGCTCTGATACCAATTGTTATGGTGCTAGGCCCAGATTCAGAGGGGGGGTGAATGAATCTTCCCTATAAAATGCCAAATTAAAAACTTATAATTGGAGCACAGATGCAGAATTCAAACAATTAAGCTCTGCGGAATGTGAAGGTCAATGATGCGCTTGATCAAACAGTTGAACTACTAGAAGGTAGACTCCTAAGCAAGTCAAAGCCATAGACAGAACCAAATCAAATATGCATGTGCCTAAAATCTATTCAGACAGAACCATAGATGGAACGGTCCTAAGCATTCATCTAGCGCTGAAGACACAAGGATGCAAACCACACAATGCTCAAAGATTTTTAGATGGTTCAGTCTGCTGCCCACAGACCTATGTCCATCCCCCACTCAAACCAGAGTGAGGTTTCCCACTGATACATAGCTTAAACTGCTGGGCATTACAGCTTGCCGACACCCGCTGAGCAGCACAGCTTGATGTCCATAGGAACCAATCCCCTGCAACCGCTGAGCATCACAGCTTACTGACTAGAGGAATCGATCCTCTAGAAACGCTGAGCATCACAGCTTGCTCTGCTGACTTACAGCTTGAAACAAAAGATAGAAAATCACAGCAACTGAAAGCTGGAATGAAAACACAAAATGTAGCTTGCTCAGGAGCAGTGTGGTCTAGATCTGATCCAGAGACCACAGATCTTCTTCTTTCTCTTCTTGAACTGTTGCAACTCTCTTTCTTCCTCTTCCTCTTTCTCACTATCTCAGCCTCTCTCAATTCTCTCTTCTTCTTCTTCTCTGATCACACACTGGCTCTCTCTCTTGTTCTCTCGATCTCTACTTCTCTCCCTCTTCTGCTCTTCATCTCTCATTCTAACTCTAACTCATCTCACGAGCTCTCCAGCTCTCAGGCTCTTCTGCTCTCTTTCTCTTTTTCTTCTTCTTCTTCTTCTCTTCTCTCTAGTGGCACTCAGGCTTCAGCAGCTCTCTGCATCTACCAGCATTGGCTGCCCTCATCGAAGAATGAGGCAAACTTTATAGAGCAGGGGCATCAGAGGTAATTTAGAAGATGATCGTGCTGTCTCAGTCAGATGGCTCCACGTGGTAGGATTCCAGCTTTAGCCTTGTGGTCCCTACAAGTTATGCCCAGGGGGCATGTGGAGGGAACACTCCCACCAAATTCTTTTCTAGAAAGGTATCTCGCTGAAGTACCACTAGAGTCCACGTGGCAAATCCTCCAGATGTGACCCCTCCTTGGATCACGTGCCTATTCAAGACTTGAACCACTTAACTTGACTCTATGCATGCTTAGGTTCCTATCAGAAGAATAGAAGGCATTTTGTCAAACACATTGTAACCACGAATGAATAGCAAATGTTTATTGAGCTATTAATATGAAAGTCACTATGCATAACTAAAATTTCAGCTAAGTGTAAAAGATGCACTTACTTCATAGTGTGTATATGAGTAAGTATGCACAGACTTGAATAGCCTAAGACAAGTGTGCATAGATTATGAAACAGTACTGGCACAGGCGTTGAATGCACCATGGATAGTATGCACGGACTCAGCATCACACAAACATTAAATGTGCACGGACTTTAGTCGTGCCTAAATAGACTGTGCACGGAAGTGAAATGCACGGACTTCATATAGTGCACACAAAAAATATGCACAGACTTTGTCGATCAGAACAAAAAAGTGCACGGACTTCATTTGAAAGATGTGCACGGACTTGGATTGAAGAATGTGCACAGACTTGGATTGAAGAATGTGTACAGACTTAGTTCAAAGAATGTGAACAGACTTCGTTTAAAGAAAGTGCACGGACTTTGTTTAAAGAAAGTGCACAGACTTCATTCAAAGAATGTGCACGGACTTAGTTTAAAGAAAGTGCACAGACTTTGTTCAAAGAAAGTGCACGGACTTCGTATGCAATAGACCAATCATGCACAGACTTAGTTCTGTCCTAATGAAAAGGATGTATGGACTTTGGTTTGTTAAGTAGTAGTAAAACATGCATGGGCTTTAGTTCGTTCCAAAGGAAAAAGATGCACGGGCTTTAGAATTGCAAGGGGCAAGACGTGCAAGGACTTATGTGACCAACAAAACTTTCCACGTATCAATCCTTCCAGATCAAGACCTTCCCAGATAGCATCTGGCTTCCCTGTCTGAACACAACACTGTAGGGTAGCGCCCATGAGAGGGGAGCTCTTCAATAAATGGCACCTCTATGAGGTGTCATTACTTCATAAAATAGCACCCTAGCAATGGTCACCCTTTACCTTACCCAAGCGTTAATGGAATATGTTGTTTAACACCCAAGGGAACTAACGCCCTTGCAGACAACCTCTAATTAAGGAATTGGCACCCTAGTGATGGGCGCCCATTCCCTTAGCCCATTTAGATTCAAGGGAAAAGTCCATTTGATATAAGTGCAAGGCCTGTTACTGTATTGCGGTGTGGTGTATGTGGTCTGGGACTTGATTAATGGTTCGTTTTAAATTATTTAGGATTTCTATTCCTTCAATTTACCAGGGTTGCTACACCCTACCCGACTTAAAAGAATTTGGTCCCCAAATTCAATTCTATATAGTTACGGAGGGTGCAGGGTACATACCATTTAGAATAAGTTTGGGAACCGCTTCTTCATGGACTTCTCGGTCTCCCATGTGGCCTCTTGTTCTGAGCATCTGCTCCATTACACCTTGACCATGGGAATTGTCTTGTTCCTTAATGCACGTACCACGCGTTCAAGGATCTTCAAGGGTTTTTGTTCATATGTGAGATCCTTTTGTGTCACCAGGTCTCAATGATCTATGACATGTGAGGGATCATGCACGTACTTCTTCAACATGGAGATATGGAACACATTATGGACTTCAGACAATTGAGGAGGCAAGGCGATGCGGTAAGCAACCTCGCCAACTCTTTCTAGTATCTCGAAAGGTCCGATATATCTTGGTGTAAGCTTTCCCTTAACACCAAATCTTCTAATTCCTCGTCCAGGTGAAATCTTAAGAAAGACGTGATCTCCGACTTGGAATTCGAGATCTCTTCTTCTTGTGTCGGCATAAGCCTTCTGTCTAGACTGAGCCACTTGAAGTCTTTCTCTAATTAACTAGATCTCCTCGGTGGTATCCCTTACCATGTCTGGGCCTAGTAGTTATTTTTTGTCAACTTCATCCCAGTACAAAGGTGATCAACAACATCTACCGTATAAAGCTTCAAACGGTGCCATCTGTATGCTTGCCTGGTAACTGTTGTTGTATGCAAACTCGACCAAAGACAAGTGATTATGCCAGCTTCCACCAAAATCGATGATACAAGCTCTGTGCATGTCTTCTACTACCTGATTAGTTCTTTCAGTCTGACCATCTGTTTGAGGATGAAAGGCAGTACTAAAGTTAAGTCTCATCCCCAACGAATGTTGTAGACCCTTCCAAAAGTGAGAAGTGAAACGCGGGTCTCAGTCAGACACGATTGAAATAAGTATTCCATGTAGTCTGACTATCTCCCTGATATACAAGGTAGCGAGAACATCAACCGACCATCGGCTCTTGATTGGCAAGAAATGAGCTGACTTGGTCAATCAGTCAATGATGACCCATATTCCATCATGTCCTCCTTTAGATTTAGATAGACCCATAATGAAGTCCATGCAGATATTCTCCCACATCTATTTGGAAATATCTAGAGGATGTAGCTTACCAGTAGGCTTTTGGTGTTCTACCTTAACCTATTGGCAAGTGAGACAGCAAGACACGAAGTCCGCTACCTCTCTTTTCATGTTGGGCCACCAAAAGGTTCTTTTCAAATCTTAGTACATCTTGGTAGATCCTAGATGGATAGTGTACCTTGATCTGTGAGCTTCATCTAATATCTTTTTCTTTAATTCCGGACAATCCGCTACACAAGTTCTCTCTCTGAACAAAAACCTTCCATCTGATGCTAGCTTGAAATCAGGTCGTTCTTCCATTTTGCTCTTGATCTCCACTAGCACGGGGTCATTGCCTTGGAGTCCTTGGATTTCGAAAAGGAAATCTGGCTGTATCCTCATGTAAGATAGGGTAATACACCTATTTTCCTTATCCATGCTTATGTCAAGTTTAGAGAATTGCTCCAATAATTTCCACTCTTGAATCATACAGTTGGCTAACAAGGCTCTTGGCTTTCGATTGAGGGCATCAGCTACAGGATTACTCTTTCCAGGATGATATTATATTGTGAAGTCGAAGTCCTTGAGATATTCTAGCCAATGTCTCTGTCTCATATTTAATTCCTTCCATGAGAAGAGATACTTGAGACTCTTATGATCGGAGTATACGGTAAATTATTCGCTATAGAGGCTAAAACTAAGCTAACAGAGTCTAGTCCAACTGCAGTACAGTCCAACAGCAAGAGAAACGTACTCTGAAGTCGAGGGAAGCCAGACACTAGTAAAGCTGGCACTAAGAATGACGTACCGCACCTCCAAAGCACGAGGAGCAACTGTCGAACGTGAAAGGGCAGGGGTGAGTCTCATCTCAATGGCTCAGTAGGGGTCCCGTAGATCCCCACCACAAAAACAGCAGTGGTAATACAGTGCTATAAACAACATAGAAGTAGGAGTAACAACAACAACAAAAGTAACAGCCGTAACGACGACAGTCGAGAAAACCACAGCTGAGTAGCAAGCTACTCCTATCGGTAAGAAACATAAACAAGCAAGCAAGCCCGATCTCATCGTCGGGAAATGTCGAACCAACGTAAGAAAACTCTAGCTTCACAGCCAGGACACACCATGACACTTCTGTTGTGCAGGCTTGTCTATACTGACGAAAGCCCAACACAAGACCACATGGTGTAAAGGCACCAACCCATGCATGACCTTGCCATCGTGTACTCTACACAGACTACGGGTAAAGTGGAGCACAAAGTACCTGTAGTTTTAGCTGTTGGACAAAAGCTGTCAAGATCAAGAAGCTTGCGTTGGACAAAAATCACACTAGCCAAGAAAAATCATATGTCAAGTGACAGAAGTACCCTCTCACTAGAAGTAAGGCCAGATGCGTCCATTGACATCTTACACTGCACCTCGGGTGTCTCCCACTCGTCTCGAACGTGGTAACTGAGACATTGTAACAATTAACCAAGTAAGCAAATGACTAGTCAGGGTCACGCTCGTCAGTGCGGGTTCAACGTCCCTGCCCATGTGTGCACACACAAGCTCAATGCCTTGAGCCAGGCCTCTAGCTGATTTTTCCTCCCGTCAGACTTTAACGGCAAGGCAAAGGGGCCCTCGGTAACCAGCCTAAAAATTGTCTCCACTAGGACTGCCTCGCCACCACTCCTAGGTTGGCTGACACGAAGTGTCGTCAGACTACGACTAGTGGAGGCTCACTAGACACAGAGACTCTCCGAAGAAATACACTGAAGTATGGACAGGCTACGCACGCACCTGTCGCACGTACCATTGAACACAAGGTAGCATACAGCTGCCAGACTCTAGACAATTAACTAGACCTACTGAAACAATGATCCTTGAGTCACACAACTCAGGTCAAGATCATCGTGCAAAGTGGCAACATGCTGTCAAATCAGCCTAGTCCCTGGGTCAAAAATCACAACAGAATATAAGTCCGCATAATGAGAAAACACAGAATGCGAGGGGTCACTGAAGCTCTTAACTCATACGAACACACAAACCGAGGTAACACGATACCTTGCTTATCTAAAAACACTGTCTTGATCCCTACGGTACAATCGAGATGCTCACGAGGTTAGAAGTCAACTGTTGGGTCACAACCGGATTGACCGAAGACTGCGTCAACTCTTGAGAAGGCTTTCAAAATAACACGAGCACATTAATCAGTATCACGATACTTTCGGACACCCAAACACACAGTCGCAGCCCTCACGGGACATCCAAGACACTTACAGACCAAGGGCTAACCAACGGTCAAAACCAAACCAATCGGAAGCCAAACTGACACGAAAATAACACCCAGAACAGGTGGCGGTCATCCCATGGTCGCTACCTGACAGGCCAGCCAAGTGGTGATCTTCAGCAGGGCCACCACTTGCAGGGCATGAACAGGTAGGAGGCGATCATCAAAGGGCCACCTCTTGCAAATGGCAGTCCTCATAGGGCCACCTCTTGAAGGTGGTGATCATGGCCAGACTGCCATCTCCAAGAAACTCCAAACATGAAAACCAACAGAAAATAGGCAGGTTGCGATCTTTCGGGAGGCTGCCACTTGCATAAGGTGATCTCCTCAGGGTCGCCTCCTATAGAAGGCGGTCTGGGCAAGACCGCCATCTGTAGGCTACCCCCCCGAAAACCCTATTAACACCTCTTGGTTGCGGTCCTTGCCTGACCGTCACTTCAAGAAGGTGGTTAGTCACAAGACCGCGACTAGGAACTGACTCTAAACTGACATAAAAACTAGGTGGCAGTCTCCCAAGGACCGCCTCTTCCAGGTTGCGATCGGTCGTAACACCGCAACCTGAAATCGACAAAGAAAACCCCTGATAGCGGTCTTCAGAGGGCGGCCTTTAAAGGTGGCGGTCTCTGGTACGATCGCCACTTGCTTCCGATTAGAAAATTGAATTCCACAATCCATGATTCTTCAGATGTAGAGTACATGATTATGTGATGGCAGAGATTTGGAGTTGGCTGGAACTGGCTTTTCCTGGCATAGCGGCTGGCATGCCGTGTGCCGGCTGGTATCGACAGGAGACTGGAGCGAGTGATGCAGAGGGAGGCTAGGAGGTGTCGAGCCACCGTCTTAGAACCGTGGGTTGACTACCGATTGATGCGGGAAGATTCCGTAGCCTACTAGAGAGTAGGTAAAGACCACCTTGACTGGTGGGGAAGAGAAGCTTTCTCATTATCAGCCCCAGCACCCTTTCGGGTTTTCACTGGAGCCGACCCCCTTTAGCTTTTTCTGACGTACCCTTGCGAGTTTTCACGTTGAGGGTTTCCCAATTTTTCCTGAGGTGCCCTTGCGGGTTTCACCTCAGCCGGGTTGTTGGCCTTTCTGCCCCCAACCGACTCCTCATGGAGGGGAACGAATGGGTCCGTTGGGGCACCTCTATTTTTAGCCCCAATTTTATTGTTGTTTTTGCTACTTTTTTTTTTTTTTACTTACCTGAGAGCCTAGCGGCTAAGCTGTGGTTGATGCAGTGGTACCCCCGCTCTTGTTACTGCGAGGATGAAAGTGGGAAGCTGTCTTCTGAGGACGTCTGATGATGATTCTGAGAGGGGCCTGGTTGGCCCCCTGGCTTGATGGAAAGGAGGACTAGAAAGAGTGCCTGGTTCAGCTTTCTTGGAGAGAAGACTAGTTCCAAGGGCTGAGACTGGGAGTGTGTGCACTATCCGGTGTGGCGTGCGAACTCATGCTCTGGTGCGTAGTACAACTTTATGTGCTTGCCATTGAGAGGCGGGAAGGGTCAGTGGCCCTTGTGGTCTATGATCGTGTAGGCCCCACCCTCGTAGGCATCGCAGATGATGTAGGGGCCTCGCCAATTCGGCTGAAGCTTGCCACTAGAATGGCCTGCCATGGCTTCTCTTTCCTTGATCATGACGGGGTCGCCTTGCTTGAAGGCTCGTTACCTGATGAGCTTGTCATAGGCTTGTTTGCCTTCTAGATCGGCAAGCTCTTCTAGCCTTCTCTGGTATTCATCTTCATCAGGGTCGGCCAAGCCGGTGTGTACCACTACGCGATAGGATGCTAGCTGGATTTTGATAAGGATGACGGCTTCCGCCTCGTAGACGAGGGAGAACGATGAGCATCCTGTGGGAGTTTTGTAGATCGTCCGGTAGGCCCATAATGCCTCGAAGACCTTTTCACCCCAGTCACGTTTTCAGTGGCTAACGATCTTAGCTAAGAGCTTGAAGAGAGTTTTGTTAAAGGCTTCAGCCAAGTCATTGGCCTGTGGGTTGTAGATTGAAGAGGTTCTCCCGTCGATGTGGAACTTGGCCGCCAACTAGTATACGGCCTTATTCTTGAATGGCGTCATGTTGTCAGAGACTATGCGGCTGGGTGTACCGAAACGGTAAATGATGTTGTGTCGGACGAACCTGGCGATGACCTCACCAGTGACTTCCCGTAGGGGAAGGACTTCCACCCAACGAGAGAAGTAGTCAGTGGCGGCCAGAATGTATTTGTGGCCTTTGGAAGATGGTGGGAAAGGCCCCGCGATGTCCATAACCCATTCGGCGAATGGCCAGGTAGGGACAGTGGGACGCAGTGGATTGGGAGGCCTTCTGGGCCCTGGGCCGAAGGCTTGGCACTGATGGCATGTACGAGCATACTGGACGCAATCCGCATAGATGGTAGGCCAATAAAAACCTTTCAGTTTGATGTTGTGCTTCATTCTATCTCCAGCTTGATGGGCGTTGCATAGCCCAGAATGAACCTCGTGCATGATAGCTCAAGCCTCGACTGGGGAGACGCATCTCAAGAGAGTGGACTTGTCCTTTTCATGAATGAGCCAGTACAGGGAGTCACCAATCAACTCATATGATGTTGCCTGGCGAAGTAGTTGGACCCTTTGAGCCCGATCAGGGGGGAGCCATCCCTTCTTGAATTTGGTAATGGGCTCGCGCCAATCTTCTTCTTCTGGAGGAGTGTCCTGGTCGAAGCCTTGGACCTCATAAACTGTAAGACCAGAGTCACTTTCGAGTGAGCTGGGCATTAGCCTTCAATGCTTGACTGTGATGTCCACTTCACCCTTCGGTGGTAGCTTGATGGCCGCGGCCAATTTTGCCAGGGCATCAGCCTGGGTGTTGCCACTTTTGGGAATGTGGTCTATTTCAAAGAAATGGAACTTCTGGGTTAGCTGGGTGACTGCGGCATGGTACGGGACCAGCTCTAATTTCCACACATAATAGATGCCAAGCACCTGTCGGACTATCAGTTGGGAATCTCCATAGGCTTTGAGGAATTTGACGCCCATGTCGAGAGCCATCTGGAATCCGATGATAAGGGCTTCGTGCTAGGCTTCGTTGTTGGTCAGAGCCTTCAAGAGGGCACAAGAGTTATACAGAACTCCACCTTGAGGGGTCAAGAAGACGATTCCAGTGCCTACCATAATGCCTGAACTGAGGTTGCTTTGAGTAGTGCCTTGAGAAGCGCCATCGAAGCACAACTCCCAATAGGGTAGACCAGCTGTGAGGGCGTCTTGCTGCCAGTAATGCAAGACATCTCCACTCTATTTAGCCAGTTGCTGGTGTTGAAGAGCGAGGACTCCTCATCTGGGAGCTCCGTGTTGAAGGGAGAATCGTCTGGTACTGGATGGGCTGCTAAGAATTTAGCCAAGCCCTGCCCCTTGATTGCTTTTCTTGGGACATAGGTGATGTCATACTCCATGAGCAGGAGTGCCCATTTCCCTAGTCGGCCTGAGAGAACGGGTTGCCCGAGAAGGAACTTCAGGGAGTCGTGCTTGGATATAAGCTCAACCCAATGAGATAGGAGGTAATGTCGCTACTTTTTGACGGCACACCAATGCCAAGCATACTTTTTCCATAGGGGAGTAGTGGTACTCAGCACCGATTAGTTTTCGGCTGAGGTAGTAGAGTGGCTGCTCTTTACCTTCCTCGTTGACTTACGCCAACAGAGCCCCTAACGAAGCATCCATGGCTACAAGATAGAGTATGAGGGGTTTACCCTTGACGGGCACTCCCAGGACTGGAGGAGTGAGAAGGTACTCCTTGATCTGCTCGAAAGTTGTCTGGCATTCTGGGTCCCAAATGAAGGGGGCGTCTTTCTTCATCAACTTGCTGAAAGGCACGCATCGACCGGAGAGGTTGGAGATAAATCTCCGAATGTAGGTCAGTCTACCCTGGAGTGACCTAAGTTCAGTGAGGTTGCTGGGTGGCAGAAGCTCCCAGATCGCTTTGATCTTGCTGGGATCCACCTTGATTCCTCAGTATCGAACAACGAAACCAAGGAATTTACTGTTGGATACGCTGAAGGCACATTTCATAGGGTTCATCGTGAGCCCATATTATCGGAGACATTCAAAGACTTGACGCAGATCACGTAGGTGGTCTTCTCACCATCTAGTTTTGAAGACGAGCTCGTCAACATAGCATTCGACGATATTGTGCAGCATCTCGTCGAAGATTTTGGTCATAGCACTGGCGTTCTTTAAACCAAAGGGCATGCGCTTGTAGTTGAAAATCCCTTTGGGAGATCTGAAGGCGGTGTAGCCCTTGTCTCAGAGGGACATCCGGATCTGGTTGTAGCCCGACTACCTATCCATGAAGGATAGGGCTTCATGTGCGGTGGTCATGTCGACCATCGTCTCTGTGATCGGAACTGAGAAGTCATCCTTTGGACAGGCTTTGTTGAGGTCCCAGAAGTCGATGCAGATGCGGACTTGACCATTTTTATTTTTGACTAGAACAATGTTAGCGAGCCAGACCGGGTAGATGTATGGCTCGATGAAGTCGACCTCTGCCATTTTATCGACTTCGATCGTGACCTAGAGCTCCAACTCGTGACGCATGTGCCACTGGGGTTGTTTAACTGGCGTGGCTGAGGGAGATATAGCCAGATCATGCTCCGCTACAGAGGGATCTAACCCTAGCATCGCCTGGTATGTCCAGGCGAAGCAGTCTTTGTATTCGAGCAGGAATTGATTGTAGTCCCGCCTCTTTGCTTCGGTGAGGAAAGTGCTGAGGAATGTGGGCTGCGGGGCCTCATCATTGCCCAGATTGATCTCGATGAGCTCATCGACGGTTGCCTAGCCACCATCCTCCAGCTCGGGAGGTGCAGGCTGGGAGTCGATGAAGTCTTCGTCATCAGTGGTGGCTTTGTACACCCGTGGGCCCTCGGAGCCAGTGGTTGAAGCTACTGGGACTGGAAGCTTGTAGTTGTCAGGTTCGGACAAGGGTTGTCCCGGGCAGTCCGTGTTGGACTGGCAGCTATTGGCTAAAATTTTGGAGGCTTGGTCAGAGTAGTCTGCCAATGCTGGCGATGCCTCGCGGTCTTCATTCTGGAGGCCTTCCTCAGGGGGAAGGCGAGGCGAGGTAGGCTCTCGAACTGGTTGGGAGGCCGCCGAGGTCTCCCCGGTCTCCACGTCCTCGTGGATGGATAGGGAAGCCTTACCAAGTACTGGAACTGGAGTGCTAGTCCTGGCGAGAAGTGGAATCAAGATCTCCTCTCCCTCATCTCCCAAGCTATTGAACTTGGCGTTGGCGATAATCGGGTCGAAGGTTGGTTGCACCGGTCCTATGGCATGAACCGCGTGATAGACACAGAAGTCTGGGTCCTGGTCATAGCTGAGACCTCAGGTGTCTTTCTAAGAGAACGGGGTTTGCCCCTGGACCTGGAAGTACCTTCGCTGTGTAGAGCCGTGCCACTGGGGAATGTGCTGCTTGAGGCACATCTCTTGAATGTGAGGTGACAGGTCGCCCAGAATCTAGACGGCTTTAGGGGCGTTGTCGGCTTGCCTGGACCAGCCAAAATCATCTTCTGGCGGGGCTGGAGGGGCCATGTCTCCTTTGTGGAAGATAATGGACTTGTCCCTTTTAGCCCTTTTCTTGGATCAAGTTGAACTTGGGCCACTCACAATGCCCATTGAATTCTACGTGCTCGACATCGACCCCATGTTTAAAGCTATTCTGGGTCGGCCGTGGATTGATAATCTTAATGTCATGCCCTCCACTGCTCATCAATGTCTCAAATTCCCTTTTCAAGAGAGGGTTGGTAAAGTCAAAAGCATTTCTACGGTCCAGTCAGTTAAGGCTATTTCTGAGAAGATTCTGCCGACACTCTGGCCTAGTAATCGGCTTGTTATCTCAGTATTGGACCTCAACTTTCCCTGGGCCTATGCACCATGCAAGCCCGCTATTGCACCAGTGAATATCAAAGAAAAGTCCAAGATAAGAGATTCTAAGGGCTGGAGCATTATATTGAAATTAGGCTATCAGCTGGGGAGAGGTCTTGGCACATAATTGCAGGGGCGGACCAGGCCGGTCCCCAGGGGCAGGAAAATAAGCAGAAGGGGCCTCGGTTACCAAGAGTCCTCGTTATCAGTTCTAGGAGATTCGGGGCCATTGACTTGGGACTACCGTCAGTATTTTATCAGGGGCCGTCTCTAGCTAGGTACTTTAAAGGCACCCCCAAGACAGCTCAAGAAAGAAGATACAACTTGTATAGTTGTTGGCCCACCATTGCTACCTAGAGGGCCTATTGATGATATGATTGATTTCAGTCAAACTTTTTCAAGATTGTTTTATGAAGAAGGTTGTGAGATAAGCCCAGAGGTACGGCTTGTGCAGTACGCACCGAGGAAGCCGTCTTACCGTCCGCGGGAAAGGGGGAGCTCACCTGTCACTTTCACTTGGTCTCCTTCCCGTCTGTTCTCACTCTTTCAAAAGTTGGATTTCATACCCCACTCACCTCCTTTTGTGATCAACCCTCTACTATTCCAAACTCCAACTGATTTTCTCATTGTCAAGGTCTGTGATTGTGGGCACTGCCTGCCCATCGATCTCTCTGCTCCATTCTTCTCTTCTTCTGATCTATTCCTTGATCTCTTCTGTCCATCCATCTATCCTCTCGCGCTTCCTTCTCCTCCATCCTCTTCTCCTTCCTGCTGCATGATCACCACTGATCTCCAAAAAAAATACCAATTTTAAAACAGAGGTTTCAGTGGAAGATTACGATGTGTTTTGTCCGTCTTCCTCCCAGGGGCATGAGGCCCCTGCTGCTTCCCTTCTATTAGATTTCCTTTCTCCTAGGTTAGATTTAGGGTCCGTCGAGTCTAGGGAATTAAGGTCTGTTAGGTCTGGAGAAGTAGGATCCTGTTCTAGTGAGTCCAACCCTTCCACGCCTGAGGCGCACCCACCAGTGCGTTATTCCAAATGTATTCCTGATAGGTTCTTACAGGACTTAGCTCAACGATGCCATACTCTTCTCAAATGCCCAGAGTTCGTGGCTACGACGATTATGCTGGAAGAAGAATTGGAGCAAGACAGGGTGTGGAGCGATGATGGATTAGGTGTCTATGAAATCATGGATGAGAAAGACCCGGTCGATTTCGAGGACAGTGATGTAGATGACATTGATGATTTATATGCACAAGGTTTGAAGAGGTTTGACGAACCATCATCGGCGGTGGATGAACCTACAAAGGAGATTAATCTTGGAACTAACGAGAACCCCAGGCCCATTATCATTACTGCTAATATCCCTCCAGAAGTTAAAGAGGAATTGATCAAGGTTCTAAGGGATTATAGTGATTCTTTTGCCTAGTCATACGAGAACATGTCGAGTCTTGACCCCTCCTTGGTGGAACATCGACTAGTGCTTAAACAAGGGGCAGCACCCGTGAAATAAAAATTAAGGAGATTTTACCCCCACATGGCCTTAAGGATGAAAGAAGAAGTTGATAAGTTGCATAAGGTCAGGTTCATTAGAGTTGTTCTATATCCTCAATGGGTGACGAACATAGTCCCTATCATCAAGAAAGATGGGAAGGTGTGAATTTGCATCGATTTCAGAGATCTAAACAAGGCATGCCCTAAGGATGATTTTCCACTGCCTTACATAGATGTATTGGTGAATAACACAGTCGGGTATGAAGCTTTGTCATTCATGGATGGTTATTCAGGATATAACCAAATCCGTCTCGCTCCCGAAGATTAAGAGAAAACCTCCTTCGCCACGCCCTGGGGCACGTATTGCTATGTGGTAATGCCATTTGGATTGAAGAACGGAGGTGTCACCTATCAAAGGGTAATGATGGCCATATTCCACGATATGATGTTTGTTTACATGGAATTATTATACAAATGTATATGTTAAAAGTCTTAAATTCTTTTTGAAAAGGAATATAAGAAAGGCTTAATATATATGTACAATAATAAGAAAGGATATATATATAATATTGGTTCTTAGGGGCTCTTTTAGAAAGAGAACAACCCTTATATATACATCCTACGTAGGAAGGCTTTCTCCTCTTGGATGCCAAGCACTTCCAAGGGAGAAAAGCCTGCCCCTTACACTCTTTCATCCCCTCCTCTCCCTCTCCCTCTCTCTCTCTCCCTTGTTGGTCTCTCTCTCTCCATCTCAATGGAGAAAGACTTAAGGAAGAAGAAGGGGGTTTTGAGCATCGGTGGTTCGTGTGCAGGGGAAAGAACAGGTGGATGTTGTCACAGCGCGAGGATCCGTATGGATCAGCTCTAGAGGCTGTACATCTGTGTAGCTCAGCATTTATGGAAATCGACATCGGACGCTGTGGACAACGTCGTTCCGCGCGAGGTAAAGATCTACAACCCATATTGCATTGATGAGAGCACAGTTCTAGGATTCTAAAAGGGCCTGGGTTCGGGATTAAAAATTTTATGCTTTTATCTCCTACTCATGATGATATGGAAATGTGATGACATGGGTTCATGCAGGTAGTGTGGAGGCCCTACTTGGGCATGGCTGACGAGGGTCAGCCCAAGGTTGCAGCGGACCGACCCCTGTTTGGGTGCGAGATTTGGGTTCACTGCTTAAATGAGATCGAGCCTCTGCGACAACGACTGGTGATGAGGACATTGGGCCTTCATCAGGGGTAGATCACAGTTGCAGAGCCACGCAGTGTAGGGCGGAGGACCCATGGATGGGCGGTGGCAACAGACTGGCAGCTGCAATTCCCAGAGCAATACACAGACTGGTAGCATGGTGGTACCCCAGTCCTCTCCTAGGTGCAGGACAGTGAGTCATACTTGCGACAATATTGGCAGACTTACGTCGGTCGGCCTCAGATGAGGCCCAGAGGGGTATGCATGAATGCATACTTCAATTTCCATATGCTTTGATGCTTGACTGGCAAGTGGTGAATGCAGGATGCATGTGATGTAGCAGTGATTGACATGCAGATCCATCTCCGTAGTTTGGAGATTCAACTTGTGACTATGCTGGTGAACCTGGAGATTTTGGTGAGCATGCTTTATCTCTACATGCTAAGCTTAATTCTTGAGTTTTGGCGATTAGCAACTGACAGTCTCAATTAATGCAGCATGCCCAGCAGGGAGTAGTGGGCATTGGGGCAAGAGGTGCCTTGACAAGTTCGAGAGATCAGATAGCCAAGATCACTTCTTTGCAGGAGCGACTCGTAAGAGCAGCGGCGCGCGCTGAGGAAGCGAAGCGCAACCTAGTAGCACAGGTGAGTTAAAATGATATTCACGCATTAAAATTTTCTTTCCCTCTTTAATAACAGCAGCACATGTTCATAAAAAAAATGTTGAAAATGTAGACGGAGGAGTTGCAGGATGCTCTTACCTGGGCAGCTTTAGCAGGCGCTGAGCTCGCGATCCGCGACCAGTGGGTCACCGAGCTAGAGGAGGAGAGGAGGCGACGGGGGACAGAGGAGCTACCCCGAGAGTCGATGGAGCTTTAGATCCTCATCGAGGTGGAGAGGAGAGAGCATGCTCATGAGAGGGAGGAGCGGCTGCGTGAGCGAGAGGAGCGGCTCAAGCAGGAGCGAGAGCTATCCGAGCTGAGACTTCGCCTAGGAGCAGCCAAGGAGAGTGCACGGGCAGCAGAGGAGCATTACCGAAGAGGTCAGGAATGCGCACTGCGTGAGGGACGCCCGAGCACTTACTCTAACATTGGTTACCTAGTGGGTTCCTCTACACAGTAGAGGAATGAGACGGAGGAGCGAGCCCAGGCGAGGAGGTCAACTACCTCTCAAGGATCGATGGGTCTGCCACCGGCTCCAGCTAGGGTCCGAGACGAGAGGGGTGAGGCAGAGAGTAGGAGAGAGGAGGGTGGTGGGGAGTGCTAGAGAGATTACCTTTGTATACCTCCTCCTGCACTTTTGTACACACATATGCATATAGTTATAATGATTATGAAATGGAAAGCATGCTTTGTTACTTGAGTTTGTCCTATTGCACTTGTGTACTTGTTGTTGTGCCCCTTGTGCTTTGATGATGATGTGCTATTTTAAAGATAGCAACATAATGAGTCATCACATAAGAATGCATGATTGATATGTGATTAAAATCTGTGAGCATATCAGTTGCTTAGCCCACTGCACCTTTCTCTTCACTGCTGATTCCCACATTCACATCATATCTTCTTCTGTGTACAGATCTATATGTATATCTCTTGCATACGACAGATCATTGAGAAGCACTGGGCACATCCTCTCCCACCTACGGTGGATTAGAATATAGAAGATGATGCCGTTCCTGATGGCTGCAGCAGTCCCTGAAGAATGTTCTTGTAAGAAGTTCCTACGTTACAGACCATCGTAGTAGCCACCAAAGGATATGTGGGCTCTTGTCATTGGAACTCCTCGGACCACTGAGATCGCCTGGTTTATTCTCGTCGCTTGCTGCACCACCTGCTTGATACTCTGGAATGATGGTCATAAGAACACATTAAGGGACGAAGGAACTTGCAGACATGCACACACACCTCCTAAAGAAGAACAGAAGAAATCACGGGAGAAAATTTATGCTGATGTATGTTGTGTGAGTAAATTTGGAGGAAGAACCTGCCACCAATTAATTGTGGTGGCTGTAAAATAGACCTCAAGCGGTGTAGGGCAAACTTTTATTTCATTCAAATCAAATTTATTACGCATGCCAACGCTGCATCATCATCATGATCAACTTCATCAAGCTTGGGTCACAAGGAAGCTTCTGTTCGGAATTTGGTGAGTTAAGAAAATGAGAAGCAAATTATATACGATTTTCGTATTAAAGACAAAGAGTACCTAAGAGGTAAAACAGGAATACGGGAAGAAACGTAGACAAAAACAGATGCTTGAGAAAATAATGTTAATAAAAAGGAGTAAAATATGCCTACATATACAGCAATTTCTTCGGTTGTAATATGGTTCCAAAGCATCTGTATAGACGTGGGAAACACACATATAATAAACATAGAACCTACTTGCTAAACAGCATAATTCTACTCTTAACTGGGAAGAAAACCACTGTTCAGATTTGAGATCCCACTACTCGAGCCACTTGTCGATTGGAATAATGCCAACAAGTAATTGATCTGGCTATAAGACAAATCAGAGGTGAGCCCACATTTGAAAGATGGCGGGCTAATGCTTGCTGTGTGATTGAAGGACCCAAGCAGACTATGAATGAAACACTGAACAAGGAATCTTCAGATAACTTAGCAATACCAGCGTATTTGTAAAAAAAAAACTGAATTCCTAAGAAAGCAGATTGTAATGACAGACAAGATTCCATATAACCCAACATCAGGAATTCTGCAAAGAATTCACAGCCAAAAGCCTCTAATGCAGAGTCAGAACTCCTAAGAAGGTTCAAATAGTCCTGTGGAATCCAACAATAGTTCGTCAAACAAATGAATAGAACAACAATACTCAAAACTTCATCAAGTGAAAACAATACATCAGACAGATGAATAGAACAACACAGGATTCAAAGCTTTATCAAGTGCAAACAGGGAAAGTTGGAAACTTTACTAGACCTTCTCGTCATGGTAGATCTGGAACTGGAGCTTCTGGTTCTGCTGCTGGTGCTTGTACCGCTGTCGACCGCTCAGTATGAAGATGCAGATGGTGGCCGCGGCCACGCCGATGGAGCAGAGGGCGCCGACCCCGGTGATCCTCCACTTCCAGACGCTGAAGCCAAAGCTCTGCCAGCAGAGCCTCCCTCTGGCCTCCGACGTCGCGACTTCCTTCCTTTCTTCTTCCTCCACCTTCGGCGCCACCTTGGTGTCACCACCATGGTCCTGGTCCTCACCTTTGCGGGGGCTCACTTCTCCAGTCTTCTCCTTGTACTCCATTGGCCCTGGCACCTCCATCAGATGCTGCTGCTTCACGCTCCTCGCCGTGGGGGACTTCGGCGGGGAGTCCAACTTCATGTCGGCGAATTCGCTCTCTCCGAGCTTCCTGAAGAACACCTGGGAGATCACCTCCTGGTTCGCCAGCATCACCGGCGGCGCCACCCTGATCTCCTTGATGAAACCCTCATCCGGGTTCTTCTCCGCGGCGGCTTCCGGCCTCCCCGGAGGGCTCCGCGGGTTCAACCCCTCCGTGGGGATCAAGCCCTCCGCCGCCCCGATGAGGAGGTGGGGAGGGCTGGGCGGGCAGACGAAGTAGTTCACATCAACGAGCCCCCTGGGGCCGAACCCGGCCGTGCCCCTCGTGAAGAGCACGCTCTTCCCCGTCTCGTGGTGGCCGCCGAGGTCGAGAAACCCGTCGTCGCTGAGGAACTCCCAGTCGTCCAGGTCCCTCTCCACGGAAGACTTCTCCATGGCGGGGCACTGCAGAGGTGGGGGTAAGATGTTAGAACTTGGAGTCAGTCTTGAAAAATAATGAGATCTCTATTAGGCTTGCATCTTTTCACTGGATCAAACCCATCGGTCAGCTGAACTCCAATCTCAGTCGACTGAACTCCCACCGATGTTGACTGATTCCTCAACTCCACAAGCACTCTTGTCAAATCCTCGTTCCAAACACCCTGTACCATCATCTCTCATTGTTTCCCCACATCCACCTGCCAATCACTCTGAGTGCTTTGATGATGTCAAAGGGGGAGAAATGTGAACGAGTCATAGTTTGTTATTCTCGTCAATTCTGTTTGCAGTTGGCGAGTCATGTCATATGTTGTGCCTGCATTCAGAGTCATTTTTTTTGTCTGTCAGTCTGTCTCTAATGCAAAACTTGATGATCTTTTCATAAATGGAGTGCTCATGGTATTCACGTTGTTGAATTGCCTTTACCTTACAAAATGTTTCGACCTGAATGTCAAAATTGTGAGCTGAATGACTCATAGTTGTCATCATCAAAAAGGGAGAGAATGTTGGGTTTTAGTGTTTTGATGATGTTCAACTATGACTCATTAATGAGTCTTCTTGCCAGGCACATAGAACTCTGCGAATGCCTTAAAGTCAAATTGACTAAGTGTTTGAATTATAGGTCCAAGTCGACAAATACGAAACTCAGTCGACTGATATGTATCAGGTCGACTAACTTTTATGTTCAGGTTGACTGAATCTCCCAGCAAAGACAAACAAGAGGATTGAGTCGACTCAATGTACTTAATAAGTCGACGCAGCTGAAGAAAAATCCAAGTAGAATTGAAGGGTGAGTCGACGAAATGTGCTTATGTGTCAACACACTTTGGAACATATAGTGCATATTCATTAACGTCACAAGAAGGCTGTGTTGACACAGTTTACTTATGCTGTTGACGCAACAACAGCACTAGTAGCAACAACAACAACAGCTTCAACGGCAGCAACGCTACATGAAAGCTGGGTCGACTCAGTGCAGACACGGAGCCGACGCAACTGAAGAACCAGTGGGACGGTGATCAAAGCAAAAAGAAGGATGAGTCGACGCAGGGATTCAGTGCGTCGACGCAGTAGAAGAAAAGAAGAAAATCTAGAGAATCTGTCCTTCAGGTTATGAGGAGGTTGTGTCGACGCAAGAGCTTATGGCGTTGACACACTTTGAATGATATAATGTATATCTGTTAAGGCGAATAGAAGTTGAGTCGACGCAATGGAACTCTTGCGTCCACACAACAAGGATTTTCAGCCAAGCTCTCAAGCAATAGGAAGAGTGCGTCGACCCAATGAAGATGTTGCGTCGACACACCAAAGGTTCCAGCTGATTCTTGTCCAGCAACTCGAAGGCTCTGTCGACACAAGAAGGTCAGTGCGTCGACGCACCCCATATGGCAAAACATGCGAACTTTATGTGTGGGCCCTCTTGGGCACACGAACGAAGGTCAAATCATTGGCGCACGCTCCAAGGTCACGTGCCTAGGGTTCTGGAAAGGTCCTCGGACTGAAGGTTCCACTCCAATCATCGGACCAATCAGAGAACACCTTGGAAGTGGAGTTTTATCCAAGTTGCTAGGCTATAAATAGCATCCATTCGCCTTTGAAAAGAGGTAATATGCTCAAGAAGGAAAGTGCCGCCCCGTGTGATTCAAAGAGAGCATCCTTGAGGAAAGTTGAGAGTATTTTCGGAGAGCACCTGAAGAGGGGGAAGAGTGTGGAGATAAGAGAAAATAGCCACCTGAGATAGTGTGAGAGTTCTTCGTGACTAGGCGTAAGGGGTTTCCAGACTCGACTGAAAGTCTTGTGGGTGTCCATCAGAAAAGCTCCCAGATTTTCATCTGGAGCAACATTGCGCTTTATCGTTTTCTTTTTCTCGTCTTGTGTTACCAACTCATTTTTTCATTTCTGATCTGTCTACAGTGTGTGTTTTCCGATACCCTGTTTTGGGCCCGTTTTCTTTTGTTGCAAGCTGTAAGTCAGCAGTGTGAGGAGGTTGTTCCTCAGCTCAAGCTGTTAGTCAGCGGTTGTTTGCGGACTGATTTCGCTTGTGTGTGTGTATGTGTGTTACTTGCAAGTAGTGAAGCCTACTACTCTAGTGAGGGGTGGACGTAGGTTGCGGGTATGCAACCGAACCACCTAAAAAATTCTGTGCAGTGGTTTGATCTTTGTGCGTTTGATATCTTTTCTTCTTCCGTCACTCACATGTTACTAACCTTTATTGCTTACTGCATGCTTTATATATAATATATATAAAATAAAATATTAAATTAATGAAGCATCCCGGTGATGACCCACAACCTGGGCGTCCCGCTCACTGTCTGGGTTGGGTCGTGCTGGTCGGGGCAGGTCACACCGGGAAGGCAAACCATGCCGGGATTTGCACCTCGACACGTACCCTCCTCCTTGCCACACACCCCGTCAGCACCAACCGGGATCTCGGAGCCGACTTCCTCCCCCTGCACTCCCGCCAGCTTGGTGGAAGTCCCCTTAATCACTATGGGCACTTCCGGCTCGGTCGGTGGAAGGCTTGGGTGATAGGCGCCCTCAGCTACGAGCTCCTCGCTTGGGTGGGAAGTCTTTATTTTCTTCGTTCGCATCCTCTCGGCGGTTAACGCCTTCATCGAAGCCAGCAACAACCACTCCCGACATCTTTTTGCTTGGACCCCCGACGCTCAAAGGAATAACCCCGAGCAACTTGCTTGCCCTTATCTCAGGCAGTAGAAGGACCTGTTGAAGCTTGAGACACGCTCAGAGTAGTCGTCCCCTCCAGCTCGATGATCTCTCGATCGACTGGTCACCCCTCGCCACAACCGCATCTTACTTCTGCTCAACAAGAGGCAAGTCATTAGCAAAGGGCTGGACCGACCGAAATAAGAAAGTGCAAAGGCTAAAGCTTGAAGTCCTTACCACTGGGTGGCAGCGCTCGACGAGGATAATCCTCAATATTGGCCAAGGTCATCAAGTCCATGGTGGATCGACAATTCTCTTGAAGGATCCAAATCTCCTCCTCCAGCTCCGAGGGAATCATCGGCTACTTTGGGGGGAATACAGGATGAAAGTTTGGCTGAACAGGGAAACCCCAATCGGGATTTCCCTTACTAAACCTGACCCAGAAAAATTGAGTTTTCCACCCTTTATGCGAAGAATCCCGAGGAGAGAGAGTCACATAGCTCCTTTTCCTCCTCGCCTGAAGATAGAAGAAGCCCATCTCGGCGTGGGTTTGCTCCTTTAGCTCGAAGAAGGCGTGAAAAAGGTCTGAAGAACGATAAAGAAAAATGAAAGAGAAGATGAAGGAATACAAATTGGAAACCAATTAGATAGGAGTCAACTGGTAGAATTGCAACAGCTGCACAACGAACAGGTGGAGAGGGAGGCGAAAGTCACACTTCCAAGCTAAAAGGAAGGTGCAGAAAAGACCCGAACGAGTGTCTAGGCTGGACTCATGTGGTTTCAAAAGAAGAGATGATTTGTTCATCCGATCACTGCCTGTGGCAGGAGTTCTGATTTTGCTAGAAGCAAGATCAAGTGTGAGGGATTTTTCTCCCTTGTTCAAGCTATTCGATAGTCATTGTAGTGGAGTGTCCTCCACGTTCTTGCTGTTAGCAAGGGAATCCTCACTCAGTTAGTGGGGGGTGGATGTAGGTCTACTTGGTGCAAACTGAACCGCCTAAAAATGTGTGTGCATTGTGGTTTGCTTGTGTAATTGTCGTCTCTTCTTCGATCTGCATTTATGGTTTGAATGATTGAGGCCAAGTTAGTTTAAATTGGTATATCCAAAGCTGTGTTTTCACACTTTGCGTGAGGAGAGTTTCGGGACTCAAACCTCCGCCAAGTATTAGCTTATCTGATTGGCTCATCTATGGCTGTTGACTACCAAACATCATTTGATTTGAGCTTAGCATAAGTTCTGTATAGCACTGTTAGTATCTGCCAAGCGTTCGATTCATGTTCAATGTGAACCATTTATTGCACTGATTAACTCAGGTCGAATCTTTCATCTAGCTAACTGCTGGCTAGTTAGTATGTCAATGATTTTGTAAGCATTTGATCATGCATAGCATCCTGCATTTCAATGTACACAGCTGTGAGTTGTTTGTCAGTGCCATCTACTGTTTAGTTTAACTTTTGGTTGATCAGTTCAGTCGTCTCCGCCAGGTGCTTGATATTGGTTCCGTCTGAACCAGTAATTGTTAGATTGGTGTTTGTTTCTTTGTCTCAGCCAGATATTTGGCTGCTTATTGTTTTCAAAGTCAAGTCCATATCTCTAGTGCTCGTTCAAATTGGCTTACTGCTGCAAGCATTTAAAGCTCTATCTCACTTATTCTAGTTCTGTTATTCTGAAATCTCAACTTCAGTCTAGTTTGAATTAGTTGTGTTTTTATTTGGGCATAATTTCTTAAGGGATCTATTCACCCTCCCTCTAGATCCCATTGTGCACCCAACACGTGGTATCAAAGCAGGTCTCTGATCCTATCACTGGTTGTACCCTAAAAACCCAATGGTTTAGAAAGCACTTGAGTTTTCTCCGTTTTCCTTTGACATGCCTTGATCATGGCCATTAGGAGACCCCTACCTAAAGATGGCGGCCACCCCCATGACCTTCCTAGGGACTGCACTGACCTTCCCTGGGACTACACCCCCAAGTGCATCTACCTATCTAGGGACAACACTGACCGTCCCAGGGATTGTACCCCCGTGTGCATCGACCTATATAGGGATTGCACTGACCTTCCCGGGGACTGCACTGACCTTCCCAGAGACTACACCCCCATGTGCATCGACCTATCTAGGGACTACATTGACCTCCCCAGGGACTACACTGGCATTCCCAGAGACTACACCCCCATGTGCATCTACCTATCTAGGGACATGCACTGACTTGTCCAGAGGCTACACCGACCTGTCTAGACACTATACTCCATGTGCATCGACCTATCCAGGGATTTGCACTGACCTTCCCAGGGACTGCACTGACCTTCCGAGGGACTGCACCCCCATGTGCATCGACCTATCTAGGGACTGTGCTAACCTTCCCAGGGACTGCACTGACCTTCCTAGGGACTGCATAGACCTTCCCAGGGACTTTACCCCCCTATGCATTGACCTACCTAGGGATTGCACTGACCTTCCGAGGGACTGCACCCCTATGTGCATCGATCTAGCTAGGGACTGCACTGACCTCCCCAGGGATTGCACTGACCTTGCCATGGACTACACCCCCATGTGCATCGACCAATCCAGGGACTGCACTGACCTTCCCAGAGATTGCACCCCCATGTGCATCGACCTATCTAGAGATCTTAAGCTTTGATAGAGACTCAGAGGAAACTCACAAAAGCCTATAACTTGATGAAAAAACAAAAAGAAAACCAGAAGATGAACATGGTGGTCGATCCCACATACCCTTAGTCCATCCTTAGAGTATAAAAAGTATTTTGAAATCATTCTAAGGCATTATGACCCCTAAAATTTAAGGTTAGGTGCCTACCTTTGAAATGTTAGACTGACGATCCCGGGATGAGATCCACACCCCAGATCCACCTAAAGGTTTTCCCCCTCGAGCTCGGGACGCTACAGGTTCATCCTCCAAGCGTCGGATTATCCACCCACGCATCGGATTGTCCACCCACGCACCGGATGGTCTTCCCATGAAGAGACGATGTCCCTCATTCTCTCCTCACACAAGAAGGGTAGAAGGTGGCGGAGGGTTGATGGGAATGGTTGCTAAAGGCTTACTACCCTTGAAGCCCACCTCCTTATATAGTTTTCAATCCTCTCAAGGTTCTACCCACAACCTACAAGGTTCCAACCTGCTCCCAAGGTCGCTGGTTTGAAGAGGAGTTAATGCCAAGCACCCCTTTGGGTTTGAACAAGTGTGACCCTTTGACCACTGGTCATAAGTGCTAGTGGGAGCGCTCTTATGTTAGGAATTAGGTTGGGATGTCTTCATATGAAATGAAGAGGACTTCAAGATCTAACTTTTGGTCATAATTTCATCAAATTTCATCAACTCTAGCATGAGTTATTATTTTCTCAATATTAACATTATTTCTCCTCTGTTCCAGTCATGACACTTCATCCACCTAGTTATAAATGTGAGTGGGCATGCTCTTCTGTTGGGATTTGGATTGGGATGTCTTCAAATGAAATCAAGAGGACTTCAAGATATAACTTTGAGATGTGGTTTAATCGAATTTCATCAACCCTAGTGTGAGTTATGATTTTCGCAAGATTAACATTTATTCTCCCCTGTTCCAGTCGCGACCTTTCGGTAGCCCAAGATAATTCAGATATAACTCTAGTATCCATGTGGAATTTGGCCTCGACCTTAACATAGAAGATGTGGATAACATCCCATTAGAAATTATAGCCTTATTTTTAGGTCATTTCATCACCCACAGAAGAAGTTATGAATTTCTCATTAATTACATGTGGATTCACCCAACAGTCACACCTCTTCGTGACAGCTGACATCAAAGGGCTCAGAACCTTGGGTTCTGGTGTGAATTGTGTTTCCACCTCAACATAGAAGTTTGGGTTAAGGACCCAATCTTTCTAATGGGTCAAGTTTCATCTCATTGGGTCTACTGTGGGCCAAGATATCCCTATTTCAATGGGTAACCCATTTTCTATAACTATTTTGACTCACTATCACCAACTCCCTCTTACCCCCTATTAGACCCATTTTTCGGAAGTTATACTCTTCATCTCAGCTTGAATATGTTATAGGGCAGAGTCGACTCTCAAAGTCGACTTCTGCTACTCCACTTCCGGCTGCTTCACGGGACAGAACAAGTGAGAAGAAATGTCGACGAGAAGAGTTGACACTTTTCGGTCGCATCTGGCTTCGCGAATCGGACCGCTGGGGTTCACTTCCATTCACACCCGTTCAGCCCTAGCTGCCTTAAAACACCCTATGCATCCCTTACAAACCCTATGCGGCCCTCTTCAGCCCTAAAACCCTTCCTTGTTAGCCCTCAACTCCTCCAGCCCCCAAACACGGACACCCTGCGGCACCCGTGGCCCCCGTTCTTCTCCGAACATCCAAGGCTTCTCCGTTCAAGCCTCCACCGTCTAGAATCGTGCGTGGCTTGTGGAGAACAGATCTCTCCAAGGTAGCCTCCCATCTGATGAATAGACCAATCAGATTCATCCTCTCATCAGCTTCCATCCAAAGTGTGTCTAAATGGCTCCCAAGAAGTGGTCTTTGGGAGAGGGAAGAAGCACATATGCCGAAGGAACTCCGACGGAAAGATAAGCAACTCCAAGCTCAGAAGAAGAAGTCGGCCTCTAAAAATGTCATCCTAGTCGAGAGGAAGGTACTCCGCCCCAGAGGTGTTGATTTTCAAAGTCTTGAAACTACTTTGCCTAAGTTGGTTCAGCTAATTCGAAAACAGCCAAATTTGATATCATTTATGTTTGATCATCGAAAAGTATATCATTCTCTTGTACATCAGTTTTATGGTAGCATGGTGGTGAAAACTGATGAATTAATCACTGAAGTCAATGGCCAACCTATTCCCCTTACTATACAACTTATTGGAAAAGCATTGGATATGCCATATGACACTAGTTGCATCTATGATGAAGGCATGTTCTCTGAAGAAGAAGCATACGAAGCAATGACCGGTGAACAAATGGAAGAGGGTAGCTCAAGTAAATTAAATGCCAACAACTTTCCTCCTCTACAGAGGATCTTGCATCACATGATGACCACTATATTACTGCCTAGATCTGGAGGAAGAGAACAAGTAACTAATCAACAGAAGTTCTTATTTGTCTATATCATGAGTGGCATGCAAATCAATTTTCCTGCTGTTATAATGGAGTATATCACAAGCTATCAGAAGTCAAAGCACATGAATCTTCCTTATGCTGCTGCACTAACTCCTATTTCTCAATATCTTCATATCAATATAGACAAGCAAATCAGTCACACTATCAGAGATGCAGACATCTACACCATTCCTTCAATCTATAACAACATGGGTTATCAGTTTTAGCACGGCCATCTTGTTTGCACTCTTAAGTCCAAAAAGGGGAAAGCTCATGCAGTTGCGTCTGATGACAGTGATGACAATGAACAAGCAGAACATGTTGATACTCAATCCGCTTCTACGGATGCCACGACGATGAACTCGAAGATTGATGCCTTGGGAGGTGAACTCAGTCAGGTCAAGGAGACAGTGACCAGTCTTACCAAGGACATTTCTGATTTAAAATTGTACCACAGCACTTATCTCCAGAAGTTTGCAGCTATGATAAATTCCATTGATTTGTTACACTCAGCCTTAGGTATTCAAACCTCCAAGATCGATGACATAGCGGATTTCATTTGTCATCCCCCAACTTCCCCTTAATCCAACATGGAGACATCATTTCAAACGCTTCCAGCTTGTAGTACTTTTGCTTATCTTTGGTTCCCCCCCTTCTCCTTTTTGATGATGCCAAAGGGGGAGAAATAGTTATGTTATCTTTGTTATGTTATCCTGTCAATGACAGTTATGTGTGTGTGTTGCATGCTTGCGTGCCGTATGCCTGAGTGAGCATCAAGTAGAATGAGTGTCCGTAAGTCATGGCATGGCATGCAGAGTATTGGTCTTCTTATCTGTCAGTCAGTGTGTTTTTTTTTACTTAACTGATATGAAACAAAAAACATTAACTTTATGATGGTCGGTAAATTTTGTGATGCCAATGATCAATCTACAATTGATTGTATGAGCTTTCATCTTTTGAAAGGTTTTATCATTGGAATGGATGAATTCTTCTTTTTCATTGATTCAAAAGTGAAGATTGATAATTCTAAATTTTTGGCTAGTACTTCTTTGTTTTGATGCACACTATATTTTGTCATCATCAAAAAAGAGGAGATTGTTGAACCCCATGAGTGATAATTTTACATTAAGAAATTTTGATGATGACCAAATATGATGTGACTCTGATTCATGTACAAAAGACAGAAATAGAAATATATATCAAAAGTAAACCATATAAGTGAGTCATCTTTCATAAAGTATCAAAGTAGCTGTATATAACTATAAACTACCATAACCTCCCCTTCCAGGGTCACAAAAGTAATATAAGGAGGTGGGAGAAAATCATCAAGCGACAGAGGGGGCCAACCCGGTGGCCAAGGCTCCCTAGACGCCTGAGCATAATGGGGCTGTCAAATAGAAATTGAGATGACTTCACCCAAAGCTCGCCTTCAAGGTTAAAGAAGAAATTGATAAGCTCCATAAAGTCAAGTTCATCCAGGGAGTCTTGCATCCACAAATGGGTAGCTAACATTGTCACTATCATGAAGAAAGACTGTAGGGTCCAAGTCTGTATAGATTTTCGTGACCTCAATCATGCTTTCCTGAAGGGTGATTTTTCTCTCACACACATAGATGTCCTGGTAGATAACACCGCCGACTATGAGATGTTGTCCTTCATGGACGATTTCTCGGGATACAACCAGATCTGCCTAGCGGAGGAAGACCAAGAGAGGATCTCGTTCACCACTCAGTGGGGGAGTTATTGCTATGTCGTCATGCCCTTCGGACTGAAGAATGCTGGAGGAATATATCAAAGGGCGATGATGACCATCTTCCATGATATGATGCACATTCATATGGAAGTATACGTGGCTGACATTCTGGTCAAATCCAAGACCAGGAGTGGATGTGCAGAGGTCCTTCGAGCAGTTCTCCAATGATCTCTAGAGCATCAGCTCAAGATGAACCCCAAGAAATGTGTATTCGAGGTTTCTTCAGGAAAGTTTTTAGGGTTCATGGTCAACAAAAGAGGAATTGAGATTGACCCTAGTAAAGCTAAGGCCTCCCCCAGAACATCAAGGAAGTCCATAGTCTAATCAGACGTTTGTAATTCATTAGGAGATTTATATCTCACCACTCTCAACGATGCAAGCCCTTTTATGACGTGTTAAAAGGAGAGGCTAAGTTTGATTGGAATGAAAAGGCCTTTAATGACCTGAAGAGTTATCTCTAAAATCCTCCCATTCTGGCACTCCTGGTCCCGGGTAGGCCACTGCTGCTCTACGTGTCCACCACGAAAGAATCTATCGGAGTAGTGCTGGCTTAATATGATGATGTGAAAAGGGAGCAAGCAGTCTACTACTTATCCAAGTTGTTTAATGAAGCTGAGAAAAAGTACACTACCATGGAAAAGACTTGCACGGCTATCGTCTGGGTCACCCAAAAGCTGAAGCATTATTTTCTAGCACATGAAGTAAAGCTCTTTGCGCGAATGGACCCAATTAAATACTTGTTGGAAAAGCCTACACTGACTGATCACCTGGTGAGATGGCAGAGTTTCCTTAACCAATTTGACATCACCTATGTCAGTTAAAAGGTGGCCAAGGGGCACGCCATTGCCGAGCACCTTGCCCATCATCCGCTCCCCACATTTTCCCCTATCGAGGATAGCTTTCCAGATGAAGAGTTAGGAGCCATCTTTGATGGTGAACCTATGTGGATTCTCTACTTCGACAGTGCATTCAATTGCAAGGGTTGTGGAATTGGAGCTGTCCTCCAATCCCCGAAAGGTGTTATGATTCCACGTGCTTGTTCATTAACCTTCCCTGCCACAAATAATGTGGCTGAATATAAGGCGCTCCTCAAGGGCTTAAGGATAGCACCGACACTCAGAGTTAAGGAGCTCCGAATCATCGGAGATTCTCAACTTATACTCCAACAGTCTCTCAGCAAGTATCAAACTCGGGACCCAAAGTTAAGACCATAGCAGGACTTGGTCGGGAGGGTAGTCCTACGATTTAGGAAGCTAACACTAGTGCACACTCCTAGAGCCCAAAACATTCTAGCCAATGCTTTAGATTCTCTAGCATATTCTCTTCCAATTCTCGGCGAAAAGCCATTAGCTACTGTCAAGGTGCAGAGGCTGCACATCCCCTTGCATTCAGATCCTTGGTTCTAACAGTTTTCCGAATCCTCGCTTCAAGTCCATGCCATCTCTCAAGAGCCAGAAATTGACCTCGAGGATGGCAATCCCAGATTCTTCGACATCGAGAACTATCTCCTGGATGGATCTTTCCCTGAATATGCTACTGCTCCCGATCGACGAGCCATTTGTCAGGCCGGGGAGTGCTTTGTTATCATAGGAGGTCTACTACATCGACAATCTCTTAGTGGAGTATACCTCCGCTGCCTCGATGAGATCGAGTCCCGCGCCGAGAAAGTCTACCGCGCCTTGATCTTCGTGGTCAAAAAGCTTAGGCACTTCATGCTGTCCCATGAAGTGAGTCTGATCTCTAGGGCCCATCCCGTCAAGCACATCCTCTCCCAGTCAGTCTCGAAGGGATGCCTTGGCAAGTGGGCCACACTACTGATGGAGTTTGACATCACTTACATGTCGCAGAAGGCCATTAAAGGGCAGGCCGTCGTGGACTTCTTCACAGCACATCCCGTGCCTGAAGACTCCCCTCTGGCCACCGAGCTACCCGAAGATGAAATACTGGAAGCGGACCAAGTCCGACAGGCTGTCTGGCAGCTGTATTTTGACGGGGCCTCTAGAACAAAAACAACCCCCTCTGGGCATACCAAAATATGGGCTGGAGCCGGCATCGTCCTAAGATCTCCGGACGGAGAAGTAGTGTACACTTCGTGCTGCATTAACAAGCCTTGCACAAATAATGAAGCAGAGTATGAAGCTCTAATTATCGGCCTCCAAGTTGCCCTGCAAATGGAGATCAAGATGTTGCAAGTGTTTGACAATTCACTGCTGGTCGTCAAGCAAGTCCAGGGACAATTTGACGTCCGAAAGCCCGAGCTGCTCCCTTACCATACCAAGGCAAAGGGGCTCATGGAGCGGTTCTACCTCATCGAGATAGGCCATGTTGCTAGGGAGAAAATGCACAGGCCGACACTTTGGCGAAACTAGCAAGCTCAGTAGCAGTGCCGCCAGATGGATCGCTCAGCATCCGAGTGATAAATCAGCGACAGGTTCCTAGCATGCTGGGAGAATCCGGAGAAGAAGAAGAATTTGAGGTCGTTACAGCAGAAGCTGTTAGCCCGCCCGATTGGAGAGACTCTCTTATGCAATGGTTCAAGTACTGACAACTACCTAAGTAAAGGGAAGAGAAGATCAGACTGATCATGACAAAGGACTCCTATGAGCTCCGAAATGGGATATTGTTCTGAATTGTGGCTGACGCCAAACAGAAACTACTCCTCCGATGCCTGTCCATTGAAGAGGCCTAGAGAGTTATGAAGGAGGTCCATGCCGGAACAGTCGGTGCACATCAGGCGGGATCGAAGATGAAGATCGAGATAAAGAAGCTTGGCTACTATTTAGCCGGTGATGTTTGACGACTGCTGCAAATATGCTAAGTCATGTCAGAAATGTCAGGAGCACGCGATGGTGCCTAGAAGACCGCCCGTGCCGTTACGTCCAACTGTACCCAGCTGGCCATTCGCCCAATGGGGGACTGACGTCGTGGGTCCACTGCCCGCCTTATCCATAGGCTGCAAGTACATTCTGGCAGCAACTGATTATTTCTCCTGCTGGGCAGAGGATGTTGCTCTAAGGGAGGTCACCAGGGAGATAGTGGCTAGATTTATCTGCCGTAACATCATATTCTAGTTCGGGACGCCCGATCGAATTATCTCAGACAATGGCAGCCACTTCCGTAACCAGAAGGTCTACCGACTAGTAGAAAAGTACAAGATCGACTGGAGGACATCAACTCCTTACAATCCACAGGCTAATGGCCTGGCTGAAGCTTTCAACAAGACCCTCTGCACTCTCCTGGCCAAGATTGTCAGCTCCAACAAGAAAGACTGGGAAGAGAGAATGTATGAGGCGCTAGGGGCATATTAGACCATATACAAGACCCCAACGGGCTACTCACCCATTTCCCTGGTGTACGATTTGGAAGCAATTGTCCCCATCGAGTTGGAGATACCCTCCCTCTGGGTTGCCATCCAACATGAGCTGGTCCGCGAAGGGCAAACCAATGTCGAGCGAAGACTCGAAGAGCTCTTCGATTTGGAGGGAAAGCAGCTTCAGGTCCAACAGAACATTCAGGTCTATCAGGCCCGAATAGCGCGTGCCTTTGACAAGCTCATCAAGGAACGCAAATTTAAGAAAGGTAACCTCGTCATGGTCAAGAGAAGAGACGTCATGGCCGCCAATCTCAAGGGCAAGCTGAATGAAAATTGGCTCGGACCCTACATAGTCTAAAAAGTCTACAAGGGTGGAGCCTATGTAATTGTTGACCATCGCAGGGAGGTCCAATTCCCGCCCCTTAATGGAAGGCACTTGAGATTGTATCACGCTCCAGTGTCGCCATTTAATGAATAATATCATTCTCCACCCGGTCGTAGGTGGATTTGCACGATTGCTGTCTGAATGGTTAATCATTATCCAGGTTTTTAAAAGAAAGACAAAAAAGGGGAAAAAGAGAGAAAAGGATTCTGTTCAAGAAATAGTCCTCAACTTGACTAACAATTTTAAGGAACTTATCTTTGCACAGTCTGCTAGTTCTTCAACCTCCATGGCAGAAATTCATCACCAGCAGACATCTCAACTTGACAACATGTGCAGCATCCTCCAGAGTTGATTTGTTGATCTAACATCCTCAGTTAAACAACTCCAAGCTCAAGTACACCAGAATGACGAGAAGTTCACTACAAAATTTGCTGCACTAGGTACTAAAGTTGACATACTTCCACCGAATTTTCCACAAGTAGTACCCTTGAGGTCATGTAGAAGTTCTAGCAGAACACCCACTCGAAGACCACGACAAAGATGGGGAAGCTCTATAGCATATGTGTAATGATGATGCTCACGAGGTGCCAGAATTAGGGGGAGAAGCTAGATTACCTCTCTCATATGTTTTTTTTTTATAATGACAAAGGGGGAGAGATGGTGAGTCATGAGTCATGTGAAGTGAGTCCATGTGAAGTGAGACCATGTTAGCTTATGTGTGGCAGAGATGGCAGATACATCTAAAATGATGAGAAGATTCACTAAATTCTGAAGATCACCAACTTTTCTTATTGTACACAAAGTGTGTTTGCATGTTAGTCAATTTACATTGTAGTTGTGCATGTAGAACATTTAGTTATAAGTGTTGCATTTTTTTGTGATGTGTAATGAATGGAAAATTGTGTTGGCAAATGTTGTGCTTTGTTGAGAAAATATTTGTGTAATGAATGGAGATATTTTTGTTGCAATGTCTGGATTTTGACTGAATGGTTGTTTCTATGAATGGATGATTGAATGATGTGAGTGATTGAATCATTTTTATCTTATGCAAATGTTTACATGCCTCATAGTTGTCATCATCAAAAAGGGGGAGATTATTGGAACCCTCAATTTGATGATGTCACACTATGAATCATGTTGAGATAGAACTGAATAAAAATTGATTGCTTGAGTTATCATTTCAGTTCATAAGTATGAACGTCTTTTATCTTTTAAGTGTCAGAAATCAAGGTCGATGCACATATAGGCACTTAGTCAGATAAGGTCATTGCACATGTAGGCACTTAGTCAGATAAGGTCGATACACATTCATGGTTGAAGTAAATAAGGTCGATGCATATTCATGGTCGAAGCATATAAGGTCAATGCAAATTCTAGTTTAAAGCTTGTCAGGTCGATGCAGCTAAGTATCATGTTGAACATCAAGTCGATGCATATGTGTGCTTGTAGATTGATAGGTCGATGCACATACTCGCATGTAGTCTATCAAGTCAGTGCACTAGTGAACCTTGTGTTCAGCAAGGTCGGTGCACTAGAGGACCTTGTGCTCAACAAGGTCGATGCACATTGGACCTTATGTTCAGCAAGGTCGATGCACATTGTATCTCGTGATCAGCAAGGTAGATGCATATACATGCATGTAGTCGATAAGGCCGATGCTCATGCAAGCATTATGTTCATCAGGTCGATGCACATGCTGCAACTCATTCTATAAGGTCGATGCATATATAGAGTTTTGGTCATAACAAGTCGATGCACATATGTTACTCACTAGACTCAGGTCAAAGCTTTCATGTCTGCTTAAGGCATCAGGTTGATGCTTAAGCTTTTGCCAGGCTAGCCATCGTCTTAACTAGTCTGTGCAACCAATCTTGTTTTAGCTCGATTGGACAATCTATATTTCACACAGGTCGATGCATCACCATAAATTCTTGGCTTCATCCATTATCTTTTTTCATATAAGGTCTACCTGTGGTTTACACAGGTCAATGCAGTTATAGTTAACTTCCTGCATTTGTGTAGAAATATACCCACACAGGTCGGTGCACTGAGTGTTTACATCAAAGCATATACATCATTCATATACCTTTTTGATCTGAGTGTATGACTCTTATGAAATTACTAAGTCTACATTCTCTTAACTACTTATGATGATAAAGTGTTTGATGAAATGTTTTATATCTTATTGACAGGGACTTGATCAAACATTTGAAGAGTGGAAAGCATCAAGGACGCAAGTGGTCACGTGGTTTGAGAGTTGAGTTAATAGTCTCGTGAGCCAAGCCAGAATGTCCACCAGAGCGATTGGCCACGTGGATTTGCTACTCTTTCAGATTTGACACATGGATCTCTTTGAGTTCTTTTTCCTGAAAGGCCATTGGCGGGAATACTCCCTCCACGCACCAGACTGAAATCTTGCGGGGACCACAAGATTCAGTTCACAGAAGCTACCATCGTTTCTGAAGGAGCATGGATACTTGCTACCTAGAGACTCGGAAGTTACCATAATTTTCAAGGGAGCGCTAGCACTCACCACTTGGAAGCTCAAGAGCTATCATTGTTTCTAAGGGAGCATGAGTACTCGCCTCTTGGGCTTTGAAGCCACCATAATTTCTAAGAGAGCATGAGTACTCGCCTCTTGGAGAATTAGAACTCACTATCATTTCTGAGGGAGCATGTGTGCTCGCCCCTTGGGAGCTCAGAAGCTACCATCATTTTTGAAGGAGCATAGATGCTCGCTTCTTAGAGACTTGGAAGTCACCATAATTTTCAAGTGAGCATGAGTGCCCATCTCTTGGAGGCATGGAAGCCACCATTGTTTCTAAGGGAGCATGAGTGCTCGCATCTTGGAAGCTTAGATGTCACCATAATTTTCGAGGGAGCATGAGTGCTTACCTCTTAAGAGTTCGGAAGCTACCATCGTTTCTAAAGGAGCACGGATGCTCGCTTCTTAGAGACTCAGAAGTCACCACAATTTTCAAGCGAGTGCTGGTGCTCACCTCTTGGAAGCTCGGGAACAACCATTGTTTCCGAGGGCGCATGAGTGCTCACCTCTTGGAAGCTTAGAAACCATCATAATTTCTGAGGGAGTATAAGTGCTCATCCCTTGGAGACTCGAAAGTCACCAGCGTTTCTGAGGGGGTATGTGTGCTCGCCCCTTGGGAGCTCAGAAGCTACCATCATTTCTGAAGGAGCACAAATGCTCGCTTCTTGGAGACTCGGAAGTCACCATAATTTTCAAGGGAGCGCTAGTGCTCACCTCATGGAAGCTCGGAAGCTACCATAGTTTCCAAGGGAGCATGTGTCTCATCTCTTCAAAGCTTAGAAGCCACCATAATTTCTGAGGGAGCATGAGTGCTCACCGAACTCGGAAGCTACCATCATTTCTAAAGGAGCACGGATGCTCACTTCTTGAAAGCTGGAAGCCACTAGTATCCTTGCCCGAGCGGACTTTTGGTGAGTGCTCATCCTCTTGTGAGGCTGCTGCACAATCTTTCATAGACTTCATAAATAGCTAGCTTTAGTTCAGAGATGATCTAGCATTTGAGGAGGGGTACTGATGGTGAACGCCTGAAGAGGCATCTGTCGCTTGAACTTTTGCTCATTGGGCCTCGGAGCGATCCTTCGTAATCGTTGGTGAAGAAGGCAGTCCGCGATGGGGTCCATCCTTGATGGTTCATACTCAATGGCGTTCACCTAGGATGCTAGCTTTTCTATGCTTGCTGTCGATAGCTCTTCTATCAGGATGGCCCTTGAACTGGAGGTCGTAGTCGATGATGCTAGGCAGGATAGGGCGTCTGCTCAGATGTTCTCCTCCCTTGGTATGTGTACTATCTCAAAGCGAGAGAACTCCAGGGACATAGCTTTAGCCTTCTCGAGGTATTTGATCATGGATGGTTCTCGGGCTTTGAATTCTCTGCTGACCTGGTTGACGACGAGCATGGAGTCGCTGTAAACCCGTAGGTTGGTCACCCCCAGGTGTCTCGCCATTCAGAGGCCCGAGAGTAATGCTTCATATTCAACCATATTGTTCGTGGTCAAAAAATTGAAGCGGAGGGCATACTGAAGCTCTACCCCCTTCAGTGATAGTGAAACTAGTCCTGCTCTGCTGTAAGTAGCGCAGGATGAACAGTCTACATATAAATCCTAGACGAGTCCCAAGGCTTGCTCGGGGAAGTCCTCCTTGGGCAGTGTACACTTAGTGACGAAGTCAATGTGGGCCTGGGCCTTAATCGTAGTCCTTGGGCGAAAGCCAACGTCGAACTCGCTCAACTCGACGGCCCACTTGATAAGTCTCCCCGTGGCATCTAGGTTCTGAAGAATCTGGTGCAGGGGCTGATTGGTATGAGCAGCGATAGGGTGCGCCAGGAAGTATGGTTGTAACTTTCGTGCAGCCGAGACCAGGGCCAGGGAGAACTTCTCTGTCCGTGCGTAGCGAAATTCTGGCCCTTGGAGTGCTTGGCTCACATAGTAGACCGGCTTCATGATGTTGCCTTCTTCTCGAGTGAGCACATCACTTAGGGTGCCTTGGGGTTACTGACAAATACAGGAGCAGCCGCACCCCTCTCCGAGGCCTGGAAAGCACAGTGGGGGTGGTTACATACCGCTTCAGCTCTTCAAATGCCCGCTCGCATTCCTGGTCCCAGTCAGTCTGCCCTTTCTTCTCCAACATTTTGTTGGCTTGCTTGATGAGTCAGAAGAAGGTAAGACATCCCCCGTAACTCAAGATAGGAATTGGGTCAGGGCGGCGACTCGACCGGTGAGGCATTGGACATCCCTTACGCGCGTTGGTCGCTTCAACCCCAACACTACTCGGATCTAGTCCAGATTCACTTCGATCCCTCTATGAGTCACGAGGAAACTGAGGAATTTCCCAGACCTTACTTTGAACGTGCATTTACTCAGGTTGAGCTTCATGTTATACTTCTGGAGCGTCGCGAACGTCTCTGCCAACTCCGTTAAGTGCTCGATCACTCGGAGGTTCTTGACGAGCATGTCGTCAATGTAAACCTCCATGTTGCGGCCAAATTGCACGTCAAATGTATGGTTGACCAGGCGCTGATACATAGCTCACACATTTTTCAACCCAAAGGGCATGCAGGTATAACAGTATAGGCCGCGGTAGTGACGAATGTCATTTTGTCTTGGTCGGGCCCGTGGATGCTTATCTGGTGGTGTCCTAAGTAGGCATCCAGGAAGCTTAGCATTTAGTGCCTGTTAGTGGCATCGACCAGTTGGTCAATCCGTGGCATGGGGAAGTTGTCCTTAGGCGTAGCTTTGTTGAGGTCAGTGTAGTCTACGCACATTCTCCACTTCTCGTTGCTCTTTGGGAATAAGGATTGCGATTGTAACTTTTCGCTCACCTACTCCCTGATAATGGCTGGCCACTCAGGGTTGTGGCATCTCCGGTGCCACTGAACCGAGTGACAGCTTGGATCCAGCTTCAGCAGGTGGGGGTTATTACTTCCGACGGGATTACAGGGAGCTCGTCCTCGGACGAAGCAAATACATCCTGGTTTACTTCCAGGAAACTTGCGTACACCTTCTTCTATTGCTCGGACAGGGTGGCTTCGATCCGGAGTGTTCGGCTTGGGTCCTCCCCCACTTAGATGATGTACAAATCATCTACGGGGGTGCTCGTGCCTAGACCTGGTCCTTGCATCAAGGCAGTGGTGGCGATGCTCATGTCGAGGCGGGCTATCCGGAGCACCTCTGTTCGGAATCGGGACACATAGTCCCAGATGGTCTCCTCTCGTCCCTGTCTAATGGCTAGCAGGCTGGCCGCAGATTTGACTTCCTTGCGGCAGCCAATAAAGTTCTCCTTGAACAGCTTCTTCAGCTATTGGATGGAGGTGATGGTCCCAACTGACAGGGACTTGAACCATGTTCAGACATTCTCACGGAGCATTATAACGAATGCCAGGCATTTCACAGCATCTGAAGCCCGGTGGAACATCGGGTTGGACTCGAAACAATGAATATGGTCGATCGGGTCTGTGGTGCCATCGTAGGTGGTGAAGGATGACAACTAGAATTTTGGAGGGATGGGAGCCTCCATAATCTCCCTGAAAAAGGGACCGTGGAAGTCGAGGTTGGCATCGATGAAGCCGCGGGTTTTGGTGGCAAGCAGAACGTCATCCAGGTATCAGACCTTGTCCTCGATCTCGTCCATACGTCATAGTCACTGTGCCATTTCTAGATTGGAGTGGAGCAGATTGTGTGCCCTTGATGTGGGTGAGTTTCGGGGTAGCAGGGTCCACACGGCGGAGGTGTGGGATGCCTCCCACACCCGGTGAAAATCTGCTATGGTCAGAGCCCCCTCGTACTGAGGTTGTTCCGATGGAAGGCGCTAGGGCCCCGTGGTTCTATTCAGGAAGTCCTGGCACAAACCAATCTGGACTTGGATCTGTTGGTGCATTTCCACAAGCTCATTGGTAGTAACCTCCCGACGTAGTCGAGTAGAGGATGAGGCCTCCTGCGATTCCCGATAGGAGCTGGGACCTTGGGGAGAACCTCGGCCCCAGTTGCTGGCATTGTGAAGACTTCCACAAGGTGTCATGACTTTTTGATCGTGTTCCCATAGACAGTGCCAAAAAGTGTAGAGGTAAAAATCTAGTCTCTAGCCCTCGTACCACACTTCTCTATTTATTTGTCAGAAAAGGCTGCTTGACACTCGTGGAAGCCTGCAAGCACCTCAAAGGGAGAGCGTCAGAAAGAGTCCCGGACGTTACCCTAGGGGATAACCCTCTGATGCTTAAGTCAGCGCTAGGGAGACGGAGAAGTAGGAAATAGAGAGAGAGAGAGAGTTGTAGAGTGGCGTAAGAAGCCTAATCAGAGTGGCGTAGAGAAGCAGGAAATAGAGAGAGAGAGTTGCTGGGTGGTAAGGGTGCTCGGAGGGCAGCCGGAGTGTGGCGAAGGCTTTCTCTCTTAGCAGCAGGGTGGCTTTCTCTTGTCACTTGTCGGAGCTAGGTATGTTTTTTCTTGGTGAGATTCACCGTCTCTACCCTGCTTGTCCATCGAAGTCTCATTTATAGGGGATTATCCTGGTGGTGAGGGCCGGTCCCTTAGCAGGGAAGGGCACAAGTCGTCGAGTAACGCCTTACCACGATCGGGGGGAGTTTTTCATAGAGGGTCCATTTCTCTAGAGTCGAATGGTTCTCTAGCGAATCTTACGGTGCTCGTAGGGCATGCTCACCCTTAGTGGAGTCGAGGTCGATGTTGTGGGGGGTAACGCTCGATCGTCGGAGGGCCATCTGGCGGCCGTTGTGCCTGGGTTGAAGTCCTATATGCAATGGCGAATCCAAGGATGATCCATCCTAAGCTGCTCGTTGCGGGCCGCCGTTGTTAGATGCCCGTTACGCGTGTTATAGAGGCCTCAACCGAATCGGGCTT